>CM021765.1:130766373-130793859 GCA_011076525.1 Nettapus auritus | reverse complement strand
CAGTTTATTTTGCTATTTTAATCACTTTCACTCCTAAAAAAATCCTTTTTTTTTTTTTTCCCTGCGGGGGTGGGGGGGGGGGAGGGGGATCTTTATTCCCTTCTCCAAATAGCAGTCAAATTATAATGACTTATAATGTTTAGATAACATAATGTTTATGATAACAGACTGTTACTCATTCAAAATTGAGTCAGTCTTCTTTGCAAATTTGCTTGCACCTAGTTATGCCTAGGAAAAATGGAGGACTTACTTTGAAGATACAATCATCATAGATTAGAGACTTAGCTGAAGAGAGATCATTTTATTTCCAGGATTTATCAGTAAACTGCTTATAAATGATATTGATTTACTGGATGTTTCTTTGTAGTCTTAAAGCAAATATTTGACATCATGTTCCTGTTATTCTGCATCTTATAAAGTTTCTGCATTGCAAGAATCATTGTGTTCATGTGTGTTCTCTAGCTTTTTCAAAACTGAATGAAAGGAATTTATTATATTTTCCCTGCATTAGTGTTTCAGCACTTTTAGTAGCCCTTTGTGTAGCATTGTAGAGAGAAAAAAAAAACAAACAAATGAACAAATGATTTGTTTTTACTTCTCTTTGACTCTCTTCTAGGAAATAAAAAAAAAAAGAAAACCAGCATTGATGTTGCATTGCTGTTAGACATGGCAGACTACTCTCTAGCTTCATGTAATCCCCACAAGAAGGAAAATAGATTATCCACACTAATATAGTGACATTGTCTATTTCAGATGTACACATAAGTCATACCAATTTCTTAATTCACTTAGATTCCACATGTTTTTAAGCTAATTGTGGAGCTTTCTTACAGATTTCCTCAACAGTTTGTTCAGGCAAGGCTGCACTTCTCTAAGTGCCTCTTCACTTAGTCATCCATATTCCTTTAATAGCCCTCTAGACTGAAAGCAGATGTATTTTTTATACTTAAAAGAACAACTGGTAAGTCTCATGTTTTTAAATTTTATGATGATCAAAGTAGCTTTCTATGACTATTTCTGAGGTACCATTTCCAAAATGAGAAAATTGAGGAAGGAGAAAGATCTTGATAGCATTCACCAAATGAAAGCTAACCAAATAAGGAGCAATATGAAACAGCTTAATTCTTAATTAGTTAAAGATTTGCTTGCTTCATCTGGACATCACTTGTTGTTGTAATAATGCTTACGCTTGAAAGGGCACAGATAATGCTAAATTTTTTAAGATGACAGAGAAAAGAGTCATCACCTCTTGACAGATATTTGTTATAATTTCCCTTTTGGTCTAGGAAGTGTTAAAGGTCAGGCCTCTGGCATTCAGGTTGAATCTCAAGAATTCATGCTGAAAGTTTTGGCTTAAAGTAAATTTTCCAAATTTACTACAATTTGAAGCTATTTACAAGCATTATGGTACTAAGATAATTATTTCGTTGTTCATGGAGAGGTTACAAGATCCATAACATAGAATTTTCTGGACAATGGTGATGAAATAGAACTGTATATATTGAAATAATGTTTTCCTGAAGCATTGCCATTTTTTATCATTTTGAAGGCCTCCAGAACACCTCTTCCCCATCTGTAACAGAAAGCTGACAAAGGCATATCAAAAATAGTACAATAGAATGAAGATAGAAAATATGCATTCTGTTAACAACAGAGTGTTTGCTTACAAATGTAAGTTCATAATTGTTTCCTCAAATTATAGTAGTTAGGATGACATCTATTTAAAAGACGTACAGATCAGGAAAAATGATTGGCTCAAGACAGTTATGAATTATTTCCTATATTACTGAATGCAAGAGGAATCTGAAAGCTCACATTAGAAAATCATAATATCCTTGGTTAGCTACAGAATGTCTGATTATTTCATATAGAGCCAAGTATCATAGAATCATAATCATAGAATCATAGAATCATAGAATGGCTTGGGTTGAAAAGGACCCTTACAGATCATCTAGCTCAAACCCCACTGTAATGGGCAGGGACACCTTCCACTAGAACAGGTTGTTCAAAGATCCATTCAACCTGGCATTCAACACCTCCATATATGGGGCATCCACAGCTTCTTTGGGCAACCTCTTCCAATGTCTCACCACTCTCTTAAGTGAAGAATTTCCTCCTAATAGCTAATCTAAATCTCCCCTCTACTACTTTAAAACCATTCCCCTTTGTCCTATCAATATCTACCAATGGAAAAAGTCATTCTCCATCTTTCTTATACATGCCCTCTAATACCCAAAAGGCAACAAAGAGGTTTCCTCAGAGCCTTTTCTTCTACAGGCTGATCATCCTCAGCTCTCTCAGTCTCTCTTCATAGGAAAGGTGCTCCAGCCCTCTGATCATCTTCATGGCCATCCTCTGAACCCACCGTAACAGGTCCACATCTTTCTTGTTCTGGGTCCACAGACCTGGATTAAGAGGGGACTCATGAGGCCAGAGTAGAGGAACAATCACCTCCCTCAACCTGCTGTTCACACCTCTTTTGATGCAGCCCAGGATGCAGTTGGCCTTCTGGGCTGCAAGCGCACACTCTTCTGTCTCATATTGAGCCTTTTGTCCAACAGAACAGCTAAGTCCTTCTCCGCAGGGCTGCTCTCAAGGAGTTCTTCTCCCAGTCTGTCCTCATGTCTGGGATTGCCTTGACCCAGGTGAAGCACCTTGTAATTGAACTTCTTGAACCTCATTAGGTACGTATGAGCCCACTTCTCCAACCTGTCCAGGTCCCTTTGAATGGCATCTCTTCCTTCTTTGGTATCATCCGCACTACTCAGCTTGGTGTTCCACAGACTTGCTGAGGGTGCACCCAATCCCATCATCTATGTCATTGTTAAAGAAATTAAAGAGCACAGGTCCTAAGATGGACCTTGAGGGACACCACTCATCACCAATTTCCACCTGGACCTAGAGCCATTGACCACAGTTCTCTGGGTGTGGACCTCCAGCCAATTCTTTATTGTCTTGATACTCCACTCTTCAAATTTATCTCTCTCCAATTTAGATATCAGGATATTATGTTGGACCATGTCAAAAGCCTTACAGACATCCAGGATGATTACATTTTTTTGGTCTTCCTTTGTCAACTGATGCAGTCACTCTATCGTAGAAGGCCACCAGATTGCTCAGGCATGATTTGGCCTTGGTGAAGCCGTGCTGGCTGTCTTGGGTCTCGTCTTCGTCGTACATGAGCCTTGACGTTGCTTACAGGAGTTTCTGTTCCATGATCTTGCCAGGCAAAGAAGTGAGGCTCACTGATCTTTAGTTCCCCAGATCTTCTTTTCTACCCTTTTTAAAAATGGGAGTGATAGGAGTCACTCTTTTTTCCAGTCACCAGGGTCTTCACCTGACTGCCAGGGCTTTTCAAATATTATGGAAGGAGGCATGGCAACTACATCAGCCAACTCCCTTAGATCCTGGGATGCATGTCATTAGGCCCCATAGACTTGTAGCTGTCCATTTTCATCAGGTGGTCTCGAACCTGCTTTTTGCTTACAGTGGGAGGAACTCTTCTCCCCCCAGACCCTGCCTACAGGTTCAGGGACTTGAGAGAAGTGGGGAGCCTGACTGGCAGTGAAGACTGAGGCAAAAAATTGCTGAGTACCTTAGTCTTCTCCATGTCTGCTGTTACCAGTTCTTTGCCAGGTCCATATTCGTTGAGAAAATGGCATGGGTCTGAATGATTCAACAGTTTTACCATTGGTCTTCATTAAAATTCTGAGGATTTTTTCTTCATTCTAAAACTAACACTTTTTTTTTTTTTTTTTTTTTTTTTTTTCTTGAATAATACAAACCATAGATTAGAGCCATGGTAAACTTAAGAGATGGTACTTTAGCTTTCCCCTGAACTTTATCATTTATCACATCTTTGCAATTATATTTAAAAGGCAGAAAGTACACCTGAGGTGCAGCAGTGTTGAAAGTGAAAAAAAAAAAAAATCTCTGAAAATACTTATGGCTTGATAATTCACAAATCTTGAAGGACATAGATGCTGTGATCTGTTTACTGTTTTCTGTTCATTTATTGTTACTTAAAGATCTTTTCATTTATCTTTCAAAGTAAAATTAACAGCATGGGGAAAAAAAAAAAAAAAAAAGAAAGAGGAATAGCAAAAAAAAAGCTATCTTTACTTTTTAGAAATACAATTCACTACCCTGTACTAGAAATTACATATTAAATTTGCTTTGTTTCATATTTTTGTTATAGGTTATTGCTCACCTTCATTTCCTTATTGTCGTTTACCATAATAAAAGCACATTTTTCATACCTAATATTATGCATATCTAATTAATGCTGTGCAGATGAGGAATACTATACAAATAATATTACATATCTCTAGAAACATGTTACTTATAAGATTGTTCAGGTTTTGCTCTCTACAACTACCTGAAAGGAAGGTGTGGAAAGATGGGTGTCAGCCTCTTCTCACAGATAACTAGTGATAGGACCAGATGGAATGGCCTCAAATTATTCCAGGGGAAGTTTAGGTTAGAAATTAGGAGACATTTATTCTCAGAAAGTGTAATCAGGCATTGGAATGAGTGGTGGAATCCCTGTCCCTGGGAGTGTTCAAAGAAAGGTTGGATATGGTGCTTAGGGACATGGTTTAGTGGGTGATACTGGTGGTAGGGTGATGGTTGGACCAGACGATCTTAAAGGTCTCTTCCAACCTTAATGATTCGATGATTCTATGATTCTTCAAAGGAAATACAGGTGATAAATTGTTTGCATTTTCCAGCAAAAATGTCAAAGTTAAACAGTACTATTTTTTTCTGTCAAATAAAGACACTTACTGGATTTCACAACAGAATAGCAAAAGTTACGTGGTATTAAATATGTACTGCTGATTCTGTTACATCAGTGAGGTAGTTTGATTACTAGCCTGCCTGATTCTCCCATTTCTGATTCTCTAAGATTGTAATTCAGTTCCTTTCACCAAATCTGTTGTCAATGAGTTCAGAAGCTTTTTCAGCACAGGTTTAGCAAACAGTAATAATCCTGAATGTGATCTGAATACATGGGGGGGGGGGGGAAGGGGGGAGGGACATGACACAGACAACTTCCATCAAACTCACGTCCTCATATATGGTGAGTCCTCACCAAAGGCACATAAAGGGGAACATATTCACGTGTGTATAAACCTCTGGGAAGGCTTAATTTAGTGACACACTTGATAGATGTAGACAACAGTACCACAGGATTGTTGACACATTCAGACTGGATGAAGAAGCCAGGAGACTTTGATATTTAACCCGTGGATTAAAAAAAAAAAAAAAAAAAGAGAGAGAATCTTTGCAGTTTGCACTTCTGTATAAATTGTGCAACTCTGTCATCAGCAGTTTTCATGTTACATTCCTTCACAGACCTGCATTTTCAGAGCTACTTTGCACAGTAGTTTATAAGGACAAGGCATACAGTTTTTAGCAAATTTAATGACTTATTGCACATGACCTGTACAAACAACATAATCCTGTAACATGTAAGTATAGAATGTTGTTTTAGGGATAAATCAGTCTAAAAATAATTTCATTTACAGAGATTTTAAAGATTAAGGTTTATGAAGAAGTTTGGCAGAAAGTAGTCTGTTCAGAAAATGTAGTGATTTCAAATTATATTTCAACAAAAGAAACAGTATTCAAAATCAGATTTAACTAATCCTCAAATGAAGGTTATTAAAAGTTTAGACTGGAAAAGAATCATAGCTGCAGTCAGAGGATGGGGCCACAATGAATTCTTCTCATAGCAAGAATTTAGGCCTGGATTTCTGCCATCTCCTTCTCTGATTGATCTTCTTCATGCAATTTCATCTTTGGGTAAAACAAGTAAACAGAACACCAAAATCCTCTAGGGATAGGTTAAAATCAGGAATTTTATTTGTCATAGACTAAAATTTAAGACTATTGACAATGGAATCCACAGATTAAGAGGGAATATCTTTTTGTCCGAGCTGCATGAAGAGACCAATTTTTTGACTATGTGACTCTTGAGAACACTGTCCTTTGATGGTTTGGGAAACCAAACACATTGCTCAATTCCATGTTTGATTCCTAGTGGTTGGGAAAAAAAAAAAAAAAATATGTTTTCAAAAAGTATAATTTCCATAGCTCTTTAGTAATGAAGGAGAAAGTCTTTGTCTTTCTGGCATTTTTCAAATGATAATTTCTCAAATGGTAAGGGTGTCATGCTGCCCTTTAAGGTTACACTGAAGACCATGGAGACACAAGTTTCTAATGGATTTTAATGAATCCTTTGGAATTTCTTAACATAAGTCAGTTTGTAGTGGTAGCATATATTGTGCATTAGTAATAGACATATTTCCATTTCCATTCCAGCTATTGAACAACATATGCTCTACTTAAATAAATAAATGAATGAATGAATAAATAAATAAAATAGATTGGGAAAAAAGTTATACTAATTGTTCTGAAAATCAATCTTTAAAAAATACATACCTTTCAATGCCAATGAAATTGAGTGAAAGAAAAATATTTACTGAATTGGGGCCTTAATTCAGCAGTCCATTGCTAGAGAATGTCAAGGACATTTGTACTTGAGTGAGTACATGGTGGGTCAGAAGTCACTGGAAGAGGTCAGGTCCAATATCCAGTCACAAGTAGTGTTAATGTTAGATCATGAGACAGCTTTGGGGGTCTGAATACCCTTCAAGACATACCATTGTCTCTCTTTCGGTCACAGAGGACAATTTTAATTGAGACCACTGCAACTGGTTCAGCTAGCCTCCTGAACTGGACAAGTCTTTCTTATATGAGAGGATCATACTGGTCTCCTTTTAGACCCTGGGTGGTCCACATATTTTTTTTCTAAGCAGGTCCAACTCTATTAGAGGTAAGACTTCTTCTTACCTATGATCTGTTGTTTTTATAAGAAAGATGACAGAGTTTTAGGGACTGTCTAGTTTTCATTTTTTTACCATGGATGTACTAGAAATTACTCAATGAGGTGTTCCACATCTACACCAATCATACTCATCCAATTTTTCTGCATTCAGTAGACTGGTATGTGAAGAATCTTTTGCTGATGTTAAATGAAAATGATGTGCTAGGCCCTGCCAGATGTGGGGTAAAAACTCCATGTGTTCTGGATCCCTGAGAGCCTCCAGGAATGAGGTTGCTCCACAAGAAGTAAGTAAGAGTCAGGAGGGACAGTGACCCCAAAAAAGGCACTCTTTGAGAAGGGCCCAGGTCCACAGTACCTGACCAAGGCAGTAGCAGGGATACTAACAATAATAGGTTGTGCCAATTATCTCTCTAATTAACTATTTTTTCTCATTAAACTTCGCTATGTAAGTGTTAAAATAAAAATGTTTATAATGTATATGGCAATACACGTGTTCATCTCTACACACTGATGGTGTTTTTAAACAACCATGCGGTTTTGTTTTATTTTTTCTAGTAGATAATCTTTCTGATATGAGAAGTCTTTTAGATCTTTCAGTGTAATAACTCTTCCAGAAAGATTTTTCTGCCCCTGGGTGTTAAGGTCTAGTAGGTTTCTCAGTACAAAGTTAGGTGTCTTCATGAAAGAGATTATTATTATTATCTATAATCTGCCCCTGTGAGAGTTAGATTTTTAAATGGAAGCCTGATACTAATTCTTTACTGTCAATATGGGACAGATTAAAATCCATCTGTGCTCAAAAAAATTTAGCCTATTCAGGCACTGGCAGCCAGACCCATTTTGAGATGAATTACTGGAGATGAATTATCACTTTTTAGAACTCACAGAATTGGCTCTGAATTAAACAGGGAAAAATGAACTGGTTAAACTGTTATGTGATACATATTATTAAACACAATTATAGGCAATTTGACTTGGACAATAAGAAATAATATTTTTTTCACCAAATAAATTCCAGTATCATTCATCTATGTGCAAAACAAACAAACAAACAAACAAAACACATACACACACACGAAATACCAACTACAACAACAGAAAAAAAAAAAAAAAAAAAAAAAAAGAGGGTAAGAAAAAATGCATAGATACAACTAGAGGCAAATTACAGATACATACACACACCTGTAAGGTTTTTTGTTTGTTTGTTTTCTTCATATGTGGGTATAAAATATAAGCATAAAAAGTCATCCAACTGATCATCCCTTGGCCTTAATGTGGGGACTTCCAGGAGTAAGAAAGTAAGTCAATGTAATTCTAGCTAAAGGACAAATTAATCTCAGTGGAGCTGTAGCAGTAATATGCATTATACATAAGGAACACAAGAAGGTAAGAAATATATTGCTAAAATTAACTTTTATGTGACTTTTAGCAATTTCAAGTACTGTTGAGAAACAAAAAAAGCGTTCATATGAATATACTTGGCTAAGTAATAGCAAGGACTGGAGAAATCATAATGCCAAATCAAAGTTGTCAAGAACATATTTTTTTCAAGAAACTAAAGTACTCATTGTTAGTTAATAATTAAATATATTGCTAATTAGTAACACAGAGAAATCTCAGACCTTTAATGTTATGGCATAACTCATTTATACTTCAGTATGGTTAAGATTAATGCATACCTCTTCATGTTAGTAGCAATTAAATAAATCCATAAATAAATAAATTCTCCATCATGTTGGCAAATCTTTGTCAAAATTCAGCTGCACTATGCAATAATTTATTATCTACTATTCTGTATATAGGAGGAGGCTAGAGTGTTCAAAATGGGGCCATTTACTGAAGTCAGTGACAGTAACCATTCTTGTATCTCTTCACATTTCTTCAGCAATGAGTGTGGAAACATTTCACTTCTCAGTGGTCTGGCATTCAAACATAATTTTAAACTGAAACCTTTTACAATCCTTTAAATACAGTATTTTTGCCAGATGGAAGGTTTTGTTATATGCCTCACAAAAAGGGGGAGAAAAAAACACCCTTTCCCAGCTTCAATTTTTTTTTTTTTTTTTTTCTGTTAACAAATGTGCTTGCATGTTGTGGCCAGCATATTCTGACTTACGTATAGACTTAACAGGCAAGAGAAACTGGCTAACACTGAGAGATTGGTAAACACTGTCTCATTTATACATAGATTTATTGATCTGAGAGGTCACTCAGCACATAAATTTAAAAGTGCTGCAGCATTCATTTCTCTAAAATGCATAGAAACCTCCCCCTTTGTGCTTAAGCAGCCATCTGAGGCCACACAGGAATGGTCATGCCATGGTTAAGTTTCCTATTATTCCAGCCTTGCACAGGCCTTCTTGTGCTACATGGCTAATGGGTTTGTCACATGGTGATGGATTAAATAGAGGACACAGAGCTCAGAGCCTACTTCATTAGATTAAAACCTTCACACCCTCACCCCTGGCATAGGTAGCACTGACAAAAGGTTAGCAGTGCAAAGATGTAGGTGCTCTTTCAGGAAGTGAATTTATTACCAGCCTCAAGAGAGAAATGCAGCAAGAATATACTACTTCCTAGAACAGCACCAGGTCAGCCAGCACAGCCTTGAGTGCTATGCTGAAATCCTAACCTCAGTGAGCACAGGAGGAATTATTTCAATAATAAACTTTGGTAGAGACTCTGATATTGATTTTCTCATCTCCAGAGATCTTTTCCCTTTGCATATAATCACATACAGCAACATGTAATGTCAGCTTGCAGCTACCTTCCTCCTTCTAATACTGATCTCTGGTGCTAGGAAAGGAGAAAGACAAATATTGATTTCCAAGAGTGGCTGGCCTCTTTCATACAGCCCATCACTGTCTTTTCCAGCATCTTTTACCATAAAAGTTGACACTTGCCTGAAAATAGATCTGTCTACTTCTATGTATCAGCCAGGGCATGAACATAGAGACTTTTAAGAGAAGAGAATTAAAAAACACTGAGGAAAGGGAATGACAAATAGTACAGACTTAGTAGTATTCATCCAAGCAGCCCATTATTTTCTTGTTAAATCTCATCACTGAAGAGGAGCTTAACCACTTCAAAAATCAGAACTTGAGAGTCTAAATTATTATCACTCTCTTTCAAGAACCAAGGCACGATGCTCATCTTTGTACGTATGAAAGTACTATATGTATTGTCTTCGCAGATACATCTAGTTCGGTATTTTCTCTTTCATAGTTCCTAGGTATTCAGAGCCAAAAGTCCCCTAATGCTGTTAATTTTTGCATTGCACATCCATAAGTACTTTATTCCTTTAAAACAGAATTACAGAATCACAGAACTGTCGGGGTTGGAAGGGACCTCGAAAGATCATCGGGTCCAACCCCTCTGCCAAAGCAGGTTCCTCAGAGCAGGCTGCCCAGGTAGGCGTCCAGACGGGCCTTGAATATCTCCAGAGAAGGAGACTTCACAACCTCCCTAGGCAGCCTGTTCCAGTGCTCCGTCACCCTCACCGTGAAGAAGTTCTTTCGCATGTCAGTGCGGAACTTCCTGTGTTCTATCTTGCGGCCATTGCCCCTTGTCCTATCCCCACAAACGACTGAGAAGAGGTTAGCTACAAATATATGCTTATTCCCAGAAACAGAAACTTGCAGAGGAGATGCCAAAGAATCTATGCTACCTCCCTTCTTTTCCAGCAGCTCTGTATGACCACAGCACTGGAAAAACAAGTTTGAGGAGATGGTAAGTTAATGTTAATTTCCATAACAAGAGAAGGTTTGGCTTTTTAAAATTTTCTTCTTCAACAGTGTAGGGGAAGTCAGCTATTACTATATGCTTTCTTACATCTTGCTTCCAGTTTGCCTGAAGTTTAAAAAGTGTTGTAGCCAGGCCTAGTGAACACCACAAATCATTAAATTTCATCCAGAAAACTTGCATTATATTGGAACGAATTCATAAAGTCATTTCATTACTTGATGGACACAGCTTCATGCCAATGGAACAGATGAGACCACTGTTTGCCTGAAGTCTCAAGAGGCAGGCAGTAGACATGTGAGGGACAGGTGAGGTACCCAGATGTCCTCCCCAAGATCTATGATATAAACTAAGGTTATCAAAAAACATCATAACATTCACAGCCCTAAATCAGGTGATCAGTAATCATTTGACACTAGCTAGATATCTGAAAATTAAAATTCTCTGTAACATCTCAGTGGGGCTATGCAGTTAATTGTCTCTTCTTTGACAATACATATTGGCCATTTGCTGAGGCGATCGGCTCCGGGGCAGACGCGTTCTGCAGCGGAGCGGGGGATCGGGCCAGGCAGGGCTAATTTTCCAACATCGAGCCTATTTGAGGGAGCCGCCAGGACCCGGCAGCCCTCGTGAGGGACGCTGACGAGGCGTAGGCGGAGCCAGCAGCGCCCCCTCCCCAGCCGTTCAAAAGCTGCCCCTAGGGAGCGCGAGCGACCAGGAGCGCGGCGAACAGGGCGGGCAAACAGGGCGTGGCGCGTCAGAAGGGAGTGGCAGGGCAGTTAGCACAGCAGTTCGCACAGGGAGGGCGAGCAGGAAGGGCAGGGCGCTCTCCCCCGCCCATACGTAACACCTCCTGTAACGACAGCCGTTAGCTAGGTGATAATGGTCTCCACCAGGCACCGTGCACTCTCCAGGAAGTCGGTACACACCCAGACCGACTACCCGTTAAAAAATGCAGCAGTTCAGGTCACCGGATGCAGAGAGTGTCTGAGCCTGTTGCTGCCATCGGCGGGAGGCAGAGAAACTGGGTGCATGAGGTGTGAGCAGGTGGATGACCTGGTCCGCATGGTGGCAGAGCTCAAGGAGGAGGTGGAGAGGTTGAGGGATATCAGGGAGTCTGAGCGGGAGATAGACTGGTGGAGCAACTCCCTGCAGGGCCTCAAGGAGAGGTACCGGGGTGAGACACCCCAAACGGGGGTGGACCCCCTGCCCTGTCGCCGTCAGGCAGCGGGAGGGGATCAGGGAGTTGAGGAGGTATGGAAACAGGTCCCTGCTCGACATCGCAGGCAACGCCCTCCCCTTCTGGCTCCACCTTCCCAGGTGCCCTTACATAACAGGTTTGAGGCCTGGAGCCCAGCAGGCAGGCTATGACTTGGTTACCATCACGGAGATGTGGTGGGACCACTCTCATGACTGGAGTGCTGCAATGACTGGCTATAAACTCTTCAGAAGGGACAGGCAGCACAGAAGGGGTGGTGGTGTGGCTCTCTATATTAGAGAGTCTTTTGATGTTGTAGAACTCGAGGCTGGGAATGACAAGGTCGAGTCCCTCTGGGTTAGGATCGGCAGGGCCAACAAGGCTAGCGTCCTGGTCGGGGTCTGTTATAGACCGCCGAACCAGGATGAGGAGACAGATGAGGAGTTCTACAGGCAGCTGACAGAAGTTGCGAAATCGTCAGCCCTTGTTCTTGTGGGGGACTTCAACTTCCCTGACATATCCTGGAAGCACAACACAGCCCAGAGAAAGCAGTCTAGGAGGTTTCTGGAGAGCGTGGAAGATAGCTTCCTGATGCAGCTGGTTAGTGAGCCTACCAGGGGCGGTGCCTCGCTAGACCTTCTCTTCACAAACAGAGAAGGACTGGTGGAGGATGTGATTGTCGGGAGCTGTCTTGGGCAGAGTGACCACAAAATGGTGGAGTTCTCTATTCTTGGCAAGGCCAGGAAGGGGACCAGTAAAATCACTGTACTGGACTTCCGGAGGGCTGACTTTGTGCTGCTGAGGACACTGGTTGGTAGAGTCCCTTGGGAGGCGGTTCTGAGAGAGGAGTCCAGGAAGGCTGGACGCTCTTCAAGAGGGAAATCTTAATGGCGCAGGAACGGTCTGTCCCCACGTGCCCAAAGACGAGCTGGCGGGGAAGAAGACCAGCCTGGCTGAACAGAGAATTGTGGCTTGAGCTTAGGAGAAAAAAGAGGGTTTATAATCTTTGGAAAAGTGGGCAGGCCACTAAGGAGGACTATAAGGATGTTGCGAAGCTGTGCAGGGACAAAATTAGAAAAGCCAAAGCTCATCTGGAGCTCAATCTGGCTACTGCCGTTAAAGATAACAGAAGATGTTTTTATAAATACATCAACACAAAAAGGAGGACTAAGGAGAATCTCCATCCTTTACTGGATGTGCGGGGAAACTTAGTTACAAGAGATGAGGAAAAGGTGGAGGTGCTTAATGCCTTCTTCGCCTCAGTCTTTAGTGGCAAGACCAGTTGTTCTCTGGATACCCAGTTCCCTGAACTGGTGGAAGGGGATGGGGAGCAGGCTGTGGCCCTCACTATACACGAAGAAATGGTTGGTGACCTGGTACGGCACTTGGATGTGCACAAGTCGATGGGGCCGGATGGGATCCACCCGAGGGTACTGAGAGAGCTGGCAGAGGAGCTGGCCAAGCCGCTTACCATCATTTATCAGCAGTCCTGGCTATCGGGGGAGATCCCAGTTGACTGGCGGCTAGCAAACGTGACGCCCATCTACAAGAAGGGCCGGAGGACTGACCCGGGAAACTACAGGCCTGTCAGTTTGACCTCAGTGCCAGGGAAGCTCATGGAGCAGATTATCTTGAGAGTCATCACGCAGCACTTGCAGGGCAAGCAGGCGATCAGGCCCAGTCAGCATGGCTTTATGAAGGGCAGGTCCTGCTTGACGAACCTGATCTCCTTCTATGACAAAGTGATGCGCTGGGTGGATGAGGGAAAGGCTGTGGATGTGGTCTACCTTGACTTCAGCAAGGCTTTTGACACCGTTTCCCACAGCATTCTCCTCAGGAAACTGGCTGCTCTTGGCTTGGACTGGCGCAGGCTTTGTTGGGTTAGAAACTGGCTGGATAGCCGGGCCCAAAGAGTTGTGGTAAATGGAGTCAAATCCAGTTGGAGGCCGGTCACTAGTGGCGTTCCCCAGGGCTCGGTGCTGGGGCCGGTCCTCTTTAATGTCTTCATCGATGATCTGGACGACGGCATTGAGTGCACCCTCAGTAAGTTTGCAGATGACCCCAAGTTACGTGCGTGTGTCGATCTGCTCGAGAGTAGGAAGGCTCTGCAGGAGGATCTGGATAGGCTGCACCGATGGGCTGAGGTCAACTGCATGAAGTTCAACAGGGCCAAGTGCCGGGTCCTCCACCTGGGGCGCAATAACCCCAGGCAGAGCTACAGGCTGGGAGTAGAGTGGTTGGAGAGCTGCCAGGCAGAGAAGGACCTCAGAGTGATGGTTGATAGTCGGCTGAATATGAGCCAGCAGTATGCTCAGGTGGCCAAGAAGGCCAACAGCATCCTGGCCTGTATAAGAAACAGTGTGACCAGCAGGGCTAGGGAGGTGATCGTCCCCCTGTATTCGGCTCTGGTGAGGCCGCACCTCGAATACTGTGTTCAGTTTTGGGCCCCTCACTACAAGAAGGACATCGAGGTGCTTGAGCGAGTCCAGAGAAGGGCGACGAAGCTGGTGAGGGGCCTGGAGAACAAGTCCTACGAGGAGCGGCTGAGGGAGCTGGGATTGTTCAGCCTGAAGAAAAGGAGGCTCAGGGGTGACCTTATCGCTCTCTACAGGTACCTCAAAGGAGGCTGTAGCAAGGTGGGGGTTGGTCTGTTCTCCCATGTGCCTGGTGACAGGACGAGGGGGAATGGGCTTAAGTTGTGCCAGGGGAGTTTTAGGTTGGATCTTAGGAAGAACTTCTTTACCGAAAGGGTTGTTAGACATTGGAACGGGCTGCCCAGGGAAGTGGTGGAGTCCCCATCCCTGGAGGTCTTTAAAAGACATTTAGATGTAGAGCTTAGGGATATGGTTTAGTGGGGACTGTTAGTGTTAGGTCAGAGGTTGGACTCGATGATCTTGAGGTCTCTTCCAACCTAGAAAATTCTATGATATCATTCCCTAGAGGGTGAAAACAAACAAACAAACAAAACAAGAACAACAACGAAAAGATTTCAACAGATTTATGTTAGCTTCTCTGCATCTGAAGATGGAAAAGGAATCGTTAAGTTTAGAGAATGAAGTTCAATTGTAATTGATAACTTCAAGTGAAGTATTATTGGCATGTTAAGTTCTACACAGGCGACCCTTCATTAACACCCATGAAGGCAGTGGATGAAAACATAGATTTTAAGAACAAAGTGACTACCCCAACCCTTCCTGCCTTCCTTTCCCTC
Organism: Nettapus auritus; assembly: GCA_011076525.1. Taxonomy (NCBI): domain Eukaryota; kingdom Metazoa; phylum Chordata; class Aves; order Anseriformes; family Anatidae; genus Nettapus; species Nettapus auritus. The sequence continues at coordinate 130,778,859 of CM021765.1, read as the reverse complement.
TCTTCCCCAGTATACTCCAGCAAATGAAACCATAAGGAACATAAAAAATGTGTAGTTTTTTGATATATTTCCTTCAAATTATGTCATATTTGATTCCAAAGTCCTTAATTGTGAGTATGCCACCTCTCTTGATAAGATGTCATGTTTAGTTACATTGCTATTCCTAGGCTGCTAGGAGACACTATCTTATTTCAAGATTAAATCTGCGTAACTTCAACCAACTTCCAGGAACTCAAAACTGGATTTTGTTGTGTCTTTTTCAGCTGATTTGAAAAACCCTCCAGTAGCAAATATGTCATGTTTCAGTCTTTTTTTTTTTTCTCTTTTTTTTTATTCTAACGGAAAAAGTAAGCTACTCTGAAATCAGATAATTTGGTGAGAATTCTTTGAATTCTCATAGTCTTTTAATGTTCTTCCAGAGCAAGTGTTAGATACAGAAAAAATGTTACAACAAAGGCAAGATCATTTACCTCCTTGTGTTTGATATTACACTTACATTAATCCCTGTTTTTTTGTTGTTGTTGTTGTTGTTTCATTATATTGCAAAAATGTTTTTTCAAACTTTAATCTTATTCTCACTTCCAAAATACATATAAATTACATCTTTGTTTTATAAGGCCTTTTGAAAAAAATAAAAATTACTATGGACTCAGTCATTAACTAGTATCTTTAAAAAAAAAAAAAAAAAGTTGCAGTACTTTTCCTATCAAGGGCAATGATGAACATGCAATCATTAATAATCTCTTTAATCTCTTCTTAGCACTCTACGTATTACATTTTCAGTTATTTTATTAACAACAACAGCAAAAATACTATATATGGTTCAACCACAATGACAGTGTATATACACACTGAAATATAGGTTAATATAGAAATGACATGTTGAACTATTCTTAATTTATATTTTAAAATATCATGCAGAATAGAAAGATTAAAATGCAGAAAATGTGATTATCTTGTATGAATCTCTCTGAAACAAAGACTCTCTACTTAAATACTCTAAGAATTCATGATTTCATTATCAGTCCAGGTCAGGGAATTCCTGAACAGATCCTGGATGGGTTACTTTTAAATTCAGTATCTCCTTAATTCTTGCTGTATTGCCTTAGAGATGATATAAATACAACCTTTCTTTCTGATATCTTTCGTATGTTTTGAAACTTGAAGTTCTTCAGAGAAAACACTTTCGATAATTACTTGTCTATGGGCATTTTCACGTATAAAGATACAATTAGCCAAACTGGTATACCTGAAGAATGAGATTTAACTTTCCTAATTTAGTATGCTAAAGGTTAGTTACTTCATCTAAACTGACTTGTTAGTGCATAGCACCCAAAACAGATATACATCTAGTTTATTTATTCACACTTCAGTTAGTAAATTAATTCACAGCATCTGTCACCATTACCACTACCTTTTAGAAGTGTCAAGTGTCTCCTCTCAAGGTACCTAAACTAGAAGACTGGTTGCTTCATTCCAAGATAGCTAACATTTAAGAGCACACTTCCCCGCATCACTTTTCTAGGATGCGATTATATGTGAAACGTGGGTGCAGACAGTTGCATTCTGTAAACAGATGTTTCCACTTGTCAGATGTTCTCCAGCTGTTAGACACACTCTCTTGCCAGTTTGCTGGCACTACTCTTTTGCACAATTCAGGTGAAGCAAGTTGAATAGATTGGATGGGCTCTTTAACATGTCTAACCTTATTTTGAATTAATTATGTTAGGGATACCTAGGGCTAGGGAAAAATGGTCTAGTTTAATTTAAGTAATTTAAGAAGTAAATTCTGAATAACTCAGCACATTTTGGTTGGAAAATGGTGTATAAACAGCACAGGTAGATGGTCAGTCACTCTTATATTCATGTTTTAGTTGCAAATGAGACACAATAAGAACCTGGTTAACTTACTGTTGCCTCAAAAGTAACATTGTTATTCACCTCAAACCTGCAAGTTCCTCATCTCCCTCATCTTACAGAGATCAAACATTTTTGGAGCACTCATAAGCAGAACTGATGTTCACAGCCATTCAGTGTTTATTTACTGTTAATTAGGTGAAGGTGAAGAATTCGGTCCGTCTTACATTACCTCATTTGCTGTAAATCTGTGCCCTTTTTAGACATCAACAGAACTATGGAAATCTGGTCTTATATTGGTCTGCATCTCTCTGATGGACTCCCTGGTGTCTCCTGACATTTTAAATTTTAGCCAAGTTATTCCCAAACCTTCTCAATGAATGGATCCCCAGGTGTCAGGTTAGAAATACACAATCCTTTGAACTAACTGACAAACATGGTACAAGCTTCTGTTTTCATAATGATTAAAATCTTATTGGAAATATATATATATATACATACATATATACATGTATATATGTATATAAACACATAACTTTAATCCAGACAGGTCTCTCTCTTTTTTTTTTTTTTTTTTTTTTTTTTTTTTTTTTTTCCTTAATATATATAACACTTCTTGTAAAAGATTAGTGTGTAGTTTGCATTTAAATATTCTGTATAGATCAGCAACATTATAAGAAATATCTCTGGGGAACAGATTATGAAAGTACTGAAGACAGTTTTATATTAACACTGATTAAAAATATAATCTCTTAATGGTATTACACTATAAAAGTATTTTGCTTCATAGAATTCAGGAAAGTGATGTCTCTAAGAGATTAATGATAAACAAAATGCTTGTCTCAATCTTTTGATTGAGATAAGCTGCAATCATACTGCAATATGCAGTATGTCTCTAGTAGTTCTCACTTAAAAATGAATAGTGGACTTAAAGTGACTGTTTCTCATTGAAGAAGTTCTCCATGAGACCCAAATGATAACAGGGCAGAGCCTGAATGCCAGATTAAACTCAAGGCCAGTGCTTGGCAGCACAGCGAGTTTAAAAAAACGAACACAGATTGTAGCACATCCTCGGATCGAATACAGAGGAGAAAAGAGAATATGACACGGATTGCATGACATGCGATTAAACCAACCAATATTAACAGGACGCTGAACATGGTGACTAGCAAGTAAGTGTGTTGGTTGTAGAGTTTTAATCAATTTTATTGTTATCTCAACCCTTCGAGCCCCACGTTGGGCGCCAAAAAGGATTGTGGTGGTTTTACCGTGCTAGGCAGCTGAACACCACAACCGCTCTCTCACTCCCCCTCCTCAGAGGAGGAGGGGAAGAAGTAAAGGAAAGAACAACTCACGGGTTGAGATAAGGATAATTTAATTAAAGAGAAATATATATATATATATTAAGGAAATATTAATTAACAATTCAACTAAAGGGAAAAAGGGAAAAAAGGAAAGGGGAAAGGGAGGGGGAAAGGGAAGAGCAAAACAAAACAAAACAAGTAAAGGCTATATGGAAGTGCAGAGGAAATAAATGATTTTCTACTTCCCACAAATGAGCGATGCCTGACCACGTCCTTGAAGCAGGGCCTCAACGCACGTAGCCGGTGTTCGCGAGAGATGACAGACGTTTTCGCAACGAACGCCCACCCCTCCTCTCTTCCTCCTTCTTCCACCTTTTATTGCTGAGTGTGACATCATATGGTATGGAATATCTCTTTGGTTGGTTTAGGTCAGCTGCCCTGGTGATGTTTCTTTCTTACTTTTTGCCCACCCCCCAGAAGGGTTAGAGAAAGTCCTGATACTGTGCCAGCACTTCTCAGCAGTAGACACAACACTGGTGTGATAACGCTGCTGTTCTAGCTCCAGGTGCAGAGCGTGGCACTGTATGGGCTGCTGCAGGGAAAGTTAACATCCCAGCCAGACCCAGTACATATATATAAAATCCAGAAGAATAAGTTAAATATAGACATCTAAAATTAGATAACAATCTCAGCCACAAAGTCCTGGAAAACAATTGATTTTGCACATAGAGAAAGCTTTAGGAGAAAGGTGGTCTATGATGTTGTGAAACATTTTAGTATCATCAGTGAAAATGATGATCTGCTGTTAAAATCCTTGCTTGATTTTATGTTTGAATGTGTTCATTGTGCAGGCTAATGTGTACAATAGACATGTCTACTCTGCCAGATCAAGCAGGGGCCCTGAACACAGAATCTCTAATAATCCACACTACTTAGCTCTTAAGTCTCTTGTTCTGTGCTGCTCTGGTTAGCTCTCTCAAAGATAATTCTTATTTATGGTTCTGGAAATAATCTGCTCTGGGGACTGATTTCAAAAGTCAATGTGGAAGCAGCAGGAGATAGAAGTAGGTTTGGTTCATACAGAGTTTGATTTATCTAATGAATCATAGAATCATAAAATCACAGAATGGTTTGGGTTGGAAGAGACCCTTAAAGATCTTAAAGACCTTTAAAGACCTCTTAAAAAGATCTTAAGACCCTTAAAGTCCAGCCCCCCTGCCATGGGCAGGGACACCTCCTACCAGACCAGGTAGCCCAAAGCCCCATCCAGCCTGGCTTTGAAGACTTCCAGGGATGGGGCATCCACAGCTTCTCTGGGCATCCTCTTCCAGTGTCTCACCATCCTCTGAATGAAGAACTTCCTCAAATTCTAATCTAAATCTACGCTCTTTTAATATAAAACCATTACTTCTTGTCCTGTTACTCCAATCCCTGGTAAAGACTCCCTCCCTACCTTTCCTGTAGGCTCCATTTAGGTACTGGAAGGCTGCTATAAGGTCTGCCCAGAACCTTCTCTTCTCCAGACTGAACAACCCCAACTCCCTCAGCCTGTCTTCATAGGAGAGGTGCTTCAGCCCTTTGATCATCCTCATGGCCCTCCTGTGGATTCACGCTAATAAGTCTATGTCCTTCTTGTGCTAGGGGCCTCAGAGCTGAATGCAGTACTCCAGGTGGGGTCTCATGAAAGCAGAGACCGCCCTTGATCTGCTGGTCATCATTCTTTTGATGTATCCCAGGATACGGTTGGCTTTCTGGGCTGCAAGCGCACATTGCTGGCTCATGTTGAGATCACGTTGAGCTTGTCAACCAACAGCCCAAGGTCCTTCACCTCAGAGCTGCTCTCAATCCACTTTCCACTGTTATAAATTAGACCACGCCAGTTTGGTCTTTCAAAAATATGTTTAATAATTGAGTAAGCAGATACAAGCAAAACAGCGCTGGGCGGCCAGGGAGTCTCCGCTCCACCAATGGCGCGCACCAACCCCCTTCAGTCCCTTCCTTTTATAGGCTGGCAGTTCTGTCACGTGGCCACACCCTGGTATACTCTGCGTCTGCGCGTGCTGTTGCTAGGGGGTCGTCTTCAGCCCTCTGGTGGTCGTGAAGATGAAGGCCGTAGTCTTCCTCCACGATTCAGTCTCCCCTTTCTCCTTATATGGAACTTAAAGCGAGGAGTAGATTGCAATCTCTAACTCAATCAGAAAGCCATCGTGGGTCATTGATTACAACATGTATGCAAACCCTCCCCCAGTTCCTGCCCAGCAACAAGGCATAAGTTCCCTTTACAATTCCCTTTACAATGAACAAACTTTGTTATTTTATAACATCCACCCAGCCTATGTTTGTGCTTTGTTTTGCCCCAGCTCAGATTTAAGGACCTTGTACTTGGCCTTGTTGAACTTCACAAAGAATGCACAGGTCAACCTATCAAGGTCCCTGTGGATTGTATTCCTTCCCTCCAGTGTGTTGACCATGCCACACAGCTTGGCGTCATCACCAAACTTACTGAGATGAACTCAGTTTCACTGTTCATGTCACTGACAAAAATGTTAAAAAGATGAAGACAGATTTATCTCAAGAACTGGGAAACAGAAAACCTTAGGGGAAACTTTTTTTCCCCTCTATCTTCTATGCAATAAATGAAGACCTTGACTGCAGTGCCTCTGAGCAAAAGCCTTTGGCCTGTGGAGGATTCACATATTTCTATTTATTCTTTTCAAGATACAAATATAATTAGCTGTTTAGTGCTCTTCTTTTTACTGGCAATAGAGAGGAACTTGCTCATACCAGGACAAATGAAAATATTTATCTCATTCATGCTCAGACTCCATTCATTTAGAAAATGTATAACTCTGCAACATATCTCACAGTCTTTAACTAAAAATGTAAGTTTTTGTTTGTTTATTTGTTTTTGCTTTGTTTTGCCTTTATATATATATATATTTAGGCTGGGGTTCCATGTCTTGAAGCTTGCTCTAGCCTATAATCATGTATGACAATCAAGTTGTCAGATGCTGTTTTCCTACAACCTATGGAAATTTGGGAAATCTTTCTATGCACCATTTGTGGGCTCCAGTTGATATCACACTATTAAACTAATGTGTTATGAAATTACAATATACAGATGTGACTACTGATGTTGCTTCTCCTTTCCATAGCAGGGTAGCCTACAATGATTTCTTGGCCCAGGCACTGAGCTATAGGATTCTGAGTTCACACAAGGGTGTCAGACGTGAGCTGTGCACTTGGAAAGATGAGTCATAAAGCCCAGAACTAGAAGAAGTGTTCACACTACAGAGATTTACAGTGAATGTGATCCCATAAAATGTACTGCTAGCATGATATTCTGGAGAGCATCTAGGCAGGGATGGAGCTTTTCTAGATCTGCATAATTAAAACAAGTCAGAATCAAACTTTGACTACCAATTTTGTTAGAATTTGGGTTATTTTTACTTTACCATGTATTCTTAACACACTACCTAAATAATTCCTTTCATTATCCTTAGGACACTGAAAAAATACAAGGTCCTTCAGCAAAGAGAAGACTGAAGACAACCTGACAGAGGCAAAAACACCAGGGCAGAACATTAGTTATTTAAGCTAAACTGTAACCTGAATACAACAAACAAAGAATGTTGAAAATAATGAAATGTTTTTTGCACAGAAATGATAAGGACAAAACGTATGCCAATTTTTAAATGGTGCCGAAGTGTGGGAGCCTGGACATGGGGGTCGACAAGCCCCATGGTTGGTGATTACATCAGACTCTTAACGATGAGACCATCAGGAATGTAAAGAGTTTAGAGGGAACAAAGATGGGTGATTCAGGAGACGCCTTGCCGTCTCGGGTTGCTTGTTCTCCAGCCGTTAAGGCATGGAAGCTGCTGGGTGTTTGCGGTTGCCAGGCAAAGTTGTTGGCCAATGAATAGTGAGCGGAAAAGGACTGCAGTGGGGCAAATACTACAAGAAGGGAGCCTGTTCTCAAGATGGGGATGCTACAAAGAATGAAGTTATACCCTCGATAAGAGTGATGAGGTAAGAGAGAGCTGATGATATGTCATCAATAAAGTATCAGTTACTGATCCTAAAAGAACCCTGGTGTCCATGTGGTCATTATGCCATACCAAATAATTTATGAAAGGGATTATAGGCCCCGGGACCTGTAATGACCTAAATTCCTATTCTTTTCTACATAAACTGGGTTTAGCTGCTTTGTTATGTATATGCAAGGCTAATAATGCTTTTGACTTTGAAGAAATAAATCAATGTATAGTGATGTTTTCTTCCTTTCTTTTTTCATTTTTTCCTTTTCGTGTGTGTGGTGGAGGGAGAGGGTAGTTAACAAACCAATCTCTTCTCTAGTATAGTACATATCTCTCCCATTACCTAGAAAAATGATTTGCTTTGAAAAGAAAAAACTGACTTATTCTTCTGAAACAAGCTATTTCTTTTTATATTATTGATTAGTTTTTAAACTTTTGGTCATTCTACAGTGTGGTTGGAAAGCATGGCAGAACTCATACATATATTTTTGTTTGTTTGTTTGTTTTGTTTTGTTTTGTTTTCTCAAAATATCTGAAACACATGCATTTTCTCCAGATCTAGTGAACTTGTCACTGGAAGTGATTTGAAGAACGAAGTCAGAAATTTTCTTAGTGACGAAGTATTCTTTATTGGCAGCGCTGGATGCACGGGGGATCCTTCCGCCTAACGTGCATACCTGAAGGACAAACTATCTCATACTTATACAGCAGAACAATGAATATTCAAGTAACGCCTATACATATTCATTACCTAATCCCGCCTACTCTCGCTTCGTATGCTAATTAGCTTATCAGTCCTTTGCGCTTGCGCAGATTCTTCCAAGAATTGTGGGCAGGGGTCTTCGGGATGTGGGCAGTGGTCTTTGGGAGGAAGAAGTAGGTCTTCCTCACAGTGCACGTTTCACCTTTTGCTTAAAAATGCTAAGTCAGCTGTTTTCCAAGCTGTAGAACCAGTTTCGGCTGACAACCTGTTATCTGTCTTTCCCCATTTGGTGTGTTTTTATCTCAAGTTTCAGCCTCAGCCAGCATCCCGTTATCTGTCTTTCCCCCCTTTGGTGTGTTTCAGCTCAAGTTTCAACAAGATGCTAGCAGACACAATATACATGAGGATGTCTTATTCTCATTATATTTTAACTACAAGATTTATTCTATCCTAAAGTGAGTTCATACAATATCAGAAGCAAGTAAGAACAGGTTCTCATTAGTTAGCCTGGCCTGGTTCCATCAGTGCCCAGGCTGAGGAAGGGACTGTGAGGAACTGTGCTTTTACCTATCTCTGCAAGGTTTGAGTAAAAGTGTGCAGAAGAAGGTACCTACTCTGTGTAAGGGTTTGAGGAGGACAAAAAGGAGACCATGCAACCATAGCTATAATAATGTGTTCTTGAAAATAAATAAATAAATAAATAAATAAAAGCCCGCATTTTGCATCTTAGCGGAGTCTTCAAATCCCTGGGAAATTCTGGTATTGAGAACCTTTCTAATATGTACACTGGCAAAATCTGGCCCATGGCCAGGATCTTAATGTTTTCAAATAATCCTATAGAAAGAATACCTTTTGGGTACAATTTTCATTGATATAGTACTTCTGAACTGCAATGTGATTTCACCTGAACGTTCACAGGTTGCGCTTTTTATCAGCAGAAAACTGGAAGATTCTGCAATATCTTTTTAGTCTTTAAATCCTTTAACTCCTGTATACCAGCATATTTACAGAGAACAGTACTCATTTCTAAGCAGTATTTACTTATTTAGGACCAGCTGCTTCCTGACTCAAAATGCCATTTAAACAAGTAATCCTAGCTCCCTGGTAGCCTTACTATTTGCCCTTTCAGTAAACCTTTATTTTTCCTTATGGCATGTGAGCACTTGCACTCTCACCTGCAGTTCAGATCAGCTGCTGGTGCCTCAGAAAGCTACTGCTCTGCTGTGAGAAGCATGATCATTAAAAAAATAAATAAAAAATTAAAAAAAAAAAAATAGTGTTCATTAGCAGTAGTTGTCCTATTCCCACTTCCAGTCAACCCTGAAATTGATATGCTTCATCTGATCTGCATAGGTCATCTGGCAGGTCACTGCCTGTGTTGCATTAAACCACTGTTTTTCCACTAACCTGGTTAACAAGGTTAACTGGAAATGTGACAGGCAGAAGAGAGAAGTTGGACACATGGCACATATTATTTGCTTTAGAAACTAGTGGAGGTTTCTCTTGGAGGTGAAACTAGTGGAGGTTTCTCAGTCAAAATAATTTTATTTTCTAAGATTTTTTTCTGACTGACAAAACTCTTGAAAGACCCAGCCATGTGCCTCTCTACTACTGCAAACTTATTATGAAATAAATTGTTTGCCTGAAAGGAAAAGAAAAAGAAAATCTATTTTCCTCACTGGCGAGACTTGATAGTTTTATATATGTAACTGACAGTATACCATCTGCCTCTGCTGCTCCTTTGAACCTAGTTCTTCTAATTGTGTCTTTAACAGATAAACAAACAAACAAACAAAAAAAACTACATTTCTCTTGGGCACTGTAAAATAATAACAATTAAAACATGAATAGTAATAATTAATGAAGCACACATAGTGCAATAAGTCTGCAGTCTGAATAGGCTGCTTATTCTGCAGGGTGTCTGTGCACATTTGGTCTTAAAAGAAAACATCTACAGGCACTCCAATGGATGCCTGGAGCTATGGCTACCAGTCTTGGGAGGGTAGTGTTGGAAGTAAGTGATACACTGCAGCAAATACTATGCTCTGCATCACTTTCTGCTTTTCAGTTGTTACTGACAATAAGCAATTTTAGTGGGCGGACCACCAACCCACAAACTGAGAAAGCTGTTTTTTAAACTGATTTGAAGAACGAAGGCAAAATTTCTTCTTAGTGACGAAGTATTCTTTATTGACAGCGCTGGATGCACGGGGGATCTCTCCGCCTAACGTGCATACCTATCATGACAAACTATCTCATATTTGTACAATGAAATAATGAATATTCAATTAACGCCTATACATATTCATTACCTAAACCCGCCTACTCTCGCTTTGTATGCTAATTAGCTTATCAGTCCTTTGCACTTAAGCAGATTCTTCCAAGAGTTGTGGGCAGGGGTCTTCGGGACGTGGGCAGTGGTCTTTGGGAGGAAGGCCGTACGTCTTCGTCATGGCATGTTTTTCACCCTTCAGCCAGAATGCAGCAATTTGGCAAGCTTGCAGTGTTCCCATCGGTCCGAGCCATTTTATGTCCTTGGTGTCCATCTGTTTCCTGCCCTAGACGTGATGGTCTGACAAGCTTTCGTTACCTAGTTTTCACACATCCCTCTCCTCCTGGTCCCCAACAGCACACCCTACAGACTCAGGCAACCTCCTCCCTGACCAACAGATAACATTGAGTAAATATTCTACTCCAATCTCAGTACGCAGACAATGATTCATTCTACTGCCTAGCTAGCTAAGCATTCCTCTACATTCAACTATTTGCTTGCCTGTTTCAAAACATAAAAGTTGTTCAAAGCTAGTTACTCTTTTTTCTACTTGTTATGGTTGGGCCTCAAAAGCCAAAGTGAAAAATCAGTTTGTTGCAATTCTTAGCAGTGTTCCAGTTAATCTTTTTGCAGCTTTGCTAGTTTAAAGCAATCTGTTAATTCACACACTTGGCAATGGAAGTTGCCAAGTTTAATGTAAGAGATCTGAGAAGAATCTGCTGGGAAAAAAATGATGTCAATTTTCTCAGTTGTAATATGTGCTTATGGAAGTGGGTTTATGAACTCTGATGGTGATCTCTCAGTCTTTAGGCTAATTGGCACCCCGTATAAATAAGAATAATCCATAGGCTTCTTTGACGTACTGGCAAACTGATCCAACTTGTTTAGACAGAGGGCTGTTGAGCTACAGACCTAGAATGGGCCTCCTCCAGACCTACTGCTCCAGTCCATTCAGAATCATTTGTATAGGTTGAGTGCAGCCAAGGACCAAGCTGTGGCCAGTGCTTAGGTCTGCAGCAACAGAGCATGGTGTCACATGATGTCTCTAGGGCACAGGACACACACATGGAAGACTTTCTGAAGACTTCTCTGAACCTTTAGTCTTTTATTTCTTAATTTGTGCTTTTGTTTAGATTATTTCAAAAAGTGACCAGGAAGAACTTTGGAATGGAAAGGTTAAAACATGCAAGAAAACTTCTGGAACTGTAAGTAAGAATACCAATAACTTATGATTAACTTTGTGTAATAACTTATGTGTTCATAAATTCTGTCCACTTTTTATGTTTTCCATTTTGGCCACAGCTGCTCAGTGAAGATACTGTCTGTTTTTCTGCCGCATGGCAGAACTGCAGCTGTTCCCCAAAAGGCATTTTGACATTTTAGAACTGAATACTGCTTGTCTGTAGGCAATTTGAAGCATGACTGTAAAATGCTTAGTTTTCTGCAAAATTGAAGAGACTAATTGTCCTAACTTTCCTAATCCATGGCTTCTGTTCAGTAGTGGACTTAGGTTCACAGATGGAAAGGATTAAAAAATATTTATGTTTGTAGCTGCATGTCCATTTAATCTCCTTTATTGGCTAATTAAGATAGAAGGAGCCATAAAGTTAGAAACAACTATTTCAAAAATCCTATACTGATGGAGGAAATCAGATCAAATACAACTCCAATAGTGCCTCTAGATTACTGACACCCAGAATTTCTTCAGCTGGCATTAAAGCAATGAACATTCAGCTCTCATGGTCAAATGCCTTTTCCTCATGCTGAGTGTAATCTAATAGCAGAGTGAAACCCAGTTAGATGATGATTATCTACTTTCTAAGCCTACTCAGCAACTTTTGTCTGTTGCCTGAACCAAATGTCTTAAGAGTTCAAAGCTCTAGGAAATGCATTTTGTTTAAGAGCACTTCTTTTTTATATTTATTAGAACCTTTCATATATGTTGCAATAAAATGAAAATTCCAGAATCCCTTTTTCTTGTTATCACCAGTTGTTTGACATTTTATTATCAGTGAAAAGGATTGATTAAGCTTCATGATTTTTACTGTAGATGTCTTGATTCCACAATCAAATAAATCTTGCAGTATGAATACGGATAAATGTAGGAACATATAATTTGCTTATCGACTTATTCATGATGCAAATTCCTGTTGCTACATTCATAAAGCCCTGAGAGCTACATACTAAAATGCATTTCATTCAGATTTGGGATTAGCCATGAATTTCTAATCTTCCATAGTTCTTATCTAAATGATTTCCTCTAGCTACATAAAATGCATGCATTGGTCTGTATCTGCACTTCTCTTTATT
>CM021765.1:130748833-130766273 GCA_011076525.1 Nettapus auritus | reverse complement strand
AAAAAAAAAAAAAAAAAAAAAAAAAAAAAAAAAAAAAAAGCATCTTTACATTTAGCAGAAATGTTTAACAAATTATTTTATTATTTTATTTTATTTTATGGTTAAGTGATCATAACGTAGTAACTACTTTTTCTGAAGTCTTATTTGTTTCTATTTCATGCTTTTTCTTTTTTTTTTCCCCTATGTATAGTAGTTAGAATTTGTTTCTGCTTGATTGTGTTATATCTACCAGATCTGTCACTTAACTTATGTGCTGTAAAAATGAAAATGCCACTTCAAATGGCTGTATATTTTTACATCTTTATTTAAGTTATTTACTGTGGATTATATTCTTCCTGAAATTGATCTGATGTCTCAAGCTGGTAACAAACTCTCTGAACCTTTACCTTCATTCTTTTTCCAACTGTTTATTAACCAAAGCAGAACAAATATACATATGCATTGCGGAAGTCCTCTAGGCTATTGGACTATTGTTTCCATAATCTTATTTTTAAAGGTCAAAATATTTTGCAGTGTAACAGAGGTAAATGCATGGGGGAAATGAAGCATTCTTAATATTCTTCAAACCTTGCAAGCATTGTACTTCTGCCAACAGATGATGAAAGCTAGTGTAATGAGCAAATTCTACGCTGAACCTTTAACTCCAGCTAGGCAAGGTGCTGCTTCATCTGCCTTGTTTCCTAGCCCCTCTCCTGATAAGAACTAGTTTCAAGGGAACCCTTGTCCTCCCCAGAGAGGCTAAAGCAATCTACATATGCCCTGGCCTGGCCAGGTTGGGATGCTCCCTGATGTGGGGCTGCACTGCCCAGCACCACGTGGGCCAATGATGGTCTCATGTCTGCCTAGTCAACTGTCATGAGAAAAGGAAGAGACTCAGTGGGATAAAATGGGTAAATAGGAGATTGAGAAGTCAAAGGTGAGGTGATTTTCAGTGCAGGTAGAGTTTACTGAATATTTACAAAGTGATATATAGTAACTGAGAACATACAGGTAACTGAGAAGATATTGGTACTTTTAAATTAATCATCTTAAAGCCCAAGGACTACATATTTTGATAGCACCTCTGAAGTATGTTGGACTCCATTATTCTGAAACATGCACATTGAAAATAGATACAAATCTACATTAATATCTATATTAATTTATTACAGTGATAGTTGATGTTTTGAAGGGCTGAAATCTGGTTCTGTTTCAGTGGAACGTCAGCCTCCTCTTCTCTCTATCGACAACACAGAGAAGTGATCTGGCACTACAGCATTCTCAGAAAAAAGTTTATATTCCAAGTCACCATTACTTATTTAAGATGTTTATTAAGAAAAGGAAAAAAAAAAAAAAAATGTTATGTCTATAAACATTTCTGTATAAGAGGTAAAATTAATCAATTAATCTCTAGTTCATAAAAATTAACAGTAAGATACGTGGTGCATTAAAGTTGGATGCACCCTTTGCTTTTGTTGCTATAGAACACTTTAATCGCATTTCTTAAAGGATTTTAAAAAGAATAAAGCCACAAATTCTCTGAGCCAGTAAAAATAAAAATAAATAAATAAAAAGTTTTACAACTTCATATTTGGAAGCTAGCTTTCAATCCAAAGAAACAATAAAATCAGATCCAACAAACCAAATACTGGAGTCTGGAGAAAACAAACAAACAGATAAACAAGATTCAAAGTATTATACTCCTGAAGATATCCAACAAATATCTATATGTTCTTATTTTAATTTAGTTAAGAAATATTTTTTTACAGTAATGATTTCATCTTCTGGTATACACTATACACTTAACACCAAGCAATCAAGCTTTGTGATCATCTTTCTGCAAAGGAAGTTGTAGAAAAACATACCCCTGGACTCACAGTTTGGTGCTCAGGTGGATCAGAGTCCCACACAAACCTAGTCCAATGGGGCTGAGGAAATTCCTTTTACTGATGGAGCCATAGTTTTTCCAGTTTAATTTCCATCAGTTTTCATTAGGAACAAATCCAGTTTCAAAACTGAGCTTGTCTGGAGAAATAACTGGAATTCAGGTCAATGGCTTTACTGAAGATAAAGATTAAAAAAAAAAAAACAACAAAAAAAAAAAAAAAAAAAAAAAAAATCATTTGTTTTTTATTTGCAAAGAGCTGGAGTCCTCCTCTAAAGCAGTTGTGCACTCCAGCAAGAAGAAGGAAGAATTTTGGACAGGAGTGGTACTAATAGCTGGTGTGACCTTCTGGCAGGCTGTGTGAATCTGCCTCAACCAAATGCTGCCCAGGAAATTCTTCCCTCTGCACTCCACACACTGCAGCCATCAGAAGTGTCAAGGTAATTTGTGTCACCTCTACACAAGTGAAGATAAACCTCACCACTGCAGGCTGAATTGTGTCAAACACACTGTGGAGAGATTGTGACTCATCTGTATTCTACCTTCATTCTTGAAGTTGAAATAAAAAAAAAAAAGTGCAGTTATTAGCAGTTTTGCTTCGTTACGAACACTTACAGAAATCTAACCTGACTTCCTAGACACAAAATGCTTTTCATAAAGGATAGCAAGAAGCCTTCTTTTTAACAGATCAGTCAGGGCTTGAACAATATTCGAATGACTGATATTCCGAATATAAAAAATAAAATAAAATTTAAAAATCGTAGTCTGATAACTGATTTCTTTGATGAAATTCATACTTTTGGAATAAATACATATTTTGCAAGCAATTATACAGTTGATTTAATTTAGTTAAAATCCATGCATCTTTCTTCTGGGAAATAAGTTTCTGTAGTGTTGTTTTTTATACCATTTTTCAGATAGTTCCCTAAAATGGAGTGGAAGATTATGACAGAACCAGGCAACTGCAAAATGGGATCAGAATATGGATTATTCAGAAATAATCATGCTTAGCATTTGCACAGGTTTTATAATGTTTGGCTAAAAATGTCTGCTACATACTGACAGTCCATATTTTTCAAGTAAAAGGGCCATTCAGCCCTCAGAGAGAAAAAATAAAATGTTTTTTAATCCAAGAGAGAAATTTTGAAATACACACAGCTTATCCCCCCAAAAACAGCACAGCAGCTTTCATCCTACAATGAAAGGAACGCCTAGTCCTTCAGGAAGGATCATGCAAAAGTTAACATTGAAAGTTGACTTACGAGTGAGACTGTGTTTCAGCAAGACAATTTTGCAGTTTAACAGTCCTATACATGGTTTTAT
This sequence comes from Nettapus auritus, assembly GCA_011076525.1. Classification (NCBI taxonomy): domain Eukaryota; kingdom Metazoa; phylum Chordata; class Aves; order Anseriformes; family Anatidae; genus Nettapus; species Nettapus auritus. Next base: position 130,763,086 of record CM021765.1, on the reverse strand, counting down.
GCAGTTAATTATAAGGGAAGTTAAGCATCCAGCTACTTATTTTTCTCTATATACTTACATCTATATAGCTTCATAAACACACACATAATCTACATCTAGTATATATGAACACATTCATATATATATGATAAATATACATATAGCATGGATAGGTATATATACATATATAATACATATATAATACTCAATTAGTGCATAATATTAATGCACACATATGTATATGCATGCACTAACTAACATGTAACTACATGTCTAAGTAGTGATACTGGCACTTACAGGTTCATGAAAACATAGATATTCAGGGAAGTACTTACCTCTAAATGAGTATTTTCTAGAAACAAGCCAACAGCAACTGAGAAGACAAAAAATGTCACTACAGTCATATAAATTCATTTTCAAATTTTAAGACAAGAAATATATAAAAAGTAGGAATTTTAAAATGCTTTTCCATAAAACTTAGCAATAGCATCTTCATATCTCATGTCTACCTACATAACTTTAGGCCTATTTACATATTTCTTATTTTATATATATTTGAGAGAAAAAACATCTAAATAAAATATTCTGATATTTATATATGTCATCATACATGCATACCATAATGTTACCATTATATTTACCTGTGTTTCCATAACATATTTAGAGGTTGGATGACAGTAAAATTTGGTTTTAGAAAATAAATTATTTCCCTTAAAATGTATATGAGAACATAGAGTTTCCAGTATGTACTTAGGTTATAACATGTTGCAGGTAATAATTTCAAAATTTATTTTAAAGTTTGTTGGGTTTCGAATTTGAATTTAACATAACTGTAATTTCCTAAACAAGTACAGATACAGAAGTGAAAAATGTTAGCTCTATAAATGAGCTAAGTATTCCACAATTTGGTTTAAATTACTCTCACACCCAAGGGATTATGAAACTATACATGGGAGACCTAAAGCAAATGAGTGAAAATAAATAAGCTAATCGTGTCTTGGTTAACTTGCTAACAATATTTACCATTCAAAAGAATAACCTGCCATGCCTAAACTGCTGGATTAATGATTGACACATTGACAATATAAACCCAACTGATTGATAGACCAATGTTTTACAGACTTGGTTGCTTACCTTCTCTGCTGGGCTGGTGAAAAAAATATTTTAGGAAGCTCTGGAGAGAAACAGAACACAGCTCAGAAGAGCTTATAAAGGAAAATTAAATATTTCTATTAGTATATATGCAAATACCTATATTACAAATAATATTTATAGAAAATGTTTTTTTAATGAATGAAAGATGTTTAGTTCAGTTAACAAGCTGGATGTTTCACACATTTTTTGTTTCAAACTATTAAAAAATATACTAATTTAGTGATCTAATCTAAAGTACAGCTGAGAAATAACTAATATTATCATAAGGACCTCACTGTCTATGGAGGGAAAAAAAACAAAAAACACAAAAAAATATGAATATTGAAGATCATTGTAGCTAATTAGCATAAAAAAAAAAAAACTTTTATTGCATTATTTTCAACAGCAATTGACTCCAGAAGAAATTTACAGTTTCTGAACCTCTCTTCACTGTGAATCATAATTTTAGCTTAAAGTTTTAGATATCAGTTTCATATTCAAGAATTTTCATATCTTTTAAAAAGTAGCTTTTACTCTTGTGTTCAGAACTCTTGTTGGGAACACGGACACAAAACACACGGACTAGCTGCCAAAGCAGAGGGTGAAAGAAAGAAACTGATTACTGCTCAAGGGTCCGGATTTGCATTTTATAGTGTATGTATTAACACCTCATTGTCTCAAGTGTGAGCAAGTATATTCCTGCTATCAGGCTGCAGACACTTGTGAAATAGCTCCTTTTATTTTTATCCTAGACTCCATGTCTTTTGATCACCGTGAAACCAAAAGCTCTATTCACTCACACCAAATGGCAACCATGCATTACAACCCACTACAAGCTTCAGAGAAAGCCAGGCTCCAGAGTTCTACCTCAGATGTGAGCCAGTGCTGACAGAGTTAGGAGGCTAACTGCTCAGAGATTGATTGCGCTCTGCAATTTCCATTTGCCGTGTTCCCAGCTGGACCTCTACAGAACCTGCTAAGAAGAGAGGAAATCAGTTCAGCAATTGTATACTGAAGAACAATAGCCTTCTCCATTTTCTTCTTTAAGTCTCAGCCACTATGCATGAAGCCAGACTGCCATGTGTACAGTATACAATAGCAAAGACAGGAAACATAAACTGAAGGTTTGTGATAGAATGAGATACTGCAAAGCAGACACAGTCTTGGAAGGGGAAATATGAACAAGTGCCCAATGTACTAAAATGTAATTTGTTATCATGTTGGAAGTAGTCTGCAAGCACACAGCATACAGTATAGAAGGAGCAGGAGCTGATGCAAGCAATGCTGTTGCTCACAGATGATTCTAGGAAGTGCAACATCTGTAATTACTTACTGCTCGGCAGAGATGAGCTATGCTCAAAGCTTTGTTTTGCATTTTACATTTTCAATAGTTTTGCTCTTTTTCATTTGCCTGACAAATTTACCTTAACATTTCTTGAGGAACAAATATGTTATATAGGCTGGGAAAATAAAGACCACAGGATGTCAGGAAAGAAATCTGGAAAATCAGAAAAGGCTTAAGATAGACAGCAAAAAGTGATTATAAAAACAAGAGAGAGAGCCTGTGAGAGGTTATTTATTTCAAATTAATAGCCATACATATTCACAGAGGTCAAGCAGGCTTTTTGTATAAGATTTTCATCACAGCATCAAACAAGCTAGGTGGATCACATAGGGTAAATTTGGGGAAAAAAAGAAAAAAGAAAAAAAGAAAAAGAAAAAAAGATTAGACACTGCTCTTTGTATTTGTCTTTTTCACTCTCCAAATTCAACTACATGCTCTTCCATGGTTTAGCAAATACTGTTGAGGAGACTATTTTACCTAAATGCAATTTACAGACTTCACTGAGTTTCATGCTTGATGGGGACTCTATAAGCACCTCTTTCACTTCAGAAACTGACAATGGAGAAATATGCAAGCCTTCTTTTTATGAAGAATGTCTTTTCCTTTCAAGAAAGACCTTGGAGCACAAGAGACAGCATAGATACGGAGCAAGTTTAGAAGACAGAACTAGCAACACCAAGACAGAAATACCTCAGTGAGATCTGAAGGAATGTGAAAGTGATTTTATGTTATAAAAATAGTGAAACAAAATTGTTTTCATGCAGTCACATTGCCATACCCACATTCTCACTAGCACCAAGGAAGCACCTGTCCATGCTGCAGGCACAAAGTAGACAGGTAGTCTACCCAAGATTCCATGTAACTCAAGGTGAAATAAAGAATGGCATCTACTAAATCATGATGTGTTCTGGGTTTTGCTTAGGTTTGCAAACATATGATGATTTGGCGTCCGCTTTTGTATACTTTACATGATGATTGTGATTGTGTTTACTGAACTGGATGGCTTTTGGCTCCTACTGTGTACTCTGTCTTCCTTCCTCTGTCTTGTCACCTTGGGTCTTTGTTTTAATATTGGCATATGATATTTCTGTTCTTTTTTTTTTTTTTTTTCCATTTCTTAGGCTGTTCTTTGTTTTCAGACCTGGGTGACTTGCAAAGCAGCACAAGCATGTGCTGACATATTGGTGACCTGCAGTTCTAGGTGCTATCAAGACTAATTCTGTTTAGAGCCCTTCTCCCTCTGTCTCTTCTTAAGTTTTCTGTGACAATTTTGTATGTTAACTTGTATAACTTGAACCCCTTAGTACTTTTTGAACATATCCCCAGAAACAGAAGTGATGTAGAAAATTTTGCTTGATTACTAGCTGCAGTTACTTGTAAACCACTGTTGGCTAATTCGCTCTGCTTTTCCAAAGATCAAAATGGTTGAAACACTAACTGAAGATGAATTAAAAGTGGTGATTTTTTTTTTTTTTTTTTTTTTTTTAGCCAGTTCTGAGTTCCTTGTTTCTATAGTTACAGTTAATAATAAGAGAGCTATAGTCTAAAACTATTTCAGGTATGTGATCCCTACCCTTTTGGCACAACAGTGATTACTCAGTAAATTGCTCTTAAAACCACCTATTTTTGGAATGACATGCACAGCAACTGAGAATGAATTTTGAGAACTAGAAACAGCATTTCTAAGTTGTTTAACTTTGAAACAACCTCTGGATTTATTTCAAATGTTATCCAACATTTCTCTTCACCCAGAATCTTTTGTGAGGATTTCAAGAGAGCTTTTAATTTAACAACTTTGACATGGAACTCCCCTATTCTGCTATTTCATAATTTGCCAAATTGGTCATAAAAAAACGTACAAGTTTAGCAAGCGTTAGCTATAGAGGTGTACAGTTGGGGTTTAACTGACAAAGCTGTTAATGAAGTACAATTTATATGTGTTGTTCAAAAATCTATATAAGAGCCAGAGGATATCTGGCAAAGCTTCTGATGAGCTTGTTCTATATTAAGAACTGCCAGAGATACAACTATTAAATGCAGTAATTTATGTGCTACTTCAATAGAACTTACAAAACAATGCTCTACTTCTAAATATCCCTATAATCTTCTTGCCCCATTTCTTTAGCATTGATCATATATCTCTATAGTTCATATAAAGATTTATCTGTAGTCCATATAAGTCTGATTAAACCACTTCTATTTTTATGTCTTGCTTACCTACAACTCTCTTACCCATCTTTTTACAGACCTGGATTTTTCACACTCATTTTTTACAGAAAGCTCCTTTAGAAATGTAATACAGAGACTGTCTGATGGTGAAGGCTGTGAGTAAAGCTTTAAAATCTAAACACCTCATCACTTCAATAATGTGGTTGGCCTTTGAAGGTTTATTAGGCCTGAGACACAAAGTCTGATCACTTACACAGTTTTACCATTTGGCAGCAATGGATTGTTAAGACATCATTGAACCAGTTACTTAAGAAACTTGCATTTTATTGGGTTAAACTCTTTTCAGCATATTAGGAATGAGAGTATAATTACAAGTTTAAAGTAGGCCAACTAAATTTTGTACTATTTTTTTTCTCCATCCAATGAGTTTTTCCTGTAATAACAACTTAGAGTTTTTCCTGTAATAACAACTTTAAAGAATTTAAATGACATACCTAAAGAAGTATTGAAATTACAAAAAGTTGACTTTGGTTCCAGCAGAGAGTAACAAACAAGTATTTAAAATGGAATGTATCAGCCATGTAATGGCCACTATTAGGCCATCTACTAGGATCGGAAACAAAAAACATACATGTAAAAGGTCTTTTAAAACTTCTTAGACAATTTCATTCTCCTCAGAACTGAAAAAAATGCTTAAAAAGAGGAAAATAAGTTTAATGTTAAAGAAAATCTGAGAAGAAAAGGAAATTAAAAGATAACAGCAAAAAGATACAGTAACTGAAAATTTTAAACCACTTCCATCTCCATCAATACAATCTAAGAACCTAAAGGCAAAATTTCTGTTGGTGTAATTCATCATAATTGCACTGGAGCTGGTGGAGTTATGCCCACTGGCATTAGACTCTGAATCCTTACTGTTCAGCTCTCATTACTCCATTTCTCTCCATCCTCATATCCCGCCTCTCCCAACACTCTCTCTTACATATTCCTGTTCCTGCACTGCACATAATATACTGAACTCCTCAGACATCAGCACCTGAATATTTTTTGCTCCTCTGAGGAAAAGAAGGCAAAAAGTATCTCCTTTGTACTCTGCAATAATATTTCCAAGCATCCATGTTCTTCATCTTTTCATATCCTGAAGAGACAGAGCCCTATTCTTCTGTGGACACTGGTAACTTTAAAGGGTATCTGTTGCATGTCATTAATACAATGACAATTCAAGATCAGAAACTAGATGAAAGATTCTATATGAAACAGTACTGTGGTTGGAAACCAAGCAACACTTAAAAGAAAGAAAAAAGTAATGTAGAAGATGCTTCTTCTACCATCAGTATTTCATACAGTGCTTTTTGCAGATTCATAGTTTCAGTATTCTTTTTGTTTGTGACAAATAGTAAAACTATTAGTATTCTCAAATAGAAGATGTCTTTCATTTCTGATGTTTCTCTCTGAAAAATAAATAAATAAATAATAATAAAGTGTGTCTCACAAACACACGCCTGTGTTTTCCTACACTGATAAGAAAATTGTAACTGAGATTGCAATACTGAGTGATGTGGCAACAAAGAATCTTTAATTCTCTTGCTTAACCCAACAAACAGACTTGTCTTTTTGTAATGTATAAATAAATCAAATTTCACATGCCAAAACTAGACAATGTGCGAAAATACACCTGTCAGTAATAGTGTTAGATTGGGTGAGACAGCACATGGTCCATAAAGAGCAATTTAAAATTGTAAAATGTAACTATATTAAAGAAACATAGTAATTGTTAACATCCAAAGTGGGATTAGGGAAAGAGTAAATCTCAGTTCTAAATATCAGGGTCAATGACCCAAAACAAATTGGTTTTGCCTTATTATAGTTTCATTGCAAGGGTATCATGGTCTATAATTAATGCTTCAGGAGTGAAAATAAGCAATGAAATGTATACGACTAACTGAACCTATAACAACCTGCAGAGTGTATAAACACTTGGCGAAAAGCACAGATCTTGAAATGATGTCACTAAAGGCATGGAAATTGTATACCTCTAAAGAATATGTGTAAAAGAAATCTTGTTATTTCTTTGAAACTGTTAGATTTAAACATTCCCAAGTAATATCTCTCTCTCTTAAAAAAAAAAAAAAAAAAAAAAAAAAAAAAAAAAAAAAAGTGTAGCAAGACTTAATCCCAATATTCACTATTAGTAAGTTGATTAATGTTTAATGGTTAATGATTTTTTGTTTAATTTCGTTCTTCTAACAACTTCATTACCAACTTCTTGTCAGTGCCCAAATTTCTTCACTTTCCTGGGAGGTTGAAGGGTTCCAAGACATGGACTCCAGATGGCTCTTGAACAGGAGACATTTATTGCCCTTTTTCACTACTACATATACTTTCCCCATAGCCCCACGCGCTGTCCACGTGCCCGAATCTGTCATACAATTGCTTAGAAACCCTCAGACACATGCCTCGAGCCAGCCAGCAATTGGGCATTGCCCAAAGCTCATCTTTAACCCTGTAGCCAATTTACTTTATCTCAACCTTGCTCAAGTTTTTATTTCTACCTCATCGTCTCTAATTCAGGGACGTGTGAAACAGCATGAAGCCACCTGCAAATTCTTTCCCACAGGAGGTAAGCAGGGATATTTAATATTCCTTAAGAAAACACCAAACTTTTAGAAATATGGCTTCCCTTAACATTTACCTTATACAGTCAATATTAGAAATGATAAAATTAATCCTATATTTGTCATATAATTCTCTTTTGAAAGGCAAGGCAATACTCAGATTGAATACATGTATTGCTTGGTAGTACTCAGAAATTTCTAGGCCAAATGCTGCATGAGGGTAACAGCCTATCAGGTTCCCGTGGATACTCATAACGCATGAAGGCCCAAAGGTCAAAGTGTCATGAGAAATCAGAGTTACCAACCTGAAGACTAAGGCTTCTGCATCTGTTAGCAGGTTCCCAAGAACAACCATGAGTGGATGGGGGTCATGAGGGCATGAGAATTTGGGAGCTTCCTGCAAATTGAAGTCCATCCCTAGAGTCCACCAACTCACACGAACTAGGGCTCACCTAACCACATATTATAACTAGATTAGCTCTTCAGCAACATTAGGATGTCAACAAAGACCACATACCACTCTTGCCCAGAAATGCAACATCTTGAAAAATAAGAGATCTAATATATGTCTATCACAAGACTATACTTCTATAAAATGGACAATATAACTTTCATAATATATATAAAATATTTTTCAGAACAAATATGTGCAGTAAGTTTCAGGATGACTAAGTCCTGGAAGAATCACAACATAACCAGAGCATGTCCTGTCTTTGGAAGAAAAAGAAAACACCAAGCAACAAAAATATTATATAACATAGATGCATTTTTTTCTCCCTATTTGCTTAATCATTTGTTCATATATTAAGCGTATCTGAAATAACTGAAAATATTACCAAAATACATTCATGTATTTAGTCTTAGCTTCAGGAGTAATGGCTTGCAGTATAAAAAAGACATAGACCTGTTAGAACAGGTCCAGAGGACCACAAAAATGATAAGAGAGAACCTCTCCTATGAGGAAAGGCTGAGATTGTGGGGACTGTTTGGCCTAGAGAAGGGAACACTCCATGGAGACCTTATAGTAGCCTTCCAGTATTTAAAGGAAACCCAGACGAAAGATGAGGAGGGGCTCTTTATCAGGGCGTATAGTGAGATAGTACAAAGGGGCTTCAAGTTAGAAGAGGACAGATTTAGATTAGATATTCAGAAGAAATTCTTTACTCAAAGATGGTAAGAAATTGTAAAAGGTTGGCCAGAGAAGTTGTGGATGTCCTGTCCCTAGAAGTTCAAGGCCAGGCTGGAAGCAACTTTGGGCAACCTGATCTAATGAAAGTTGTCCTTGCCTATGGCAGAGGGTTGGAACTAGATGGTCTTTAAGGTTCCTTCTAACCCAAACCATTCTGTGAACATTTTTGCTTACATTTCCTTGAAACTATTCCGTGATTTTCTTTCACTGTCATATTTTGAAAAGGGGCATGACATTTTCTCATGCTTTTTAATGATATGAAATGACATATGTATCTGAAAGGATGAAAATTGAAAGCAGTACAGAAGAAATACGTAAGTGTGAGAGTTCTTTCACTATTTGACTTTGGATCTGAAATATTTTTATTTTATTATAGCAAGCACTTTTACTAATAAAGCTACTAAAAATCTTTATATGGAATGATTTGGGGAAAAAATAAAATATATATAGAGACAGATCTAAGATGAAAAAAAAAAAAAAAAAAAAAAAAAAAAAAAAAACAAACCTTCCTTCATGCATATAATGGGCAAACATTCCCAAGTTCAGACTATGTGCTTCTCTCTAAAAAAAAAAAAAATCAAAATATTTCCTTTCTGGATCAGTTAAAATATACATTTATTTTTCTTGTTTCTCACAGTTTCTGAACATCTCTTGTACTATATAAAAAATAATTTGCACTTCTGGTTTCAGAACTGTGTTCTAAATTAGAAGTGAACTGTTCCTATTATAGTTATTGAACACTAGAAATAAATATCTTGTTTGATACAGCAACTAAGTGGGGAAATCTGCAGGATCAAGCTGGGCTTGGCAGTTGAAACACACACAGATGTTTATGAAATGGAAAAAAAATGCAAAGCTAAATATCAGAGCCTAAGAGTGCTGTCCTCCACTATAGGAGGATACTTTCCTGAAAAGAGAAAGCCATTTGAGATGCCTGTGTTAGCTTGGGAACTCTTAAACAAAAGATGGAAGAAGCATCAGTGAAGGCTCCATCACTTTCCCTTAAGAAGTGTTCTTAAACTAAAGCTCACCAGCTTGTTGGCTGTTTGTCTGAACTATGTTGCAGCTTGATTGCAACCATTCCTATACCTGGCCATGTAATCCATTGATTCTGACACTAACTCACAGACTTGACTTCCTGGCTTGGTCTTAGACCTACCTGGCTTAGCACCTTGGGCTCACAGGTTCCTATTTCCAGACCTGGTTATGATCTTAATCAGCAGTCTGACTCCATCCCTGGACCTCAGCCCTCCCGGTCATTGTGACATTGCCAGGTGATAACAGGGCTCCGGGCTGGTCCCGGTCAACATTCCCCTCCCAGTTCTGAACCCTTTGCTGGGTTGGAAATCTTAGGTAGGGTCCAGACCTGCTAGTTCTGTCACCACTCTTTGTTCCTAGCTCCCTCCCTTGGTTGCACCCTGACTGTAGGACCTATTGGCAAAAGGAACTAGAGGAGTATGCCTTCTGACAGTAGTCAGTAATTATTTTGGATGTTTCAAATGCCCTAGAAATGGATGAGAGAGAACAGTCCACCCAACCTCAGTGGGATTATTGAGGTGATGGCCAGAGGACTTCCTTACTTTGTCTCAAGGACCGAATTTATTACACATAATACTGCCTTAAGAATCTAAGGCAGGGCTTAGGAAAAATAATTCCAGGTGAACACAAATGTTCTTAATATTGGTCATATTAAACCACAGATCATCTTTTGGCCAGATGCAGCTTTTATTTACCAATATAGTTTATTCCATATTGAGCAGAAATTATGTTAAGGATATGTCAATTTGAGTTTAAGATGACCAAAAATCTTGTGAAAGTTTACTCCAGAGACAGTGTCACTCGAATACAGAGGTTTTAAGTCTCTAACATATTTCAGGTCCTTTGCAGTTTCACTTAGTTCACACAGCATGTGCAGGACAACCTGGGGATCAGTCCCAGTCAGCATGGGTTCATGAAAGGCAAGTCCTGCCTGAGCAACCTCATCTCCATCTATGACCGGGTAACCCACCTGGTGGATGAGGGAAAGTCTGCTGACATAGTGTGCCTAGACTTCATCAGAGCCTTTGACAGAGTCTCCCACAGTATTCTCCTGGAGAAGCTAGTAGCCCATGGCTTGGACAGTTACACTCCTTGCTGGGTTAAAAATGGGCTGGACAGCTAGGCCCAGAGAGTAGTGGTGAATGGAGTTAAATCCAGCTGGTGATCGATCATGAGTGGTGTTCCCAAGGGGTTGGAGTTGGGGTCCATCCTCTTTAATATCTTTATTGAGGATTTGAATGAGTGAATTGAGTGTACATTCAGTAAATCTGAAGATGAAACCAAGCTGGGGGAAAGTGTCAATCTGCTGGAGGGTAGGAAGGCCCTGCAGAGGGACCTGGACAGGATAGATTGATGGGCAGAGGACAATGGGATGAGGTTCAACTAAGTGCTGGGTCCTGCACTTTGGCCACAACAACCCCATGCAATGCTACAAGCTTGTGTCAGAGTGGCTGGCAAGCTGTACAGAGGAAAAGAATCTAGGGGTGTTGTTTGATGCTCACCTGAACATGAGCCAGTAGTATGCCCAGGTAGCCAAGAAGGCCAACAGCATCCTGGCTTATATTGGGAATAATGTAGCCAGCAAAAGCAGGGAGGTGGCTGTCTTCCTGTACTTTGCTCTGGTGCGGCTGCACCAGAGCGTGACCAGCATGTGTTCAGTTTGGGGTCTGGCAGTACAAGACAGATATGGAGGCCCTGGAGCAAGTCCAGAGAAGGGCTACAAAAGGTCTGGTGGAGGGCCTGGAACTCAAGTCCTATAAGGAGCAGCTGAGGGAACTGGGGTTGTTTAGTCTGCAGAAGAGGAGTCACCCGTCCTTGGGAGTGTTTAAGAAAGGCTAGACATGGTGCTTAGGGACCAGGTTTAGTGAGTGATATTGGTGGTGGGTGTATGGTTGGACTAGATGATCTTGGAGGTCTTTTCCAACCTTAATGATTCTATGATTCTATGAATAACAAGACCTGTAAAGGCCTAACTGTCTGCAAGGAAATAAGATCTCTGGAATAAAGTTAATCAGACATATCATAATGAGAAGTTTCTTTCTCTGCTTTCATGTATGTATAATATGTTTCTGATATTAATGAAAAGTATTAATAAGGTCATTAGACTGAGAAGTAATTAGAAAGTTGAAAAATGAATACTTTGAATAGGAAAGCACTTATGTAAACTCATTTCATTGTGTGAAAGATTGTTATAAGAAAAATAGCAGTAGGATTCAAAAATAAGGATTCTTTGTAATTTCAGCCTCAAGTAATATAAGTATTTTCATAATTTCGTGCTCAATAAATGCTATTTATGATTTGGGACTGCCAAAATGTCTGCCTCTAGTCATTGCTAAGCTTTAACTCCACTCTGAAGAGAAAGTGTTACTTAAAATTAGATTTGAAGTATGTCATCATTCATACAAATGTATGACTGTTGTACGTCCTGTTTTTCTGAATATCCTATGCCTAATCCATAACCACAAACTGACTGCATTCTTCTATGGCTGTCTCTCACCATCTGAGGAAATATTTGCAGTTTTACTATATAACATCAAGTCATAGATATGCAAACATACTCAAAATATGCCTATCATAAGACATCTTACCTTGTGAAAATTGTCACCAATTGATATTACAGAAAATCTTTGTTTACAAGACAAATATGTCTTTTTTTTTTTTTTTTTTTTTTTTTAAGAATGTGTTTTGGAAATATGATCATAACTTAGTTTTGCTTCTGAAGTAGGTGCTTAAGGCTAATAAGGGACTATACATTCCAGGAAAGTGCGAAATGTAATTTTTTTCCTATGAGGTAGCTAGGAATATTTTTAAGAGGGAGGACTATATGTCATATTGAAATATGAGATCTCCTTGCAATATACCAGCTAATTCGAAAAGTTAAATTTATTTTGTTGTGCATGAGGCTGAATGGAGAAATCAGTATTACCCTGAAAAATGTTTTCCCAAGTAAACTTCACATGATTTCATGGAAGAGATTTGTAGATGTTTGGACCTACACCTAGACTGTTTTATTCAAAAGTATTTCTACTGCTCTGTGCCAGTAGGCTCTTTCAGCAGGGAATACTTCACCTTGGAAGAAGGGATATTGCATTACAGACACCAAGGAAAGCAAAAAATAAAAAGAATTACAGAATTGCAGAGAAAGGAAGAAAGGGACTGGGGGGGGGGGAAGGTGCAGATAAGAAATTGTTTATTCTCTCAGTGAAAGAGAGTTTGATGGACTGCATGGCTTGATTGACTAGGGACCTGAGTAATCAAAGCTGTGCAAACTGGGGTTAACTTATGTTATTGTCTAAGATATCACATCAGGTGTTAGCTTGCCATGAATATCTATATTCACATCAGCACCTAACTATTAAAAAAAAAAAAAAAAAAAAGTATCTTTCTGCAAGGGACATGTAACAACTGAGGCTTGCATGATTCACTTCTTTGATTCCACATCTAGCTAAATGACAGGAGAATATCTGAATTTTTGTGTTTATCATGAGCTAACATGTCCTGTCCCTGTCAATTCTTTGTTAGTTCTCACCTTTCTTCAGGCCAGATCCTCTGACTTGACTGCATGCTGAAAACTTTCTTTTCTTTCCTTCTTTCTTTCTTTCTCTTTCTTTCTTTCTTTCTTTCTTTCTTTTTCTCTCTTTCTTTCTTTCTTATTCTTTCTTTCATATTTTCTTTCTTTCATTTTCTTTCTTTCTTTCGTTTCTTTCCTTCCTTCCTTCCTTCCTTTCTTCCTTCCTTCTTTTTTCTTTTCTCCTTTCTTTCTTTCTTTTCTTTCTTTCTTTCTTTCTTTCTTTCTTTCTTTCTTTCTTTCTTTCTTTCTTTCTTTCTTTCTTTCTTTCTTTCTTTCTTTTTCTTTCTATTCTTTCCCTTCAGCCAAGTTATTAGGCTATTTTGCAACATGAAATGGATACAATGCATAGTATTTTGGCTTGCATCACCATCTCAGGCAGTCCAGTACAACAAGGAAGTAAAAGTCGCAGTGTGCAGACTGACTGAAGGCAAATGGGGTCCTTTTGCCAGCATCAAGTCTGCCTTGAATTCTCAGAAAAATAAATAAAGAAACAGAATTTGTTAAATCCCTAACTCAGGAAGGAAGGCTGCATGGAGAAGAATGACAGATCTAAGCATCTAACAAGACTGTGGGATTACCACCAAAGTAGAGTAATTACTTCAAAATGCTGTAGTAACAAACACTAGAGAAAATTGATGTTTTGCACTGTAGCTGATTTGGGCGTCCTTGGAAATAACAATAGCAAAAAATTACAAAATAAGGTGTTTGAAATTATGACAGTAAGATTTACACCTGTGATGGTTTTACTCGGGTGGGCAGCCGAGTTCCACCACAACCGCTCTCTCACTCCCCCTCCTCAAAGAGGAGTGAGGAGAAAATACGATGAAAGGGGCTCAAGGGTTGAGATAAGGACTAGGAGATTGCGCAATAATTATCGTAACGGGCAAAACAGACTCAGCATAGAGAGAAAGTAAGATTTATTGCTTATTACTAACAAGCTAGAGAAGTGAGAAACAAAGGAAAGAAACCAAAAGCACCTTCCCCCCCATCCACCCTCTTCCACCTCCTCCCCCCGAGCGGCACAGGGGAACGGGGGAATGGGGGTTATGGTCAGTCTACAGCACTTCTTCTCTGCCGCTCCTTCTCGGTCACTCTTGTCCCCTGTGCTGTGGGGTCCCACCCACGGGATGCAGTCCTTGCCAAACTGATCCAGCGTGGGCTGTCCACAGGCAGCAGCTCTTCAAGAACTGCTCCATATATGGGTCCGTACCAC
>CM021765.1:130702818-130713833 GCA_011076525.1 Nettapus auritus | reverse complement strand
TCCCTTCCCTTCCCTTCCCTTCCCTTCCCTTCCCTTCCCTTCCATTTTTTTTCTTTTTATCATGAAGACATTAATTTCTGAAAGAACTGCACAGCTAATAGGGTAAAAACTGAAGAAAGACATAACAGCTGCTTTTTACTGAAAGAAATGCAAAACTTTTTTGGATATTCTTACTAGTGGTGCACTGTAAATATTTTCTCAGTTCATTTGAATAAAAAAAATGAAATTTAGTATCATAATGAAAAGAAATGGTAGACTGTATAATTTCCTCTTTCACCAGAATTATTGAAATATGCTACTGTGAAAATAATAACTTCATAAATTAACATTATTTTCAGGACATACTTTTCTTTGTATTCTCAATTAAATCTCAGTATGGAACCTGGGCAGTTACAGAAAAACACTAAAAAACTAATGTAGTCTCAAGTGTTTTCACTAAGGGATTAGACTAGATTTACTGTAGTTGAGAGCTCAGTTTGCCACATAGTTTGCAGAATTAATTTTCTTTGTCAGCTATAAAATTTTTGCTGATCAGGATTGTCTGTATGGTTTAAAACAAACAATCTATAACAAATGCTTCAATGTTTCAGTATATGATATGTAATATAGACCCTAGATCATTCAACCAGCGCTCATATTTCGGTATCTTTTGATCCTGTTACACCTTTACTAGTGTCTCTCTTGAGCAAGAAAGATATTTTGGCACTAAAGTAATCTTGACTTTTATTTTACTGAGAATTTAATGGATATTTTTGCAAACTGAAATAAGAAACAGCAAGGGTTTTATATTATTGTTTAAAACCTCTCTGGATTCATAAAATGTGATGTAATAGGACTAGTGTACATTTAAAAAATACATTTGTATTAGTTTTTCCTCCTCAGAGGATTATCACACTGATGATCCCAAATGTTAGGAATGTGATCCAGGAATCTCCTACTTTTTCAAGGTGAGATGGGTTATTGTTTGCTTTCTTGGAAAGTCCATACCTGCAGAAATAAATAGTTACACCCTGAACACAAGGTAGTATATGAACACATCTGGTAATTTGTATTAGATATGATCTCCTTCCTAAACTTCATATTTTATACATAAAATTGTCACCTAACGGAAGATGTAAAGCTATGCATTTTTAAGCATTGTTTTTCAAAATGTCTTACTTTCCTCCAGGAATAATAATCTTTAAACATAAAAATTGAAGCAGAATAAACCTTCTCACTCAACCTTCCTACTACCAAGATTTTTTTTCTTTCTTTATGCCAGACTTCCTCAGCAAGCATTACTTCTCATAGTCCTAAAAGAGCAGGTCAAAGTTTTCAGGGATTTGTACCACTTGAGGAGTTGGTTAATTTGGAAGAGCAATTCCTCAGGCTGAGGCTTGATCTCCTTCAGCACACTGCATTATCTGTAGGAATGCCTGTGCTCCTTCTGACTTGAAACATGGTTTTGTTTACTGTTCTATCCATGATAAATATTCATGGCACCTATATCCAAGCCCCTCATTCATCCAATCAAATATTCACTCTTAGCATTAATTAAAATTTTAATCTGAAGGAATATGCATATTTCTTTGCATAGACTTTCTGGAGAGCATCCTACAAGACTCAAATACGCTTGTAAAGGACATTTAATTCTATGTTCATTTTTCTGTTTCTAAATCTTAACCACATTTTTGATTGTCTTGGAATTGCTAGTCTTTCTGTCCTGGAGAGTGACCAGTTTTGCCTGTGAGTGTGGGAAGCTGAGCATGGCATGGTTTCACCAAACCCTCCTTAACCATTGCCTATCAAAAAGTGTCTACCAGCCAGTTAAGTGGCAGATTTGCACTGACCTTGCTTTGGGTTTAGTCCTAAAAATAAAGTACATACTGTTTTTTTTTTTTTGTTGTTGTTGTTTTTTTTTCACCGTGCTATGAACATTTCATTTCAGATTTTTAAGTTTATTTTATTTTTATTTATTTTTCCTTAATGGTTGTTGGAGTACTGTAGTTACACAGAAATACACAGCTTATATTTATAACTTATGTGGCATGTAGACATTTTCTCTGAACATTATTTTATTTTCTTATAGTATGTGTTATAGAATTACTATGAAAGCATCCTTCACATCATGTAAAACTTTTAGAAATGGATAAAAGAACACAAAATCCTAATGGTCCTAAAAGTCGTAATCCTTGTTAATAAAAGAGTAAGTGCAGAAAAAATAACAAAGGAAATATTTCTGAGAAAATTAATGCAAAGAGTTTTGTATGTCAGACTCATGGAATAAGATCTTACCTAAAAAGTTATATCTTCCTCATTTTTGGATTTCAACCTTAATGCATTTTTAGCCATAGTCACAATGAAATACCTATTTTTTAGTTGGTAAAAATAAGCTTTATAAAATAGAACAAAATGATTAAGGAGAATATCCTTGATATCTGTCCAGGACAGTATGAAGGAAGTTTTATTTTATTTATTTATTCATTTTTGGGTAGGTGGGGGAGTTCAGTCTACTAATTTTTCCAAGACATTCTAAGGGAAATTCTTAACAGTTGTCAAATAAAGCATTTGAGGAGAATGCTGTTATTGCTTTGAGAAGGCAGAAAATTAGATGCATTAGGAAGGAAAATGAACATTCTTTCTGAATGAAAAAAAAAAAAAAAAAAAAAGAAAGAAAAAAAAGTAGCCACTTCAAAAGTTACTGCCCACAATAACTACATCTTTTTATTACATTACACCATTCAGCAAAAGTCTAATCTGGTACCCATAAAGATGGATTTGAGAAGATAAATTAAGTCTCAGAAAAAAAGAGAAAGGTGAACAAGTCTTAACTGTGGGTGGTGCAGTAATTAAAAGTCAGGGAAACTACAACATCTGACAGTTCATTAGACAAAACAGTATGTGGAAAATGTCATGTCTAATTGCTACAGCTGCTTTGATTTCCCTGTTATATTGGGACGTGAGCTATTCATAAACCAGCAGGAGTAATTAATCTGTGGAGAGATGTATTTCCTACATTACAGATATCCCTCAATGTGATCAATGTCTCTAGTCTTTTACTGAAACATGTAACCTAACTAAGAGACACAGCAGATATAACAGTAGAAAATCTATATCTAGTGATAGTGTTAGCATTATTGAATTTAGCCAACAAATTCACTTGGACATGTAATGCTGCCTGAGTGGGATTATATTGTGTTGTCTATCAAGATAAGTTTTACATATACATTACTAAGCAGTTCCAGATGTGGAATCTGAATGAGAGATACTGGTGCTCAAGCCTTCTTGTTTCATCTCACATTATTTAGAGAGATTAGCTTCAGTACATAAGTGAATGGTCTTACAATATAGCAGCAGAAACTATACACAGATTTTCTGTTCTTTTATTTAAGTATTCCATTATGCAGAATATGAATATGAAATTTATTTTTTCCAAGATAAAATGACAGCAACGAGGCAAATCTCAGCTGGACAACTTTTTGCCTCAACTTGGTTGTAGTTCAGGCACTTTCAAGGCATTACATTATGTCATAGCAGCACACTATTACTGGTTTCAGATAGCACTGGGATTTCTACAGAAACATCTGGATTTACACAATACAAACTGAAATCATATACTAATTTCTGCAAAACTGATTTCAACTTTTTAATGGGTGCTACGTAGTTTGAAATATCCGTGACTCTGAAAACATTATGCATGTACTTTGCTTTTTCAGCTTTAGTAGATGCATATGCTATGAGGGAAATGTATATTAATTGGGTAATCACTGAATGCTTGTTGCACAACCATTAATCAGTATTTAAGACTACTGGGAAACCCAGACAGGATCTATATACACAAAATTGCAGAATTACAGAATGGCTGAAGTTGGAAGGGACCTCTGGAGATCATCTGGTCCAACCCTTCTGCCAAACAGGGTCAGGCAGTGCATGTTGCACAGGATCACATCCAGGCAGATTTTGAATATCTCCAGAGAAGGAGACTCCACAGCTTCTCTGGGCAACCTGTGCCATACTCTGTCACCCTAAGAGTAAAATAGTGTTTTCTGAGTCTTCACATATCCTTATATTCTAAGCTTCTCCTTCAGGTTTTACTTCAATGCCAAGAACACTTTCTGGCTTGTATATTGATATACTTCCTCAAGTTCTGAGGGACAGACTTCATGAGACTTAAGTTTGCTCCACATAGGCACCTTCCATGGGAAAGTACATTTCTTTAAGAACTGATAAACTTCTGGACATTTTTGAAACGTGGGGAACTCTTACATGTTGTGTTTTATTGATAGAATTGAGCAAGGTTTAAAAAAATAACAATTAAAAACATATATATATATGTAACATACACAAAAGAACACTCAGGTTCTTTAAATTGATTATCTTATATAAAATTTAAATGCAATAATTAAAAAAATGGGCTTGGTGTGCTCTGATGGCTACAGTGTTTGCAAGTATTTTTGCATGAGTAAAACTTATGCAAATTTTCTACGTATTATGTTCAGAGTAAATGGAGCAATAAATAAACAGAATCTGACTGATCTGTAGGAGGTATTTGTACTCTGACATGGTGGATTAGTTATGGTCTGATACCAATCCTTGCAACTAGTACAGGTTGATGAAAACCTTGCAGGAGAGCTACAAAAGCAGAGGCATTATGGAAAATAAACAGGAACTGTAGTTACAAGAGATTCTGTGAAAGCATGAAAGAGAAGTACCTCAGATAGGTATGATTTTCAAAAGTATTCATCATTGGTGTAAAACTTCTGTAGTTTTCAATAGAAGAAATACCAGACTGTGCATTTGAAATTACTTTAAGGAGAGGGAATTAAACCTAGAATTACAGAATCATAGTATATCCTAATTTGGAAGGGACCCACAAGGATCATTGAGTCCAACTACTAGGTCCCCAAAGCACCACCCAAAAATCAAGCCATGCGTCCGAGAGCACTGTCCAAACTCTTCATGAACTCCATCATGCTTGGTTCAATGACAACTTCCTTGAGGAGCCTGTTCCAGTGCCAAACCACCCTCTTGGTGAAGAACCTTTTCCTGATATCCAGCCTGAACCACCTTCAAGCTGTTCCTTGGGTCCTACGTCTATGGTTCAAGTGCTCTGATTTATTATCTAAAGGAGTTTTTTCTCTTTTGACTTTAGAAAAAAAGGAGAAAAATATTCCTAGAATATATTAAAAAAAAAAAAAAAAAGAGAGAGAGAGATTTTGTGATGTGAGTCATGTGATTGCTTTTTGAAAAAAATGACTAAAAGCTTTTTTTCATCACTGTATTCAATTTATTCATCACTGTCAGTATGTCAAAAGAGCTCCACAGACTTAAATTAAACTCTACCAACATATGGCAGATATATAGATGAATCAAATCCTAAATTATAACATTATTTAAAAATTATAAAACTTGTTGTCTATTTCTAGAGAACAATACAAAATAAGGGTGGAAAGAACATTGACTAATCTGAATACCTGTTTTCTTAGCTGTGTGGCAGAGAGAAAAAAAAGTAAGTGAAAACGATCAGCTGTGAATTCTTCAATTGATAAGAAATACACCACATTTAGCATTTATCTTCTTGGATAGTGAGTTTTCATGCTCTGACTGAGGATAGAACTAGAAAGCTCAATTTTGTTTTATTGAGTCTAGTCTGGCTGTGCAAGGTCAGTCTTGTGGATGAGATGGTGCTTAACTACAGCATCTCTAGCATTATATAGTCACTCATAAAAAAAATCACAAATCCCTTTATAGATATTTTAAGAAGCAATAATTTACTCTTGGCACTTAGAAGCTGTGCTTAGGAATTGAAGATGTGGCCTACATTTTTTTTTTGTTGTTGGTTACTTGATTTTTAAGATGGTTTGACAGTTCTACATCATTATTCTACCTTAACTATGTCTCTACTACCTGTATTGTGACTATTACACTCTAACACATACATTTTTGTATCTCTTTAGGTGTCTCACAGAATGGTGCACAGCAATACAACTTACTAATTTTTGTAATTTTTCATTCTTTTTTTTTTTTTTTTTTTTTTTTTTTTTTTTTTTAAGCAAAGTCTGTACCCTATCAGAATTTTCCAGAAATGAAATCACATTTCTTAGGATTGATTCTTCATAAAAATCAATAAATTGTTTTTGTCCTTGCCACAAGCTTTAGATGGAGGGTTGCAACTTGCAAATTGTAATTCTGAGTTTAAACATCCGAACAAGATGGCAATTTAACCTTTTGGTTTGGTCTTAATCCTTTTACAGGCCCCCTGAGAGTGTATATACCTCTGAGGCAATCAAAAGATTTGAACATAAGAGCAGGAAGTATTAAACAGCCCTGTACCAAAGGAGCATGAAGAAGAATTTTGAAAGAGTTTCACTTTAGGGTGAGACCCAGATTATTGTGTTCTAGCTGTCACTCAAATTCTCATTACAGTATTAAGGTCAATAGGTCAATCACTCTGACCAGGATAATTTTGTTCACAACTGTACTTTACTTTTAACACAGCTGGAAATGAACATCTTTATTTTTTGCAAGTTTTCCTTTTCCTTAAAAGTACCCCAACTTTCAATTGACCATAGCGTTAAATTTTAGTGGGACTTGCACTGTCATTATTATTATTATTTTTCTTTCTTGAGGTTGAGAACAATGCATGATTGTTAGGCTGCAAGATTTAAATCTTATTTTCATCCAAGTACTGGACACCAGCAGTCAATGCCTAATTCAGATTTCAAGGATACTGATATTTTATTTTCTTAAAAAATAAGAAATAAAAAACCATTCCTAGTAAACAACAACAACAAAAAAAGTAATTGCTGACATCAAAAAGGTATCCTGGTAAAAAGCAAAGGAACAGAAGTGTTCCTTTTCACAACTGGATCTGCACAGACTTGTTCTGTCACCAGATTTCAAACACATGAGTCTAACCATAGAAACATGACTGGCATGGGAAAATCCAGACTGCAAATATATATTCATGGATCCTATTTATATCAGATAGAGCTACATTTAGTTATAGCCATTCTAGGAGAAACTGTGCTATTTTATAGGTTTATTGTGATACTTGTGTATTATTGTAATAACAAATAAGTAAAATATCTATTAAAAAGTAAATATGTGCATGTTGTCATTTCTCACACACTTTATTGCCTTCTGATGCTTCCTTTCCTTGAGAAAAACAGATTAACATTGGTAAAATATGTCACAAATGCCAATTTCTTTTCTAGAGAGACCAGAAATGGAACAAAACTGAAATGTTTAGAACAGTTATCTTGGGCAGAGGGGAACAAGCAAAACAATGTGTGGTACAAACTTGTGCAATTCTGATATAGCAGGTGTCTTACAGTACAAGAAATAAATTAACTCCTATCTGTGCATGTAGAAAGAAATGGGTATTAGAAATATGCATTTTGCATTAGTCTGTAAATAAATTATATATTTTATGTCAAAAGTAAATAGTAATTAAAAACTCAAATAAAACAAACAAACAAACAAACAAAAACAACCAACCAAACAGACAAAAAACACCTCAGGAGAAATCCTGAAAGACAGTTTCGTTCTTCCTCTTGCTGTGTGTTCTCCATTTTATCTCTTTTTCTTTTTTTCCCGTTAAAAAGAATAAGAAATTTTCATTATTTTTTGTCATGGCTATATAATTATCTAATCTGTGTGAATAATAATGTCCATAAAAATAAAGCACAATAATATAGTATCTAAATATTACTGTATAAAACAATCTTAATGGAAGACCATTCAGAAAAAATAACATCTATAATTTTTATAGCAGTTCAATTTCCTCTGTTATATGCTATACTTTCCTCAGTATTCACTGCAGATGAGACATTGCACAACATAGCACTTCTAAAATAAGCTTTATTATTATAAATCTTTTTCATTGGTATTGGAAAGCTTTGGCAGCTCTTGATTTTGATCTCTCTCCCTTTTTCTTGGATGTCTGAACTGTGTTTTTCTAGCAAAAGCTGCTGAATTTTTCCCTTTTTAATTCTGATTTTCTATTCCATATTATTCAATGACAACAGTGACTTATGTAGCCAAATTTTAAGTCTTGTCTGGTTTCAGAATACCTTTAGTGTTCATTTGAAATTTTCACTATATGTAACTTGACAAGGTTCTTTATAACATAATAAGAGTTTCTTAAAAAAAAAAAAAAAAAAAAAAAAAAAAAAAAAAAAGTCAACAAAAAAAAAAGTTTCTGGTGCTTTTCATGGGACTTTTTTTCAAGAATATCTAGTAATCTAGACATTTAGAGGCATGTCTGTCTTAAGAAGACTCAATTTTAAAACTGGGACAATCAGAGACTGTTCAAAAAGAAAATACCCAGAGTTACATGTCAGTTGTGAAAATTAAATCTTGTGATTGAGTCAATAAGTCATTTTGTGAACACTTCTTGTGGCCACTGTGACTCACCTCACTTCTGTTTATGAGCCAAGAATTTAAATAAAACCATGTCTCATCATAGGATTTAAAATTAAAGCAGAAATGTCTCTTGCACCAGACAAATTGAACCAAAACTTGCCCTTCAATTTGTCATATATTCATGTCTGAATGTTACCGTTTGGAGCTGACTCTCTTGCTTTTTAAATTTAGTATGTGCTTATTCCAACAATTCAAAAAGCAGAATTTTGTTTGCCATGCTTTGATTTACATCTAACTTTCCAAAATACATAACCCTTAGCAAACATGTCCAGCACAGCATATTGACTGTTCAGATGAAGGTAAGGCCCAACGCCTTACTGCATTGTCACTCAACACTACAGAGGACGGGCAAATTCTTTGTAGAGATCCTTGGAAGAACGAGGATTGACCAAAGGGTTGTGGTTACAATTAGAGATTTATGATTAAGTAAAAAGAAATTAGCAATCAACATAGATTATTATCTACAATTTCTAGCTCTTAAAGTAGCATATAGTTGCACAGAAGTTCCAGGGTTCTCATTTACACAGGGTTTCCATTCACCTGAATGGACTCTCTGTAGATCAGGTCAACCTCTTATCAACCTGCATATGACACAATTGTAAGTGAGACTTAGAGTTTACATGAAAGTTCACAAGTCACTCATTCAGTCCTCAGAGGCAGAAGACAATGGTGGAGGTCACTGGGGATCACAGGTTTTGCTACCTGTTAGCAGTTCTGGTCTAAGTCCCACTCAGTGCTTGTAGCTCTTTGTATTTACAGCCAGCGTTCCCTGTGCTGTCACATTTCCCTGTTCCAGGACATAACTCACCACATCCTGGTGATCCAACAGCTGGGTATTAATAATGCTGATGGGCTTCTCCAACCTGTCAGTGGGTCCCCCAGACTCTCTTGGTGACCCAGCATCTGAGTCTTGATATCACTAATGCCCTTAGCACCTTGACAGTGGGTGGCCTCACAGCCTGGGGCCAGAGAGGGGGAGAGGAAAGGCGTCAGTGGTATACATCAACAGACTGCTTACATATTGTGGATATTTGCCTTATTGCTGGTTATGCTAACCATCCTGCCAGGGGTCAGAAGAATCAGCTTCAGAAGCACTAGCATCAGCTAGCACCAAGATTATTTGATCTGTCTTTAATACAGTTTTATTCTTCTCAAACAACAACAAAAAAAATTGATCTCTAATGGCAAATAAATTGCTTTTCAGATAAATATAATAATAATAACAATAACAACAACAATAATAAAAGAACTTCAGGAAATAATGGCCAATTTAATTTATTTATCATCATTATATACCACATTGCTTGTATTGATATCAGTATATAATAATAATAGTAACATAACGGTGATCTAACACTACCCTTGAACTTAGGTAAACTCCCTAGTAACTCTTCCTATTTTGCACAAAATAGCAATGTCTCTGTAAACTGAATGGACTTAGATATGGAAAAAAAAATGGGAGATACTTTTGCTGATGTCCATGTAAGCACTAAGATTTATCATCTCCCACTACTAATAATTACTGGAGTAGTGCCAGTAATTCTTTTGCAAATGCCTTGTCTCCTGCTGAGCAAGAAGAAATTATAGAAAATGTGTAGCTTTATAATCCACCACATTTATTATTCTTTTAAACTATTCTTAAATATAATTCAAACGTGATAATAAGAGTTATATACAATTCCAAATTTTAATGAAATATGGTGGATCTGACTCTAAGCTTCTGAATAGTCCACCCAAACTTAATCAGTGTTCAATTGCTTCCTTAAGTATGTCTAGTATTTAGTCTCCAGATACTCTTAAATGATTTTACATTGTCAGGAAAATATTTTATTTCTTTTTCGTAACTTGCCTGGAGAATCACATTCTTAGCCAAGAATGATACTAAGGACATCTAACTGTTTCTGTCCAATTTGTCATTTTTTTTATTTTTTATTTTTTATTTATTTTTATTCACTGCATTGTAAAAACACTGATTATCAGCCCTTTGTTTTTCATTAGCCTCCAACCTAGATGGTTCAAACACAAGAACAATGATGCATAACAGTGTCACATCTCTGAAATGGGAGAATGGAAAACCAAATTTCCCGTCCCTACCCGCCAGGAGTACTTTAGCAGTCAACACTGTGTATGTTGTAATGATAATAAAGTCCATTTCTTACTGGAACTGGACTGTCAATAAAGTCCAGTTTTCACAGCTCACCCACGTACTTAGCTCTTCAGCTGGCCAGCTTATTCAAGGGGAATTTTTCATGTTTGTATTTACTCACACTGATTTCACTCTTATACAACAGAGCAGACAATAAAACCATGAGCTGCTTATCTTTCCACCGGCACTGATCTGGACCCCCTCTCCTACTTCACTTGTCACTCTAGTTATCAAAGATGCGGCACCTAAAAACAACTCTACCACATCAGGTTAAAGGTCCATGTAGCTTAGTTCCTCACAATACCTAGCATCACTTTCCTGGGAAGGAGTGAAAAACCTTCGGAATTATGTAAGAATACTTTCTTAGGATTTATTGAAGGATATAGCAATTTGAAAGTCAAGATTTTTTTATTATTTTATTTTATTTTATTTTATTTTATTTTATTTTATTTTATTTTATTTT
>CM021765.1:130684257-130702808 GCA_011076525.1 Nettapus auritus | reverse complement strand
TTATTTTATTTTATTTTATTTTATTTTATTTTATTTTATTTTATTTTTATTTTTCCTAAGAAATTGTGTCTTTCTGTTTAATAGCATTGTTAGAGATTTTTTTTTATTTTCTTTTAATCACTTTTTGAAGTGACATAGACTTAGTATCCACAAAACTGTGGGGCACAAAGCTTCATGACACAAAGACGTGTGATAAAATACCTCATTCTGTGTATTTTCAATTGGCTTCATTTAATACACTGTTGTGTTTGAGTGGACAAGGAATAATTATTTTTCCAGGCTAAGCATGCCCTGTTCCCTTAACCTCTCTTCACACATTATGTGCTCCAGCTCCCTAACCAAGTTAATAGACATTCACTGGACTCTCTCTAGTTTATCACTGTCTCTTGTGCATTTGGAGGCCCCAGAGTCATCAAGCAGTTCGCTCTTAGCCCCATAACCGCTGAATAAACCATATCAGACATGTAGGGTATGGCACAAGTATAGGGACATTGTGCAAAATTTTGCATCCTTCAGGAAGTCAGAGGTTAAGGACAAATACACATAGGCTGTTAAATTTATACTGCTTAAAGAAAGGAGGCCAAGGATAAGATGCTGGTCCAAAAGTCAAATATCATAATTAAAAAACAAACAAACAAACAAACAAAAAACAAAAAAAAATAGCACTTCGAATTAGTTCATGCTGAAGCAGACTGGTTTAATCCACACACAGTGGATTTCTAACACAGTGCATTGCATTTGGTGGTTTTGTGGCCTTAAGACTACATCACTGTTCCGTGTGATTCTTCATTTCAAAATACCCCAAATAGTTACAGTACTTCTCAGTTTTTACTTAGGTTTAAGTTGAACTCCTATGACTGTCATCTGTATTTTAGACATTATTTTTGAGGGAAAAAAAAATATAAAAAAAATCACAGATTTAATCTCATAATTTCATTCTGGTACAATTCTATTCCAGTGTATGCAATCATACTTAAATTATCAAACATTGAAATCAGTAGGAATGAAGATTCATATAGTCCTACAACTTTATGGATTATCAAGTATATTACTCTTGCACTTTCAGGCCATATTATTCCCCTTTTTACTCCTAGAAACAAAATAAACAGATGAATTGGAGGCTCAGATCTTAGATGACAATGTGAGCAGGAATTCACACACACCCCTCTCCTTCCCCTTTCCCACCTTTTATTGCTGAGTGTAGCATCATTTGGTACAGAATATCCCTTTGTTTGGTTTAGGTCAGCTGCCCTAGTGATGCACCCTCTACATCTCTTGCCCAGCCCAAGCCTACTGGTTTGGAGAGAGCCTTGATGCTGTGCCAGCACTGCTCAGCAATAGCCAAAACATTGGTGCAATAGCAATGCTGTTCTAGCTACAAGTGCAGAGCACAATACTCTATGGGCTGCTATGGGGAAAGTTAACTCCACCCCAGACAGAGTACCTGGTGCTCTTTGACTCTGTGGAAGCTGAAATAACATGTTTGGGATCTTCCTTTTCATAATGACAATGTGACTTATTTTCTGGACACTTTTGTTTTGTTGAATCTGTATTATAGTTTTGTAACCTATGGGTACTGAACCCACCAGAGTTGGGGCAGTCCAAGTTTACAATAATATGGTTCCTTGGGAGAATGACATATTGTGAGCACATCTGTTCTTTCCAGTGGCTTTACAGAGACTATTAATTCAAGAGATTTCAAATTCAAGGCCTAGAGCACAGATCTTCAAATATATTTAGCTCAAAACCTGTGTGAAATAATTGTTCAAACTGTATCTACATATTCAAATATATTTTTAGATTCAGCTACATTTAATTTTCAACATGTCCAAATTTTTAACAATACTTATCTGAACTTTTACCCAGAAGCTATGTTCATTCTGTAGAAACTCCACTTCTCTAAAGTAGTAAAACTTTCTAAAGCAAAACCAATGCTATCCTCCACATAAAAACCAACCAATGAACCAACCAACCAACCAAACAAACAAAAATACCCTTGTGATTTGTCTCAAAAAATAAGATGAAACATAAAACGAGCATCTTTAACTATGCTATGTCAATATACACTTTCTCTGCAATTAACTGCTGTCAGGAAAACTAAACACTTTGCTTAGTGAAGACAAGGAGAGAAAAGGAGGACAGAAACAAAGCTGTATGGCAGATGTATGGCAAATGTGTGGCAGATTAGCTTAGTGATATGGTTTAGTGGAGGACTTGTTAGCGCTGGGTCAGAGGTTGGACTAGGTGATCTTGGAGGTCTCTTCCAACCATGATTCTGTGATTCTGTGATTCTATGTTGACGATCTTGTTTCATTTTCCAAAGGAAAAGGCTTAGATACTATGGTGATGTGGTAATTATTTTACATAAGATGAGGTATTATCTTGTGCAGAAGGCCACAGACTTCTATTGGTTAGTTTTTTATGTTTCTGTACTTAAATGCACATCTGAAACAATATATAATTTCAACTTGTCAAATAAAGGAAAATGGGGTGTTCAATGTAGCCAAGTTTCTTATATTTTCCTGACATAATATAGGAATGTAGAATATTAGAAATGTGATATTTGATGTTGTCTATTACAGTTTTTTACTAAATTAAAAAAGAAAAATCTTTTTCTTTCTTTTTTTTTTTTTTTTTTTCAAAATTTTGATTGGAAATTGCTACTTATCCTCATCACTTTTTTAAAAGTTGCTTTTAGTGCCAACTCCAAGTTCAAATAAAGAAAGGCTGAATATCTAAAAGCAAAATTCTACTCCTAATCCATTTCAATTCACTCTACCTTATTAAAGTGATTAGAGAAAGCTCTGTATTAGCTGATAATGAAATAACTATGACTTCTGAACATAAAATGTAATGACTTGGAATCCCAAGCCTTTTAAAGACTACATGTTTTATTTCAAAACTCTCAGATTACAACTGCAAACACATAGATTTCCAGGAAATACCTAACATGTCAGAAATAATTTAGTATTTCCTGACTAATGAGATAGAATTTGTCTGACGGGTGTTTAAAATCTTAGATCTGGTAGTCTCTTCATAAGCTAATCATTGGTGGTCAGGCCCTGTTGATGAGTCCCAGAATTCATTAGATGTTAGTAAAATTCAGTTCACAAAAAATTCACACACACACACACACACAAAAAAAAAAAATAAAAAAAAAATCACACACACACAAAAAACACACACACACACACACAAAAACAACAACAACAAACACTTCCCAGAGCTTAGCACTGAAATAAACCAGAACAACATTACACTTCATACAAGGCCTAAAGTCTTTTAGGAGTTCTGGCAGGTTAGTGAAAAGATTGACATATTTATGTCCAGAATGGAGTATTAATTGTAAAAATTGTAATGTGAACCAAAAAAAAAAAAAAAAAAAAAAAAAGGAAAGGGAGAAAAGGGAGAGGGAAAGGGAAAGTAAAAGAGGATTAAACCTGTTAAACCTGTTGATTAGAATATTTTCATCCAACCTTCACTTTAATCATAATTATTGTCTGGGAAGTTATATTGAGAATATATGTATTTGCTTGTGAACTAAATGTGTCTATATTTTGTGTTAATAAAAATAATACAGAAAATCATGCAAGTTAAAGTCATAAGTTAAAACAAGCAAATATATATATATATTACTAGTTTTGTCATATTTCACATTTTTTCACTTGAGCATAAGACTTGAAATTTTAAAAGGAGAGTAAAAATAATTATTTTTACAAAGGATTTCACTTTTATATATAATTATCTTCTTCTTTTATTTTACTGTGTATAACAAATACTACTTTCTTCTTCTTCAGTCCTTCCTGGATACCTACCTTTTCCTTCATGAATAGTATTTTGCCTGAGATAGATTAAACAGCTTTAGCTAAAGAGTAGTTCCAGGCTAACAATAATTTATTTCTGTCAGTACAAATCCTTGCTGTATATATGTTAAATATTGACTATATTTAAAAGACACAGTGGTGTTTTCACTGAGATCATTCTTATTGTTTTGCTTGTGAACTGGCTCCACTTCTGACCCTTCAGATCCTAGAGAAGAGAGAAGATATTCATTTTAGCTGTATAAATAACAGCAAAGGAAAAAGTGGAAAAAACGGACAGCCTGGAGGCACCAAGAATTCAGAGACAATCTTATTTAAGACAGCTGAAGAAAATGTGTCAATCCATCACCTCAGCCCACAGGAGAATTTTACAGCCAGGAAGAAGGGAAATGCACCACTCAGTAAGTTTCTGAAAGTTTTACCTAGGTACTGATTTTATTTACTATTTTCCAGATAGCAGAGCATAAATGTCTTTCATATAGCCATTATGTAGCAGTACCAGCTAACTAGGAGTGTTAGATTACTTGTATTGTTAGATTTCTTTTTATGTTGTTTAGAAACATATAATGGTTCTTAACTAATATTTACACAGATTATATTTTTTTCCATTATCTTCAAGGAAAGTTCTGCCCCCCTATTTCTGTAGTATTAATTATTGCTAAAAACACAGTTCCAAACCAGACGTTTTTCTCTTCCTATACCTTCAATTTCCTGCTTACTCATCAGTCTATAAAGGGCCCTCTGCAGCTTACATTTGTCCTTTTAAACTCCTTCAAGATTTTTTTATTTTTTTTTCAAAAGGATTAAAAAAATTCAAATGGTGCCACAGCAGCAGGCTGTGCTGGAAGCCAAAAGGAGAGTGCCAAGCAAAGCCCTGGTCTTTGGAAAGGATAGTAGGTGAAGATTTAAAGGAAATCTTTAATGTTCTTTTCTACTGGGAATTGTTTGATCTGTGAATTATGCTGTGAACAGTGCTCCTCAGATTTGAGTATAAAATACATTCTTCATCCATCTTTATTTCTATAGTTCTTAGCTTAAGAGAAAGGCTATCAAAGCTTAGGGCAACCTGAAATACAATTTAATTGAAACACTTGATCAGAGCAAGGGAAAAAATGTATACCAAAATTAGCTGAAACCTGTGATTTTTTTTGTCTGTGACAAAGAAAGACAAGAGAGAAGAAACTTCGGAGCATGAGACCTTGAGTCCTGCACATGTTGCATTTCAGTATGAGAAAGGATCATATACAGGACTGGTGTCACCTACATTCCACATCTCAATGATATTAACAGCAGAGATCAGCTAATTCAGAGTGTTAGGTGATTGCTTACTTCCATCCATATGATGAACAGTCTAGCATTTATGACTGGATAATTGAAGAAGGCATCCTCAAATAAATCGTGTCTCTGGAACAAGAACAGAATACCAAAAATCTTGTCATAAGAAAAGACTTCTTGTCATAGAAATTAAACAAAGAGATAGGAGAGACAGAAAATCTCTCTCATGTAAGATATCTAGGCCAATGACTGAAAGAAGTATGCATGGAAAATCTTTATTAAAAGAGGTTTCTACTTTTGTTGTTGTTGTTGTTGTTGTTGTTTTGTTTGTTTGTTTTTGGTCAGAAAGAATCGCTAGCCACTGAATTGCATCTTTCTGGCATCAGGAATAATGACCTGTAATAAAATTCCCGGTGTTGTACAATTACAAGTCTAAACCTGAACAAAGCCATGGCTTTTTTCTTTGACATAAAACAGCCATGCTTCTGAAAATAGCCTTTACACTTTTGTTTCACATAAGAAATGCAGTTAAAGCTCACAGGTATTGAAGTCCTTACATATAAAATACACATCTGTTCTCAAATTATCACATACAATGCATTGTGTTGCTTATTTTATACACCTTTGTTCCAGAAATAAAAAATGTCAGATTCACTTCAATATAATTTTTTTATTCCTTAATAATACATATATTTAACCATCATCCAGAACAAACATGCTCAATGCTTAAAAACATCTTCTCATTTTATAATAAACAGGTGGATTAAGGTTAATTGGAGTTTTCTCAACTAAATGTTATCTGAACATGGGAACTGAATATCTGTCTTCCTTCAGAAGTTTTTACTTTAAGTTAGATATCCTTTAAAATAAGTCACACATCTCAAATCCCTCTGCCATTTTTCAGGCATTTCCAAAGATTTAAACCCAACTATTCTGAGCCCACACTACTGAATTAGAGAGCAACATAGGAAATAATATTTGAGTAGCACCTTATAGCTTATCAAAACCATTCATAAAGTAAATAGAAAACATATGCTTACACTATATAAATATTAATTGTTGTTAATTCTATTTTTTGTAATAAAGAAATAAAATACAATTTATTATAAGTAATAATTGCATAGTAAATATGATCTCTATGGACAAAAAGATCAAATTCTTACATGCTGATGTTTTTATTGTAGTTCTGTGATGTTATCAAATTAAAAGTGTTTTAATACATGTGTTTTTATACATGGGATGTCATGCTACTGAATTCTTCATTTTTAAAGTGTCCTGACAGCTTTGAATAAACGTGTGTGTGTGTGCGTGTGTGTGTGTGTGTGTGTGGTATTCCTCTTATTTAAATTAAAAAATGTGGTACATTTAATTCTTTCCCACAAATTCTTTCAGGCTTCCTGAGTAATCATTTTCCAATCAAAAATGTTTCATCCAAAGTTGGTGATTAGACCTTGATTTGATTTATTAATGACAACGAACAAATCATTATGTAGATCTCATAGTCTGTAAGGACTTAAAAAGTAATTTATATTCCAACCTGACCTGGAAAAATACTTTATTTTTAAATTAGCTCTTAAATATATATATATGCATATATATATATACATACACTCTTATGATCTATATAAGATTTTAATATAATATATTCTAGAATTCCATATCAGTAAAAAATTAGGCACCATATGTAAGTTCAACACAATTTTCCAAAACAGCTTCAGTTTTCTCATTTCTAAATGGCATTTTCACAAATTGAGTTAGGCACCACCTTGTAAAAATATTTGGCATAAAATGGATTTAGGAAAAAATTAAATTCTTGCCTTTAGCCCTTTGAGCTCATCTGGAACTTGACAAAGATTTACTTACTTTTTGGTTTAAGTGAGTATAAATAAATAAGATGTGAAATGATAGCATTTCCAACACATGGGAGATCCTCTTAAAACTGTACAGCTGTATTTGGTTTACTATCCTAGGTATTGTATCTGCACGATCCAGTATCTTTTTATTTACCACCTTCTATCTGGTGTTAATAGATGTTCCTTCAGTAAGATTTCATGGTCTCAAGTTTACATTTTTCTGGAAAATACAAGCACAGTGAATTAAATGGGAAATAAAACTAAAGAGACTTTTATCAGAAGTATCTTTTTGTTATGGATGAGACATGACCCTAACAAAATAAACGAAAAATTGCAGTTGGCTTCAATGGTACTGCAATTTCAAACTGGAAGTAGAATCATGAATAATACAGCGTTCTAAATCTCCCAGGAAGATCTCCTAAACCAACTGTGTCATTTGCCCTAGATCCAGAGCTGAAAATTCAAACTGAAATCATTGTATTTAATTTTAATTAATTTTATTAATTTTTAAGCAAACAGGTACACAAAAGTGGGAGATTATTAATTTTATGCGGCAAGCTTGAATGGCAAGTGCAGATCTGCCTTCATGCAGCATCTCTGAGTTTGTGGCATATGGTTCTTTTATTATCACTGACTGTTCTGATGAACTCTTCCCAGTATAACTTTGTCTCCCTGTTCTGTTGCCCGCTCTGTACCAGTGCCTCCGTTGACACCAAGACCAACAACTCAGCTTAGCAGAAAATATGTCCACTCACTCTGTTACTCATTATAACTTAGGAATCATGTAGGCTTGATGATATGTAGTTGCTGTATCATATCTTGGAAAAATGACATGGTAGGTCCAACTCATTTCCTAGCAGACATAATTTATGTGCTAAAGTCACCACCTTATAAGCCAGTAATAGTTTATCTAGATGAAATTGGCAATTTCAAATAGAAAAAAATAATAATACTGGACTGACTGAACAATTTACTTTCTCATGTCATCGTTGCAGGTGTTTCTTCTAGGTCTTGCTTGAGGTACATTGAAAAGGCAGCCAGAAATGTTCCTTCTCATGTGCCTTTAGATAAATCAGGATTAAATGTCCTTGTTTGCCTGTCTTGCACTTTATCCACCAAATACACAGTTAAATTCTGCACAAGCAAATCTTATACAGGTACTAGTAAATTAATGTTACATTTCAACATCTTAATTTTATTTGGCATGGATTTTGGTTTGAAGGTCTTCTTTCCCAAGGACTGTAGATTGAGATAACCACACTCTGGAAAGAAAGAAAAAAAAAAAAAAAAAAAAAAAAAAACACAATGAGAAATAATTTAGACAAAATAAGATAAAATAATAAATAAGTACATAACTAAAGTCTGAACCTGAAGCTTTAGCTAGATTTAGAGCTATGTGGGATTTAAAGCTATATGAATAGAATTTAAACTTTCATTTTGTGGCAGTTTCAAATATTACTGAAGTGTTTGTAATGAAGAAAAAATTGTTTGTTTCTTTAATTTTTAAGAAAATATTTTCATTAAGGCTGGCCAGAGGTCTTAAATCAATAATAAAAGAGTTTTTTTGATGAAGTAATGGAATAGAATCAGTCTTTTAAATGTTCACCTGCCCCCCTCCCCCAATAAAAAAAATCAGAATGTCCATTCTGAAATGCTGGGTGTTTTATTTGATTTTTCTTCCTCTCTTGATGGTAATTCATTTCAACATAATTTGTACTCACATGTGAAACATTACAGATTTTATAAAGAACACATTTAAATAGACAAAGAAAAAAAAAAGGAAAAAAGGCAGACAAATTGTTGAAAGAATTGTCATCAGTTTTGTTTTGGATTACAATGTAACAAACTAGCATGATAGCATTTTGGTGAAGAATGTATTCTAGTTAATATATTCCCAGTGAAGTATTTTTATTCCATGAAATGGGTATTTAGCAAAATTTAAAAGTTCCCATGGAAAATTTTCAAACATTTTGAGCTTCAGAGTTGAAAAATTAATGCATGGGCAAACATCACAATCTTTCTTTCTCTCTCTCTCTCTCTCTCTCTTTTCTTTTTTTCTTATTTCATGCAAAAATCACAGCTAACATATTGCAAAATGAAACTGAGACAAAATGTTTAACTGAATAAATATTTTATGAAGATAATGACTCTGTAATTAAAAATGGCTATTTTCTAAGTTACCCGTACATATTTCTTGTATGTAATGAAATAGACTAAAGGGAAATTGGCTGCTTGAGAATTAAATAAGGTTCAGGCTACCATTTAATATCATCACACAGACTATGGAGCCGCATTCTTTCTCAGAATTAATGTAGCCAAAAAAACAGATGTGGCCTGGATTATTATCCATATAAATCATATGAATTGAAACATTTTTTTTTTTTTTTCTCTTTTGGTTATGCCAATAAAACTAACACTAACATCAACTTGTTAATATTCTCCTAAGTAAGTAACTGAAAGTGAAGTACTGAATATTGTGTTTCTGGACATTTTTCCCAACGTAAGTGTAACTAGGACAGACAGACAAGAAAGAAAGAAAGAAAGAAAATCTGCAGGCCTCTATGAAACTAGTATTTAAAAACACTTTTTTTTTTTTTTTTTTAATGTTTTCACTGATTTTATGCATACTTTTTTCTTGTGTTCTGATTTGGAGATCTCTTTGTTTTTTTTTTAATAAAGATTTTGTACACCACACTGTATTATTTCCACCCTGCTGCAGCTATAATTTATGTTAATTAATAAAAAAAAAAAAAAAAAGAAAGAAAGGAAGAAAAGGGGAGGGGAGGGGAGGAGAGAGATGTGAAAGAAATGGGGCTTATACTTCTTTGGAGAATTTAAGGTTTTCTGTTATACTTATATTGCTTAATGAAACATTTATTTAGAAAATGAAATCCAGGAATTCAGTTTTATGAAAACAGTTTTAAATTAGCATGTTATTCAGCAATCACACCGATTATGCAAGAGTTACAGAAAAGAATCCCTTACACATGAAGGAACAAGCAATAGCTAATAAATGCTTATGAAACATGAAGGTGAGGTACATCATAAATATATTTTTTCCTACTTCAGCAAAAACCAGTTGTATCTACTTTCTCTTCATAGCTTTTGTAAGTCCCAAAGAAGTTAAGTCAACTGGATTTATTTGTTTATATTAGACATTGCTAACAGACCACTGTTTTTTTTACGTCTGTTTTTTTTTTTTTTTTTTTTTTTTGAATACATTTTATGTGTATGTGAGTCTATAAAACTCTACAGCTTATTTACTCTTTATTGCTCCCTATTTGCCATAGAAACATTTTCTCTTGTTTGAAAATGAATCACAGACACAATACTCACATCTACATATTGATTAGGATTAGGCAAATGCTTAGAGTTCCATTTTAATAAGTCATCTAACAGTAAGGACCTATGTATAGGAGTTCTTATAAAATTTTGATTCTAAATGGAAAAAAAATAATATACAATCATTTCATGTTGTGGGCGATGGAAAATCTGCAAATTCAAGACTTCTACTTAGATTGGCATTGTTGTGAACTGCATAGAAAACGATCTCTTTTGGTTTTGCATTTGACTCAGAATAAACCTAATGTCTGGAACACAAGCTTCCTGATGAACCATTTCTGAAACTCAGAAGGGATAAGGTATGAGGTTTCAGACAGCAACTATAGCTCATTTATTTGAGTTGGCCTCCTCAGCTAACGTCTAGACACATGAAAGGAGACATCTATTGAAATGCTGAGCTCTGCACTGATTAACTTTTAAATGACTTGCTGCCTAACTTGAGATGTATAAACAGACTACAATGAATGGAGACAATAATGAGTAAAATCCAAACCCATGGGAGACAGATTGTTGAGCAGGGAGTTGCTTAAAAATACCTAGTAGCAAATGGTTAGGATCAGTGACTGGCTAAGGCCCTTTCAGAGAGTGACATCAGGATCAGCAATTAAGAGTTATGCATGATGGAGTTCAGCATTAGTAGGTGTAAAAAGCCAGGACTTGCTTGATTAGCCAGATCATCAGGGTTACTGAAGGGGGCTTCTTCTGAACGTTTGCAGAGAAGTTGTTTTTACAGGTCAGTCTTGAAGTGAGGTATTTGGGTGACTAAGGACAACAGAGTTCCTGTAAGCGTAAGCATGTCTTTAGACAATTGCACAGTGGCACTTGGTTATCTGCAGGTGACACAATTTCATTTGTGTAGGCTCCTGGCTGCTGGATAGATGGAAATGTCTTTCTACAGGTCAGTATTCAGAGCTCCAGGTTTGATCCTGGACTTAGGTGGCTGCATCAGACTTCGAGAAAGTATAATTCTCCCAGTTTTTATAGTGGTTGAAGTACAGGTGACCTGTGTATTGTTTGTCACCATCTCTGAAATGGCTTCAGTTTCAAAGATCTTACACGTCTACTGATTGGCAGAGACTCCAGACATAGATGTTATGGTATTTTCTGGACCTGAGAGAAGTGAGTGTTAGTGCCTGCTTAACATTTAAATTATATCTCATGCAAAAGAATGACTGAATATTGGACATTATTCTTATCAGATGAAAGCTCTAACTGTGAAATTATTGCCTTATTTCTACTCCATCACTGCCACAGTGAATATTTAAAATGAACAAAACTAAGAAGAAGAGTTGAGATAGTATCTTGAACATATATTAGTAATAGAATCGTATAATCATCAGGTCTGGAAAAAGCCTCCAAGATCATCTGGTCCAGCCATACACCTACCATCAATATCACCCACTAAACCATGTCCCAAAGCACCACATCCAACCTTTTCTTAAACACCCCCAGTGACAGGGACTCCACCACTTCCTTGGGCAACCTATTCCAATGCCTGACTACTCTTTCTGAGAAGAAAGATCTCCCAGTTTCGAACCTAAACCTCCCCTGGTGCAATCTGAGGTGATTCCCACTAGTCATATTGCTAGTTGTTTGCGAGAAGAGGGAGAAGAGGCTGACCCCTAGCTTCCCACAACTTCCTTTCAGGTAGTTGTAGAGAGCTGTAAGTAAAGGATGGAGATTATTTTATGTCTGAGTACAACCACAGACATGCATACATTACCAAGAAAAGACATATACACATCTGTACATATGGATATTTGTGCCTGTAGATTATATTTTTTTTCCTTCTTGTACTGCATGGAATTATGGAATTACATAGTTCTGTAGGAGAAGAACAGAACAAAATAAAGTTTTTTTTTAAAAAAAAAAAAAAAAAAAAATATTTTTTTTATGAATCTTCTAGTCAGAAATCAGAAAGTCCAGGAGTACTCCTCCTTCCTGAGCTCCTTCTATGTTTGTGACTGTCAGTTATGACTGTATGACTGGTGACTGATGGGACCAATACACCTAGGGACCTCACTGGAACAAAAGTTTTCTTGACACAGCTTTTTGAAAAGTTTATTTTAACATTTCAGATATAATGCAATTCTTTCTAGGCAGAAAGTCAGGGGCTCTGCTGAAAAAAATCCAATAAAGAGAACCTCCTAAATTTATTACCCCCAAAATTTTGGTCTTCCACCTCAGGACAATGGAAGGAATTAAGACCTTACTGAACAGTCTTACAGAAAAAATAATAACAAAGATTCATAATGTTTAACAGAAAAAAAAAATATTTTCTTCTAAGCAGACTAATTTTCATGTCATCCTTGTCGTGTAAGATAAATCATTGTCTACATTTTACTGATTGAGAGGGGTTATAGCCCACA
The DNA here is from genome assembly GCA_011076525.1 of Nettapus auritus. Classification (NCBI taxonomy): domain Eukaryota; kingdom Metazoa; phylum Chordata; class Aves; order Anseriformes; family Anatidae; genus Nettapus; species Nettapus auritus. Next base: position 130,690,148 of record CM021765.1, on the reverse strand, counting down.
TTTTCCAAAATGATCCCTTATTTGTGTACCTAATTTTTTGAGATCTGGGATTTGCTTGTGATCTGTTTTAAGTTAGATGATTTTCCAAAACCGTTAAAGTCTTGAAAAAATCCAGACTCTCTTTCTGGATGTCCAAAACGTTTTGAAAATTAAATTAAGAAATATTTGAGAATTTGACATAATATGTCTTCCAGAATTATACTTAAAGATTTAGCAGTAAAAAAGAGTTGAGAATTCAAGAAGGCTCCGAGTTTAAGGACAGCTGCTATAAATTGACCTTATTTCTTACAGAATCACAGAATCACAGAATGGCTTAAGTTGGAAAGGACCTCTGAAGACAATCTAGTTCAACTCCCCTGCTGAGCAGGATCACCTAGAGCACACTGTGCAGGATGGCATCCAGGCAGGTTTTGAATATCTCCAGAAAAGGAAACTCCACGACCTCTCTGGGCAACCTGTTCTAGTGCTCTGTCACCCTCACAGTAAAGAAGTACCCTCTCATATTCAGCCAGAACTTCCTGTGCTTAAGTTCATGCCCATTGCCTCTCATCCTCTCACTGGGCACAATGGAAAAGAGACTGGCTCCATCTTCTTGACACTCTCCCCTCAGATATTAATACACATTGATGAGGTTTCCCCTCAGTCTTCTCTTTTCCCAGCTAAACAGGCCCAGTTCTCTCAGCCTGTCCTTGTATGACAGGTGCTCCAGTCCTCTAATCATCTTCGTAGCCCCCCTCTGGACTCTCTCCAGCAGTTCAATGTCCCTCTTGTACTGGGCAGCCCAGAAATGGACACAGTACTCCAGGTGTGGCCTCACCAGGGTTGAGAAGAGGGGAAGGATCACCTCCCCTGACCTGCTGGAAACACTCTTCCAAATGCACCCCAGGATGCTCTTGGCCTTCTTGACCACAAGAGCACATTGCTGACTCGTGGTCAGCCTGCTGTCCACCAGGACTCCTAGGTCCCTCTCTGAAGAGCTGCTCTCCAGCAGGTCAGCCCCCAGCCTGTACTGGTGCTTGAGGTTATTCCTCCCGAGGTGCAGGACCCTGCACTTGCCCTTGTTGAACTTCATGAGGATCCTCTAAGTCCAACCCTCCAGCCTGTCGAGGTCCCTCTGAATGGCAGCACAGCCCTTTGGGCTATCAACCACACCTCCCAGCTTTGTGTTGTCAGCAAACTTGCTGAGTGTGCACTCTGTTCCATCGTCTGGGTCATTGATGAGCAAGTTGAAAAACACTGGACACAGTACTGATGCCTGTAGATCACCGCTAGCTACAGATTTCCAACTAGACTGCACCACTAAGCACAACAGTCTGACATTCAGCCCGTTGTCAATCCACTTCACTGTCTACTCATCTCTGAGGTCTCTTGTAATACAGTATAACAGACAGAAACAGATTAAACTTTTGGATGAACAAAAAATGCAAGAATTTTCTGATTTAAAAAGAAACCAGCCAGTGACACATTAGAAAGCTGTGTAGTCTGAAGTCAAAGAACAATTGAAGGGTCTAAAAGGGTCTGCAGTCTAAAAATGGTTGTTTTGGAGAGTTTATAAATGTGCTAGTATTGCACCATATATACATAGGCCAATGAAGGGAAAAAATGGTGGCCATCATTGGAAAAGAAAAAAAAGAACAATACAAACGTAATACTCTAAGTACCTTTAGAATTCACATTCTTATTATTCCTGCATTTTCTAAAGCTTGATGAAATCATGATTTATATTTCTGAGAAGACACTATATCAAAAGATGTGACATTCCTAGTTAGTCCAATCTAGTTTGGGTGGAGGATCCAGAGGGAGTAATGATAGATATAGAGTTTTGTTCATGCTGCTTTCATGCCTTCCTAGCGCTTTTATTAAACTCCCTGAGTACAGTACATTAGCCTTTGCACAGAAGTCTGAAAGACATACTTGCAAGCCTCTTAAATTTTGTTTTTCCCTCAACAAATTTCATTTTATTTTTTTTTAAACTCAACTCCAGGTTTGTCTCTTATGCTAGCAAGGTGATAGTAAGGGATTTTTTTGCCTTTCTTTCTTTCTTTCTTTCTTTCTTTCTTTCTTTCTTTCTTTCTTTCTTTCTTTCTTTCTTCCTTCCTTCCTTCGTTCCTTCCTTCCTTCCTTCCTTCCTTCCTTCCTTTCTTTCCTTCCTTCCTTCCTTCCTTCCTTCCTTCCTTCCTTCCTTCCTTCCTTCCTTCCCTCCTTTCTCTCTCTCTTTCTTTCTTTGTATCCTCCTCCTCCTCCTCCTCCTCCTCCTCCTCCTCCTCCTCCTCCTTCTTCTTCTTCTTCTTCTTCCTTCTTCTTATTCAACAATACGTGGTGGTTTTATCCAGCTAGGCAGCACAACCACTCTCTCACTCCCCCTCCTTAGAAGAGGAGGGGAAGAAGTAAAGGAAAGAACAACTCATGGGCTGAAATACGGATAATTTAATTAAAGGGGAAAAAAAAATATTAAGGAAATATTATTATTAATTAAACAATTTAACTGAAGGGAAAAAAAGAAAAGGGGAAAAGGGAGAGGGAAAGGGAAACAAAACAAAATAAAACAAGTAAAGGCTGTGTGGAAGTGTAGAGGAAAGGAATTATTCTCTACTTCCCACAAATGAGTGATGCTTGGCCACGTCCTTAAAGCAGGGCCTCAACGCACATAGCCGGTTTTCGGGAGGACAGACGTTTTCATAATGAGAGCATACCCCTCCCCTCTTCTTTTTTCCACCTTTTATTGCTGAGTGTGACATCATATGGTATGGAATATCTCTGGTTGGTTTAGATCAGCTGCCCTGGTGATGTTCCTTCCTCACTTTTTTGCCCATCCCCTAGGAGGGTTAGAGAGAGTCCTGATGCTGTGCCAGCACTGCTCAGCAGCAGACACAACACTGGTGTGATACCACTGCTGTTCTAGCTACAAGTGCAGAGCATGGCACTGTATGGGCTGCTGCAGGGAAAGTTAACTTTCCAGCCAGGCCAAGTACACAATGAGAAAACAGAACTTTAAGAAAAAAAAAAAAAAAAAAAAAAAACTTATTAAAATAAATTAAAAATAATTGGATGTGTATTAAAATGAATATTAAATGTGTACTCACATATACATATGAGTTATTGTGAAATCAGTAAGCTATTACTCCTACTGCAATTGTGTGATATTCTTGAAAAGTAAATAATAATTTGTTAAAAATGTCATCCTTGGAACAAATGAAACTTGCTTCTACTTCCAGAGTGAAAGCCACTCTACCCAGTTGCAGAATGTTTTCTCAGGACACATCAGTGCGTTACCATAATTAAATCAGCATATGACATGACAGGGAGAGCCATACAGGGAGACAAAGGTTTCAGCTGCATTCCCTAACAGAGAAAAGGTAAGTAGGGGTGACAGCTGTAGCAGCAGTAGGCTTCACACTTAAGTAGTTCAGGAGGGAAATAAGGTGTCTTGTATAGATGACTTGTTTCTAGCAGTATTTTTTGTTTGTTTGTTTTCACGAAAAGCTCTGCACAGTGTGTCAATAAGCATGCCATGAAGAGACAGCTGTTGTCTCCAATATGATTACTTTTTGTCATTCTTGCTGTTCTTCATTTGGTTCTTATTGAAGAAAACTGACAGTTTGATTTCACTTGACTTTTAAATGAAAAGCTTGTCCAATGTACCCCACAGGAGTTTAATGAATCTGAAGATCTGGAATTCCCTGATCTTTGTTGTCATTAGTATTTCATGTCTAATTTGTAGAACTGGGCTATAAAGAAAGCAAAATAAACAAAAGACAATTATGTATGATTTCAGAGACACTTCTGCTTCATTCCCACTCTGGGGAAAACTATGGCCATAGAAGCCTGCTCTCTATATGGAATGAGCATTAATGAAGGCAAACAAAAAGGAACTAGCACATTCTAATGGGAATCAATCACAATGTTTTCACTAATTTGAGTGGGAATAGGATCTTATCTGTTAGTCAAGTGTGCTATTCAGGATACAGGTATAAACTGAAGTAAGAGAGTTTCAGAGTATATAGAGAAGCTATTCTCCCATAAGGACAGTGAGGTAGTGAAGCAAGTTGCACTGACAGGCTGTGCTGTCTCTGTCCTTGGAGGATTTCAAGCCCCAGATGGATCAGGCAACTTGGTCTGACTCCAGAGATGGTTCTGCTTTGGGCAGGAGCTTGGACTGGTGAAATCCTGAGGTATCTCTCTGCCTGAATGGTTCTGTGATCCTATTTCTTAATAGTAATATCACTAAAGCTTTTTCAGCAGTCATGATTTTACAGATGTTCATAAGGAGACTGGAAACATCACTCAAATCTTTTTCTTCTTAGTCTTTCTTCTCTTACATCAATTTCAAGAACTAACTATTTTGGTTCTTTTAGCTTGGAATCTAATGTGTATATATATATAAAATGTATATGTATACATATAATGTATTTATATATATATATAAATTACAGTAATCTACCATAAATTTACATCTTTAGATAGTTGCCTGGGCATGGTGATGATGGAGACCATTCTAGATGCCCTACATTTTGGGAAAACTTGTCAGCCAACATAGATTTTATAAAACAAAATTACCAGAACAGAGTATCAGATTTCAGTATTTAAATTTGTCCTTCCTAACCATCTTCTGCTATGACCAGGTAACCCACCTCGTAGATGAGGAAAAGACTGTTGAAATAGTCTATCTATACTTCAGCAAAGCCTTTGACACGGCCTCCCACACTATTCTCCTGCAGAAGCTGTCAGCCCATGGGTTGGATGGGTACACTTTTTGCTGGTTAAAAAACTGTCTGTATGGCCAGGCCCAGAGAGTTGTGGTGAATGGAGTTAAGTCCAGATGAGTAGTGTTCCCAAGGGGCTGTCATTAGGACATTGGGACCCATCCTCTTTAATATCTTTATTAAAGATATTGGATGAGGGAATTGATTGCACCCTCAGTAAGTTTGCAGACAACACCAAGCTGGGGGGAAGAGTCGATCTGCAGAGGGACCAGGAACAACCTGCAGAGGGACCTGGACAGGTTGGATCAAAGGGCAGAGGCGAATGGGATGAGGTTCAACACAGCTAAGTGCCAGGTCCTGCACTTTGGTCACAATAGCCCCATGCAGCACTACGGGTTTGAGGCAGAAAGGCTGGGAAACTATGAAGAGGAAAAGGATCTGGGGGTGTTGGTTAATGCTCACCTGAACATGAGCCAGCAGTGTGCTCAGGTGTCCAAGAAGGCCAATGGCATCCTGTCTTGTACTGGGAATAGTGTAGCCAGCAGGACCAAGGAGGTGATCATACCCTGTACGCTGCTCTGGTGAGCCCACACCTCAAATAGTGTGCTCAGTTTCAGCAGCTCAGCAGCTGCTGAAGGAACTGGGGTTGTTTAGTTTGGAGAAGAGGAGGCTCAGGGGAGGCCATATTGCTCTCTACAGCTACCTGAAAGGAAGTTGTGGAAAGCTGGCGGTCTGCCTCTTCTCACAGATAACTAGCATTAGGACTACAGGGAATGACCTTAAGTTGCAACAGGGGAGGTTTAGGTTAGAAACCACATTGACACTTCTCTTGCTAGAAGGACAGGTCTCTACATGTCAAGCCTGCTATGTAATTTGTCTCCAAAGAAAACTCAACTATTGGGTCATTACTACCATGAAATAAACAAAATCAAAACCAAATCAAAATGATAGAAATGCTAACTCACTTAAACAATAAAAAATGTACTGGGAAAATCAAAAACACAAACGCATTGAATCCATATGGCCACTGGGTGTCATTGTTTACTCCACCATGTAATATCTCTGTAAATATGAGCTGCAGTTGGATATAGTTAAGTAAGTCTGCTTGGTCATTGTCCGAAATCGGTGATCTGTTCATCATTTGGTTAATCCTAAAGACTTTTTTTTTTTTTTTTTTTTTTTTTTTTT
>CM021765.1:130667210-130684157 GCA_011076525.1 Nettapus auritus | reverse complement strand
TTTTTTTTTTTTTTTTTTTTTTTTTTTTTTTTTTTTTTTTTTTTTTACTGTAATAACAATAATTGCATGTATCTTTTAACTCATTTTGTCTAGTCCAATGTTTCTTATAATTAAAAGATTTGCTTTTATACAGATGTCCACTACTTATTTCTAGAAAGCAGGAAACAGCTCTTTTTATAAGTACACAAGTTATTGTGGAAAAGAGTGACACTAGATCAATGATACTGCAATTTAGAGTTCACAGATCAGACACACTAAGATGTTACTGATAGCAACTTTTATTCTCCTCATGGGATTTATCCCTCATTTGGAGAAGCAGACCAACAAAGGTTTATCTCAGATCTTGTTACAAGTTATTTTGAAATAAGGTAAGTTACTATTGCAATAGTCTGCCTAGATTTGGAGGTCAACATGATAACATCAATTTTTATTTTTCCATCAACCAATCATGAATAAAATACAATGTATTTAGCCTTTCAACCAGTAGTTGCTTTCTGCACTGTCAATATTTAGTAAGTTTTTTTTTGTTGTTTTGTTTGTTTTGTTTTTTGTTTTTTTTTTTTGGTAAGATTTTACTATCCTGATCATCACATGTTCAACAGCTTTAATAGCAAATGGTTAGACAGACTAGCTCACAAATTTAAAGGATAATTCAGTCTTCACAGCCACTTAGTCTTTTGTTTTCTCTGCTCAGACAACCAGTCTGAGTGCCAATAGTTTAGCAGATGAAGTGGGAGTAGATTAGAGTATCTAGATTCTTCTGCCTGCTGTGTGATATATTTGTAGTATGAATTGCATGCTGTTCTTCATTAAAGAGTCAACAGTTGCCAACATTCAGTGTTTCATAGCATCTGAAACACACCTCATACATTAAAAAATAAATAACTTAATTGCTTTAGGTCATTTGCTCAATTAAAATGGCAACTGTTGATTTTTTAAATGGCTCTGAGAATATTTCATAGTTGATATATGTTGTTCTCAAAAGATAAAGTCTCACAAAAGAAGGGAAAGGCTGAAATAGTTCTGAGTAAAGAGAGCAAAGAAAATATTAAATACAATATGTAGTGAGAATATTACTCCTATATTTTTTACTCATTATAGTGCTGAAATACGTTGTCAGTATAGATTAATGTAATTTCTTCATTACACCTAAAGAAAAAGGGATATGATAGACTGTCTTGTTTTAAGACATAATAATAAAAGGACAAAGTACAACTTTTTTCTTACCACCAGTTTTATATTCCATCTCCAGGACCACAGTGTCTCTGTTCAAAGGCCAATGGCAAGCTGGCTCAGATGTTACAAACTCTGTGAAAGCCTCTATATCCAGTGAGAGAGATTAATGAAACTGAGAAAACATGAAAGGAAAGAGCAAGCCAAGGAAAAATACATAGCCAAGAAATCCAGCCCAAGATATTCATGTAGCCAATGATGTGTCTAAGAAAATATTTTTGCCTACTCATTTTCCCATGAAATAATAGGTAAATCTGTATAGACAGAAAAACACATTTTTTATTCTGTTCTGAATGATTTCCTTTGCAGAAGTTTTCCTTTAAAGACACTCCAACTATAAAACACGTCAATTATTTCATTCTCATCTGAGGTGAGAGGTCTTTTTTTTTTTTTTTTTTTAAAGCAAACATATGGTTTATCTTCTTTTCCTTTTTTAATTCTTACTTTTACTCTCATGTCTAATGAAATATGAAGTTTGAGAAGAAATGTGGATATATATTTATATTAATATATGCTATGTTGAAACACAGTTTCCCTTACTTCAGCTGGTTCTTGACACTCTTGAACTTTGACCATACTGCTAGAGGTTGTTCTTTTCAAATATGAATTTCTTAGGAACATTTAATGTTACTATCTTTTTATTGTCACTAGGCCTTAGGAGCCCTTTTAGTTTTTTTCTGAATTTGGTCTTCTCACAGTTTTACATTCATGTATTTGGGAATAAAGCATAAGGTGAAAAGAGATTATATAATAAAAATACAGGCTTTAACTCCTTCATTATATCTGTATTGAATCAGTCTCCAGAGAAGAAATTGAAGGACTGAAAAATATTTGTGAAATGCTGAACCTTCTCTAATGTTTAGATCATAGTTCTAGATATTTCTGGGAAAAGTTAAAAAAGAAGCTCTCACTTCCTGAGCTCCATTTGGACCTTCTGTTGCAGAGAATCTAGTTCAGAAACACTCTTAGCTATCTCCTTCCTACCTTCTGTACCCCCAGACTAATTATAGATGCTCTTGTCATTTACTCTTAAAGAGCAACTCACTTGAAGATGGGAAATTGCTGTCAGGAGAACTGATACAAGCTTAAGACTATAAATGAAAGGTATTATATACTTTGGTGACTTAATCTAAAATTTTTACACTCTTAATAAAAGTACCTTATGTACATCATAGGATAAGGAAGGTAAGGAAGTCAGTACTGTGAATGATCTTATCTGAAAAGTGACTTTAATAGCTACTTTTTTTAAAGGAAAGCACTTGGAAAGTCAAAAATAGACATCCACAAATGCATATATATTTAAAAAAAAAAAAAAAAAAAAGCAGATAAAAAGCAGATCAATAGCAGTTGCTATAGTAAAAATGAACACTAAGTTTGTGGAATAACAATAAATTATGGTCATGATTTTCCAGACCATGTTCACATAAAACAAAAAGTAATTTAGTATAAATATGTACACTTACATTGGTAGGATTATCTCACAGATAAGTAGAATGTTTGATTTTTCTTTATCAACCAGATACGTTCATTCATGTCTGAATTATTGTCTTATCAAATGAAAACAGACCAATTGCTATCAACATCATCTGACCTGGAAACACCAGGGTGATGGTGCCACTCTTCACCTGCACCAGGGATTCCAAAGAGTTGTTTAACAATGAACAAAGGATCCATACAAACACCTTTGCCAATTTTCAGAGGATTTTTTTGTTTGTTTGTTTACTCCCAGATATTAAAACAACTTGTAGTGGGCAAATTACAACTGTCATTAGTGTTCTTTGTCATCTAGCAATACCTAAAGAATAAAGGTACAATGTACTCTGCATTCTAAATAATCTGCATTCCAACACAATCTAAAGCTTTTGCAGAGTGTTGCACCAACTTCTCTTCATAATGTGCTGTTGTACCCTGAGCATAACACATGAAAATAGTTAAATGCTGTTTTCTTTATTTTTTTTCACTCATCAGTTCATTTAAAAGTGCACAGGAGACTTACAGCCTGGCAACTTTGCAAACGAGGAGATTTTTTTTCCATGCCAGCTCAGAGTGTTTGTCATGGATAATGACTGAAATATCACGCCCTTGGAAAGACTGGCTTTTTATAAATGTACTCATTTAAAATTGAGTTTCAGCCCATGCATGTCTCAAGGTTTATCTGACCATGTGTGCACTTCTTAACGAAAAGCTAATTTCCAAAGTCTGGATAATTATTGTTTTTTTTTGTGTGTGTGCACATATATGCATATATATATGTATTGTATAATATGCATACATGCACATATTTGTTCCCATTATAGCATCTTATGGATTTTATTATCCCACCAAAGTGCTGCTGGCTGGTATTTCCATCACAGAAATATAAAACTAAATCATTTAAAAGATTACGAGTAATTTTCTTTTATTTCCCTCCCTCTCTCTCTCCCTCCCTTTCCTTCTTGGTGATACACTTCTGTGCTTTTTTATATTGTCTCTGTTCTATTATCTTAAATAGTAGCAAGATTAGGTATTATACATTTGCTAGCACAAAATATGGCAAATTAGGATTTCTAAACTAATAGAGTTGTTGTAGCTGTAACCTTTTTCTCCCTGAAAAAGGGTGGCTCTGAGAATTGTATTACACCTTGCTTCATAAACTGCAAAAGACATGCAATGAATACTAGAACTGTGGAATAACTCGTAATGAAAATTTACTGTGGGAAAAGCTGGTAGCAGGACCTCTACAAAAGGAAACCCGGGAAAACCTAACTCCTTTCCAGCCTACTCTTACAAAAATATGCTTTAAGAACTTTTTTGTTCTTTGAATTTCTTTATCAACAAATAGATACTCTCAAGCACCGAGCAAATGAAGGATCAGACAGACCTTCAAAGAAATGTTCAGTGAGCTATGAAATTAATTTCCCATTAAAAAACACGCAAACAAACAAACAAAAAAAAACACCACCACCACCACCATCAAACAAACGAACAAACAAAAAGACATTACTGGTAGTCTAACTTATCTTTAAGCCCTTAAGCTTAATGGAAATGGTAGCACTGTACTTGAAAATAAAATAATACCATTGAAATGATGACCACTGAAATCCTTGCATAAGCCTCTCCAAAAACCCAACATATTTGGGTATTAGGGATTTATCTGAGAACACTAAATGTTTATATCATGGATTTCCTGATTATACATTGATTTCTTTCTAAGTTGTATAATGTCCCTATAAAATAAGTCAGTCAAAGCCAGCATTTATCTTATGTATCATCTGCTCCAAACAAATGCAAATGAAAAGCAAGTTCTATTAGAGTAACTTAACTGCTTTTTAAACTGTAAAAGTGCTTAGAGGTAAAGCACCACAAGCACTTGTAGTGCATTAAAGGGTGACTAGATTGCAATATGTGACTTGATCACCATATAGAAAAAATGAGTGCAATAGTAATTTATGCCCTTAATTGTATTCTGCTTTACCTAAATACATAGTTTGTATGTCTTTGTATATTGACAAACTAGCAATGCAATGCTACTTCATTCTAAGACTTCAAAATGCAGAGCTTTATTGGTGACATAGTTGTTGAAGATTATCAGGGATAAAAGGTTTAACATCTATATCAAGCTTCTATGGCATCAAAACATATGGGTCTAATGAATATTTACACTTGCCTAGGACCTGTAGCATAAGAAAATATTAAACTAAAAAAATATGCTGTATTGTTTCACATGAGAGGAAAATGAATGAATCACTTTTGTTAGCAAATGGATCACTGAATAGCTAAATGTTAAAATGGTCTAAATAATTTTATGACTGTGAATTCTGTTATTTGCAATAACAGAACCTATGAGAATCTAGCCTCATGCTTTGTTATATAAATAGTCACTTGCAGAGGTCAGGGAAGAAGTCTTTCCCTGTGCAAGGCAATACATGTGCAATAGCTTTTCTAAAAGCTTATCTTTTACATCTTGGGGAACATTTACATCCTTCTGAAACACTAGGTGTGAGACATTGCCATCAGTGAGTCATGACTTGGATATGATGTCTTGAGACAGATGGGACATGATTGACCAGTGAATTGCACATTTCAATATTCTATCCTCATCTTTCTTTCTTTCTTTCTTTCTTTCCTTCTTTCTTTCTTTCTTTCTTATAGAGCATTAATTTTCTCCTATCACTACAGAGGATAAAAAATCTGTAAGTCAGACCTAGTTATTGTTATCTAGTTATTATTATCTGTGCATTCGCCAGTTTCCCACTGATCACTTTAAATTCTTGAGTAAATGAAAATGAAGAGAGTTTGCCAGAGGCAGGATGAGGAGGTGGTAGAAAGTATCAGAAAAAGGGCTTTCTACCTTTTACTCATTATTTGTTCTCATAGAGATCTACTCAGTGACAAGTAACCAAAGAAATAATTTATCATAAGAGGTTTAAATTAATTTCTCTTCAGTTAAGGGGATGGGGGATGGGGATGGAACTGACAATAGATATCTGATATTGTGCCACAACCCCATTTATTTATCTCTGATCCTGACTGCTCAAAAGAAAACTGGTTAGTTACTCAGTGTTGTACCATCCTAGGGCATGATGTTTAGGTGTACTTTGTTTATGCTCTGAAATCCTGAAGCCTTGAAAATCCAGAGAAGTTAGCAGCTGCTAAATTTTTCATGCTATGGAAGCTTTTCCAGCTGCTATGTTTTCCATCCTCCTGCTAGGAAAAGTGGTAACTGCCAGGTATTCCCAAGCATTACTTCACCCTTCACTCAGAGCAGTCAAACAGAGTTGCAAATGTTAAGAAACTTTGAGCTAGCCCTTCTTCCATGTTTCTTATATGTGTAATAATGATTTATTTATTTATTTATTTATATTTTTTTGGACAGATGTTGTGAGTAGATAGCTTATGGACTGCTGGAGATTCCTGTTTGTTCATGGAGAGAGTTTCAAAAAAAAAAAAAAAAATCTGTCCTACTGATGAAAGAAAACTGGACAAAGAGACTGTCTATGTCCCACCTTTATATCTAGGAATCAAGAGGGCAGTAACGTACTCAACGTACTCAACGTACTAAACGTACTCAATAATAAATATTTCTCATAAGCTAGAGTCTCTCAAAAACTGCCATGTGGCTGACAGACAGGATACAAGGTGAAGAGGTGACCTATGCGGTTCTGAAGTAGCAGCTGAAATCCAGGGCAGATCTCACCATACAACTCCATCTGCCTGTGTTCTGGTAACTGATTCTCAACCACAAATATAGTACCTATTGATTTCTTTTGTCTTGTGTCACTGTCATTTGCAGAATGTCTAAATATAACTTAAGCCATCTGAGACAATGATTTAGCATACAGATGTTCTGGGGAAATTTCACCTCAGTAACAATAATTTCTAGTACTTAATTTCATAGGAACCAGTTTCACATTAAAGCAACTGCCCAGAAAGAATAAAAGAAAGCACTTCTATTTTCCTTGTTGCCAGCATAACAGTCAAAAAGAGACTGTTCTCCTTGTTTTGTGACAACCTTCAGCTGTGCCTAATCTTTTCATAGATGGAGAGTAATTCAAAGCAACTCTTACTGCACTCTAACAGCATCAAGACCACTATAAAATGAGCAGCAGTATGCAAGAGAATAAGAGTTTTAACCAATTTTATGAAATATGAACTGAAGCAAAGAAATGTAGTGTGATTGCTTGTTGCCATTAATACCAAAAATTGCACCTCTCATTTACAACTGTAAAAATATTCTGTCTGAAAAAGTTAATGAACCAAGATGTTACACTAGTGCAGAGGGAAGAAATAAAAGTGGAAAACCCAGAGCAGAACTGGAAGCTTCTGTTCCAATCCATCTCTTTAACATTAGTGATTTCTACAGCAGTCTCATTTCATGCTTTTGTACTTCGAATGAGTAGCTGCTTATCTTTAAGCTTACCTTCTTTTTATAAGATGCTCAAGACTTTAAAGAATGGAAAAATTTCATGTTTTTTTCTTTGATTTCTCCAATGCCAAGGATGAAAGCTTTCTTCCTAATGTTGGCCGAAGAGTCATGTTTGCTTCAGTTCCATAGCTAACAGTAGACAAACTGTTGTATGAGTAAATCCACATAATAAATCCTCTGTATAGAGTTTAATCAAAGACCATGTAGTATAATTCTTGTGATATCAGTGAGACTGCTGATATGAATAAAGAATACTTAAACAGAATAAGTTTCAAAACTTTTTTTTTCTATGGAATTAAGAAATGCCTCTAATGGAAAGCTTTAGGTTTCATATGCCTAAAGTGAAGATTTTATTTGTGCATATATAAAGTTAATTAGTTAATTATAGTCATAAGTATGTATGTACGCAATATGCATTTACACACAGAATACTTTTTAAAATTATTATTTTCTGAATTCTCTGCAAGAAGTTATACATACATCTTTCTTATATCTAAGTGACAGATAATTATCCAGTAGCTCTGAAAAAGTTAGATTTCTGTACAAAATATGGTAATTTCAAGCTTTTGTTAATTCAGCAGCTAGTGCTGAATTAACTTTTCTAGTCAATTTGAACCTCCTCTGCCAGTTTGAATTTAGATGTAGATATCCACAAAAATTAGTAACTAAGATTTCACATACCTAATTGTCATGATGAGATTCATAAACAAACTAGACAAAGGAGGGGATTTTATCTTTATTACTGTTTGTGTTTGTTTGTTTCTTTGTTATTTGTTTGTTTGCTTTTAATCAGCTTTAGTGTTACGAAGTTGTTATATTTAGGAAGAAAGTAAAGAACTACAATAAGTTTATTGCAAATCACACCCCTCAAAAAACTCTATCATCTCAAGGTCTTATTTTTTCAGTCTTCACATTTTTTTAGAGCCATAGCTGGCTAACTAAGTTTTTTAAAAAAAAAAAAAAAAAAAAAAAAAGGAGAGAGAGAGAGAGAAAAAAAGAGAAAAAGACCTGGAGGAAAACACTCAGTCTTATGAAAGAGACAATGGAGAATAAGACCTGAGAAATGGACTGATATATGAATGATTCTTCAATTTAATATTGTCTTATATAAAAAATATGCATCTACAAAGCATGTTTTTATTTTTATTTTTTACAGGTTTTACTATTGTTGACATTTTTATTGAGCAATTGATCAAAAACCAAGAGTTTCAGATTAAAGAAATAAGCATTTTTATATTATGGATATTGTTCAGTGAAGTGCAAAACGTAATGACATCTGCATCATATGCCCAATAAATGGAAATATATTAGAAAAAAAAAATAAAGCTAAAAGAAGGACCCTTCTGAAGATCTCAGTACAGAATTCAAAGCTTAGTTATCAGTAAGATATGACAGAATCTTACAAAATCTGGAATGCTGTCCAAAATTTGTTGTGTTTTCATTTAATAAATATCAGTGACAACTTTTCTAAGGCCTAGTTTATTAAAGCAACATCATAACTATAACATTAATTTAAAATAAAGCAATATTATCCCCTCTTTATTAGATGAAACTTCTTTATTTTTATTTTCTAAAAAGCTTGAAAAAGGTCTTTTATGTTGGTGCTAACTAATTAGATCCAGAGTTTACAAGAGGTACTAAACTGATGCCATTTTACAAAGTTTCTTCCCTGTTGATTGCAGAGGTTTTTCATTCTGAACTTTTCTCTCTCCCTTTTACACCATTTAAATGGGTGGAAACAAGATAGTGAATGCAACTAGAAATCAGTACTGAAACAACAATCTTACATGATGTATGTAAACATGATAATTTTTGCCTTTAATTTCTGGATTTGGAAAGTGAAACAGACAAACAAGCAAAAAAACAAAACAGTTACAGTCTGAAAAAATATTATTCTCTGGAAATAGGTCTTAAACATTTCTACCTACCCCCCCCCCCAAAAAAAAACAAATATATATTTCTTTCTAATAAATATTTTCTAATAAATATATTTCCATATGGTAAAACACAAAGTGAGACTGAATTTCACAAGACAGATTAACCAATGGAAGGTCTCCATGTTAGAAGGGAGCATGGAAGACACAACTTAATGTCTTTGGAGGATCTGGACTTCCTCAGAAATGTAAAGAGGGCATGTGTCTATTTGGAATGGGGTGGGTTTGTATTACGAAGACAATAAAGCAAGTAATTTCAGTTGTGGTGGACTGTATTGGGCTTACATGGCAAAGTTTTAGTAGCGGGGGTGGGGGGTGGGGGGGCTAGAGGGGGGGGGGGCGGTTGGGGGGGGTGCTGCCCCATGTCTGATCAGAGCTAGAGAGCCAGCTCTAGCCAGCTCCAAAAGGGACCCGCCGCTGGCCAGAGCTGAGCCAGGGAGCAACACTGGGTGGGCTTCTGGGACAGCAGATTTAAGGAAGGGAAAAAAAACTGCTGGGCAACAGCAGCTAGGAGACAAGAGTGAGAACATGGGAGACCACAGTCCACAGACACCAAGGTCAGTGAAGAAGGGGAGACATAGTGGAGCAGGCTGTCCCCCTTCAGCCTATGGGTCCCACATGGAGAAGATCTCCACACTGCACCTGTGGAGGAGCCCCCGGTGGAGCAGGTGGATATGGCCTGGAGGAGTCTGCGGCCCATGGAGAGCCCCTACAGGAGCAGGCCCCAGGCCAGAGCTGCAGCCCGTGGAGAGGAGCCCACACAGGATCAGGGAGTCTGGGGGGAACTGCCGCCCATGGGGCGTGTGCTGGAGCAGTTTGCTCCTGTGGGATGGAGCCCATGGTATGGAGCCATGTGGGAGCAGTTCTTGAAGAGCTGCTGCCTGTGGGCAGCCCCCGCAGCCCCTGAGCCCCTGCAGGCTCAGTTTGGGAAGGACGGCATCCCGTGGGAGGGACCCCACGTGGAGCAGGGGCAGAGAGTGACCACAAAGGAGAGGCGAAGACGAAGCATTAGAGACTGACCGCAGCCCCCAGTGCCCATTTCCCTCTGCCACTCGGAGGGAGGAGGTAGAAGAGGGTGGATGGAGGGAAAGGTATTTTTAGTTTCCTTTTTGTTTATCATTGTTCTAGTTTGCTAGTAACAGGCAATACATTATCATAGAATCATAGAGTGGCTCAGGTTGGAAGGGACCTTAAAGATAGCTAGTTCCAACTCCCTGCCATGGGCAGGGATGCCAACCACTAGATCAAGGTTTCCCAGGGCCACATCCGACATGGTCTGGAGAGCAGCCCTGCAGAGAAGGACTCAGGAGTTCTGGTGGACAAAAAGCTCAAAATGAGCCAGCAGCATGTGCTCACAGCCCAGAAGGCCAACCACATCCTGGGCTGCATCACCAGAAGAGTGGCCAGCAGGTCAAGGGAGGTGATTGTTCCGCTCTGTTCTGCTCTTGTGAGGCCCCACTTGGAGTCCTGCATCCAGGTCTGGGGCCCCCAGCACAAGATGTTAATCTGTTAGAGCAGGTCAGGAGAGGGCCATGAATATGATCATGGCTAGATGAGGCTAGAGCACCTCTCGTATCATGAAATGCTGAAAAAGCGGAGATTGTTCAGCCTAAAGAAGAGAAGGTTCTGGGGTGACCTAATTGCAGCTTTTCAGTACTTTTTTTTTTGTTATTCCCTAATGGTGTAAGTAGAAACTATTCCTACCTGTACTGAAAGGTACTAAATAATGAAAAAGTGTCTTAGAAAGAAAATACAGTTTCTAAAGGGTTATCAGAGTGGGTTTGGTGATTTTGGATTACCAGAATAAATAATAACCATTCAGACTTTTTTCTCCATAATCACTTGCAATGATTATGCAAGTAATTTGTCCATCACAGGAAAACAACTATCAGTATTTTTTCCAAGTCAATAGAAGATGCATTTATTTATTTCATTTGATCTATCAGATTTCTGATGTTGTTACAAGCAGTGTCAATCAGATTGCAAACATAGTATGACACTTAAGCAGTATAGATATATGCAGAGAAAAAACTCAGTTTTTGGAAAATCTGTCAGTCAGTCTTTTCTTATTCAACCAGTCAGAAGGATTCCATTTTGATTATTGGACTTCTGAAATTGGGACCTTTTAGTTAGAAAGTGCTTTTGCAGGGACTCAATCTCCAAAGAAGTATGACCATTCAGTCTTACAAACCTGCAAAATATGGTAAAACAGATTCCCTCATTAATCAATTATTTGCCATTTCCCTTTAATCATACCCTGTAGTCTATAAACAAGGGATCAAATTAATGAGTGAAATCCTCAGAGCATTGAAAGGCAATTGTAAAGCTCTCATGTAGTTAAATGGCGCTCAAGGTCTCACCCAGTTTCAAGAGGAGGCATTTAACTCTCTCTGACTGCTTATAAATCCATATTAACAATACCCATATTTGGAATCAACTTTTTGCTGCTCCTTCAACTTCTGTTAAGTGTTGCACTTCTTTGGAGTGGTCCTTTGAACTACTTTTTGAGATTGAAAGTTTGCCCAGATGGTATCTTAAGAGCAGAGGAAATCACTTTATAACTACATACTTCTCTGAAAGTAGTATTCTGGCAGGATTTTTGCTCATCCACCCACTTCAAATAACAGGCCGGAGGGCAACTTCTTGAGGTAGTATTTATCTTTACTCTTTTAAGATTTTATTTTATTTTATTTTATTTTATTTTATTTTATTATTTTATTTTTATTTATTTATTTTTTGTGTGTGTGTTATTTGAGGCATTATAAGAATTTAATTTTCTTCTGTGATTTGCAGTCCTTTCCTCTGCAGAACAGTTAGACATTGCCTGGCAAAATCCATGGAAGATGATTAAAATCCTGGCTGGTATAAGGGCCATCACACATTTTCCCAAGGACTAAGACCATAGGGGAGTTCCATGATCACATTTTACATGAGGAAGCACAAAACAAGGGAATATAAAAGCCTGCCAAACAATAACTACAGCAAAGCAGACTGACAAATTTAATAGTTCTTCTATCTTCTTGTGGTGATCGCCTCAGGTCATTTTTGACTTTTAAAGTATTGATGTACATTCTGCTCCACTTCTTTTCTATGATACAGGTATTCAGATCTGCATTCTCTAATTTTTGCAGGAATCTGGGATCAAAAAGCACTTTTTTACCATAGAAAATAATATCTAACTTTTAAAATAGGTTGGCAAATCATTCAGAGCTGTAGTGCACATAGTATTTTAGTTTAGTCATTTGCTTTACATCTCAGCATATTTTTATTTATGGAACAATCATTTTTTGAAGGTCAGAGACTAGATCCTTTAATCTTAATATGTTCCTAAGGGCTTTCTTGTTTCGTGAGATAGATATTCCTTTTGAATTCGTACAGGATGTGTTAAGAAATGTAAGATAGATGTTCATAACCCTAGAAAAATAAAATAAATCACTTTGAGTCGGCTTAAATTTTGATTCCTCTACAGTTAAATGAAAGGATACAGGTTCCTTTGTAATAGTCTATTTAACATGAATCTGAGCTTGGATCACTTGATTTTTGCACATATTTTAAAGACTTTAAATCATCGTCAAAAGGTCATTGTTTTAAATAGCCTCCATCAAACATGAGATTCTATGTGCCTTCATACACCAAACTAAGAATAGTGTATACAGACCTATTTGTTTTGTTGGTTGTTGTTGTTACTGTTTTTTGTTTGTTTGTTTTTATTCAGCTTATATACATTTTTCTAATAAAGCCCAAATTTCAGGACATTCGGTAAATTTACAAATGGTTTTTACTTTTCTTTTTGTCAAATTGATTATTATGTACACACATTATTTTATGAAATGAGTAAATGCAGCTAGCTTCCTGTGGAGAATAATGGGATCCAGGTAACAGAAATGAAGAATCAAATGTGTGATTTTACCATATAGAAGCAAGTATTCTACTGTATGAAAATGAGCATGAATTGACATGTTTCAGCATGTTCAATATTTGTATTGGTATTAAGAGGCTTAAGGGCATAAACCTTGGAGAAAACACAGCATTTTTAGGAATTTCTTAATTTTAGTTACTAAAAAGTCAAGCACAAACTGTCATTGTGAAATAACACCCTCAATGCTATTGGAAGTACAACAGCTACTTATCTTTAGTCTTGGAAGCAACCTTAGTCTTAAGATCCACATCCTTTAGGGCACATAAATTTTGAATATCCCTCAAAAGCAACCTATTTTACACACTTAAATAGCTATCAAGTCTTTGCATGACATAGAAAAGCTAATAGCTTCTGTTTATCACAGAATTCCAGAATTACAGAATGGTTGATGTTGGAAGGGACCTCTGAAGCTCATGCAGTCCAATCCCCTGCTCAAGGTGGGTAACCTAGAGCCACTTGCCCAGGACCATGTTCAGATGGCTTTTTAAGATCTCCAAGGAGGAGAATCTACTATGTCTCTCGGCAACCTGTGCAAGTGCTCCATCACCTACACAGTAAAGAATTTTTTCCTAATGTTCAGTGGGAACCTCTTGTATTTCAGGTTGTGCACATTTCCTCTTGTCCTGGCTCTGGGCACCATTGAAAAGAGCCTTGCTCTGTTCCCTCTGCACCCTCCCTTCAGGTAGTTATAGGCATTGATGAGATCTCTCTGAGCGTCCTCTTCTCCATGCTGAACAGTCCCAGCTCTCTCAGCCTTTCCTCGTAAGAGAGATGCTCTATTCCCCTCACCATGGCCCTTTATTCTTGGATTATCTCCAGTAGCTCCATGTCTCTCTTGTACAAGGGGGAGCCCAGAAATGGACACAGTACTCAGATGTAGCCTAACCAGTGCTGAATCACTGGTTCTGAAAAGATCACCTTCCTCAACCTGCTAGCAGTGCTTAGCCTAATGCAGTCCAGAGTACTATTGCCTTCTTTGTGGCAAGGGCACTTTGCTTGCTCATTGTTGATGTCTATTTGGAATTTGTAAAACAGACAATGTAATAGCTGAGTCCCTGTTGTGGTTTAACCCAGCCGGCAGCTGAACACCACACAGCCATTCGCTCACCCTCCCCCCTCCCTCTCTGGGATGGGGGAGAGAAACGGGAAAGTGAAGCCTGTGAGTTGACAAAGACACTTTATTAAGACAGGAAAACAATAACAGCAACAATAATAGTGTGTATGAAACAAGTGATGCACAATGCAATTGCTCACCACCTGCTGACTGATGCCCAGTCTACCCCGAGCAGCTGGCCCCTCCACCCCTGCTAGCCACCCCTATATGTTGTTTAGCATGACATCAGATGGTATGGAATAGCCCCTTGGCCAGTTTGGGTCAGCTGTCCTGGGTCTGTCCCCTCCCAGCTCTTGCTGCACCCCTAGCCTGCCCACTGGCAGGACAGAACAAGGAGCTGAAAAGTCCTTGGCTTGGTGTAAGCACTTCTCTGTAACATCAGCGTGTTATCAGCACTCTTCTCATCCTAATCCAAAACATAGCACCCTTCCAGCTACTGGGAGGAAAATTAACTCTGTCCTAGCTGAAACCGGGACAGTCCCACATAAAATAGGTGTTCATCTTCTGAAGTGACATCCTCACTGTCCCTGAAGGGCTGTATGAAGGGCTGTGTCATGTATCCCAAGATGTATCATGTAATAAGTTCAGGAACAGGAACATGTACATTCAGTTGGCTCTTTAATGTCAGTAACATGTCACAAAGGTAAAAGCTAGCTGCTTGAGCCATATCCACCTAACTCTACAGCCCCAGTTTTCTGTGACTTTAAGCACAGAAAGCTTTATGCATTACCACTGTTGGACTCCTTTTTGAGCCTCTTGTTGTGATTCTTTTCAGGAAAAGGGAATCCCCATATCCTCTTTTGTAGCTTTCCAGTCTCCTGCCTCTTCCCTTCTTTTATAGTACAGCCCATCTTTTTCTCTAAAATACTATGTTTGTGCTGCGCTCCTCCATGGCAGTACTCAAATTCTGCTTCCCCTCTCATGTTTGTATGTCTATACTATGTCTATACTGTGATTACCCTTGAGAAAGCCTTCATTGCCTTCCCTCCAACTTTTTCATATTCAACAGGGCCAGTGAGTATTGGGTTCAGTGTATCACCAATAAAAATCTGTAAAGGAGAAGATTATGAAATGCAGCACTGACCGTCTTTCAGTTGGTAAAAATAAATGGATGCATCTCAAAGACATATTTATTTTCTTTAAACACAGATTCTAGAAAAAGTCATTCTCAGAACAAAAAGGCAATACGGCAAGAAATAGATTTTCTTGACTGTTGACAATGAAAAAAATGCAGTTCTTGAGAGCTGTGAGGAAACAAGATCAGAGGAGTCCCACTACTCTAATATTGCCAGGAAGAAAATAAGCTATACTGAGAAAAAAGCCAAATGCAACTCTCTCAAATTCACATTTTTAAAACATTTTGTTTATTGAGTCAGATATTCAGTGGTGTTTTTTTCATATGGAAAAGCTAATATGCAGGTGCCAAAGAGGTATTTCTGGTACACACAACCATTTAAGAAGTTATTCACAGAGTCTAATTTTGAACACATAATCTTCACTCTTAAACTGAAAGCCAGTCTTATTATCCCTCCCTTGTTCAATGCAAGAAGGAAATCCCTCTTGAAGGCAGTTCAGGACTGCCATGCTGAAAGGATCTCCATCTCTATACTGAAGGCATACTAAAAGTAGCCTACCAACTTAAGGCATGGTGTGTAGCCACTGTTTAAAGTTTACCCTTTTTAATATGCATCTGCATTTTCAAGTGCTTATTTTATATTTATACATTAGTGTTTTGTAACATTAGGAGTTCATAGATGTATCTCACCACTGTGTCAGCATATTTTGTAGTTTATTTGTATGAACTAGGCCATAAAGACATATGACACATTTAAAGGTATCCAGATTGGAAAATGTGACTGGTAATGTGTTAGTAGTCTCTTCACGTGTTTATATGCATAGTTTGAAGCATTCCTGAAGCCAATAATGAAAAACTTCCCAGCTGTGACTGATGTCAAGACTTTCCATTTTTTCTCATGACATTCCACCCAAAATAATATACATTACATTGGAAATTTATATAATTTGTTGTCAGATATGCTCACTGTACAAACTTCAACAAAATTTGAACTTAGATTGACCGTAAAGTTTACAAGTTAATATGAACAGTTCTGTAATTCAGAACATAGAGACACAAAAACACAAGATGGAAGGATTGATTTATATATACCTAGAAAACCTAAAGCCTCACTAAACAACTAGGGTGAAAATTTTTAATTTCCTGAAGTATTTTAAACAGTTCTAAGCAGGTTTTTAAGATTAGGTGTTTTCTACATGAAGTGCAAAAATAATTTTAACCCTGTTAGTGTAGCGGAAGTATAGACTTATAACAAGCAAGTGGAATACTGGGTAAATTAAGCTGGACAGGGGATCTTACTTTCTTGTGCTTTGCTATACAGTAGTGTATAAATAAATTATTTAGCCTTATTCAGTGTATAAAAATTCATGGTAAATTCCCCTTTCCCCTTGTGTCAGTATCTTTCACTCATCTTCTGTTCCATCTTTTCCTCCCCATAGGTTTTCTGTAGTATCTGGAAGCTATTCCAATAAGCCTTATTAAAGGTGATTTCAACATCACTTCAGCTAAGGTTCATCTGAAGTGCAGAACTCCATTTCTAAGTTACTGATCTAGAGTGTTTATATTCAAAGGGAGCATAATCACTTCTAGGAAAAAAATCACAGAATGGAAGTCTAAAAAAAAGCAGATGAACTGTGGTCGTAGAAGTGCCTATTTTATAGTACTTACTGTAAAGGCAGCTATCTTCCAGACAGATCATCTTAGTTTTCCCACATCAAGAGGGAGAAGACATATTTTAACAACCCTTAAGTAGCTGTATTATATATA
>CM021765.1:130642285-130656548 GCA_011076525.1 Nettapus auritus | reverse complement strand
TTTTTTTTTTTTGTTTTGTTTTGTTTTGTTTTGTTTTTGTTTTTTTTTGTTTTCCCCCCATTTTATTTATTTATTCATTTATTATTAATAACAATAATAATTATTATTATTTGCAATGGCTTCAGAGAAATGGTATTACCAGTCCAATGATCCTGAATTGATTTGTACCTCTAAAGAAATGTAATGATTGCAGGTCCCTCACATACATTGAGTTCTTTATGGAATCAGGCTGTATGTTTGGCAGAACACAATCTTCTTGATGTCAACCTTAATCAATGACTGAATAGTTTTTAGTTATAATTATTATAACTTTGACTTGGGTTTTTGCTCAGGATTTTCAGTATTCTATTTTCAGTCATGCAATTTGTTTATTAAGATTATGTAGTAAGAGAGATTTTTTTTAGGGTAAAACTGTAAGAATACAAATCTCTCTGATGGTAATGCAATTAACACTGATCTGCTTGATAGAATTTTGGTTTAGCTCTTCCCAATAATTCTTGAATTTCTTGGAAATATACTTGAAGGACTTTGTCATTTTAACATTCTTACCTAACAGTTAATATTGCACAATAGTTTGTCAGAACATATGTTTTTCCTCTTCAGTAGCTTTTTCTTCTGTATTCGAGCTTTGCCTTAATTTCTGATATATTCTGTTCTGTCCTTCACTATAGCCCAGTGAGGCATAATAAACCTAAATTCTTAGCACTTTGTAGAGTGAATATTATTGTCAGGATATTGTTATACATACTCCTTATAGCTAGGGGGCCTTCATTCCAATTCTCACTACACTCAAGAGATCTCATTTGGATCTAATTTGGACTTAGGTTGGGAATATTTTCAGCACAGCCCAACAAGTATATTTGTAATGAAGGCACATGCTGTGCTGGCTGGGAAATGACATAATACAAACAAATCTTCAAAATAGCTGTAATATCTACAAATCAACCTCCAAGTCACTCTGTTTTAAATTTTCCTGATGTTGCTGTTGGGGAAGCTTTATTTTCTGAAGCTTAGTGAATATAATAAATGTTGCCAGAAAAACATTTCAACAAATGGTTTTCATTACAAAAGTTTGAATGACAAGTTAGTATTGTGAACGGCAATAGTAACTCAAAAAAATATGCCCACTGGTAGCCAAAATATTAATTTATAATCTTTTCTTATATTGAATGAAATTAATGTACCCTATATGAATATGAAAAATATGTAGATACTACATAAAATATATAAATCTGTAAGGTAGAAAAAATGTACTACCTTCTCCTGTATACATTGCTGCATTAGAATTATAATATCACAGGATAATTCAGGCAGGAAGGGACCTCTGAAAGCCTCCAGTTCAAGCTCCTGCCCAAAGGAGGTTCAGTTCTGGGATCAGACAAGGCTGCTCAGAGACTGAAAAGCTCCAAGGACAGAGGCAACATACCCTCTTGGGATGAACTGCTCCACTATCTTACCGTCCTTCTGGGGAAATATTTTCCCCTTATATCTGACCTGA
Source organism: Nettapus auritus (assembly GCA_011076525.1). Taxonomy (NCBI): domain Eukaryota; kingdom Metazoa; phylum Chordata; class Aves; order Anseriformes; family Anatidae; genus Nettapus; species Nettapus auritus. The sequence continues at coordinate 130,655,050 of CM021765.1, read as the reverse complement.
ATCTCTTTTGTGTCTACATGTGCCCATTATCTGTCACACTCCTGCCTTGCACCACTGCGAGGAGCCCAGTTTCATCTCATCATTGACCTCTCGTAAATGCTGGGAGTCTGCTTGACGGTGCCCTAAAGCTGTTCCTTTTCCGTGCTGACTCAACCCAGCTCCACCAGCCTTTCCTCAGGGAGCAAGTGTTCCAGCCTCCCCAACCTGTGGACCCTTTACAAAGCTCCATCCATGTCTTTGCTGTGTTGAGATCCAGAACTTGACTCAGTGTTGAAATATCAACACTTGTCAGAAAGAGTAGTCAGGCATTCGAAAGGGGTTGCCTAGGGAAGTGGAGGTGTTACCATCACCAGGGGGTGTTCAAGGAAAGGTTGGGCCCTGTGATTAGAGACATGCTTTAGTGGGTGACATTGATATTTGCTGAAGCGATCGGCTCCGGGGCAGACGCGTTCTGCAGCGGAGCGGGGGATTGGGCCAGGCAGGGCTAATTTTCCAGCATCGAGCCTACTTGAGGGAGCCGCCAGAACCCGGCAGCCCTCGTGAGGGAGGCTGACGAGGCGTAGGCGGAGCCAGCAGCGCCCCCTCCCCAGCCGTTCAAAAGCTGCCCCTAGGGAGCGCGAGCGACCAGGAGCGCGGCGAACAGGGCGGGCAAACAGGGCGTGGCGCGTCAGAAGGGAGTGGCAGGGCAGTTAGCACAGCAGTTCGCACAGGGAGGGCGAGCAGGAAGGGCAGGGCGCTCTCCCCCGCCCATACGTAACACCTCCTGTAACGACAGCCGTTAGCTAGGTGATAATGGTCTCCACCAGGCACGGTGCGCTCTCCAGGAAGTCGGTACACACCCAGACCGACTACCCGTTAAAAAATGCAGCAGTTCAGGTCACCGGATGCAGGGAGTGTCTGAGCCTGTTGCTGCCATCGGCGGGAGGCAGAGAAACAGGGTGCGTGAGGGGTGAGCAGGTGGATGACCTGGTCCACATGGTGGCGGAGCTCAAGGAGGAGGTGGAGAGGTGGAGGGATATCAGGGAGTCTGAGCGGGAGATAGACTGGTGGAGCAACTCCCTGCAGGGCCTCAAGGAGAGGTACCGGGGTGAGACACCCCAAACGGGGGTGGACCCCCTGCCCTGTCGCCGTCAGGCAGAGGGAGGGGATCTGGGAGTTGAGGAGGTATGGAAACAGGTCCCTGCTCGACATCGCAGGCGATGCCCTCTCCTTCCGGCCCCACCTTCCCAGGTGCCCTTACATAACAGGTTTGAGGCCCTGGAGCTTGAGATACCGGTGGGTGAGGAAGAGGGAGCAAGAGTACCCAGGAGGATGCCTAGGGCGAGGAGGTTGACTCCACGCCTCAGGACTGCCTCCACCAAGAAAGACAGAAGGGTTATTGTTGTTGGAGACTCTCTCCTCAGGGGAACAGAGGGCCCTATTTGTCGGCCTGACCCTACCCGTAGGGAAGTCTGCTGCCTCCCTGGGGCCAGGGTCAGGGACGTTGCCAGGAAGCTTCCCAACCTGGTTGGCCCCTCTGACTATTATCCTCTTTTGATAGTCCAGGCAGGTAGTGATGACATTGAAGAGAGAAGCCTCAGGGCTATCAAACGAGACTTTAGGGGACTGGGACAGTTAGTGGATGGAGCGGGAGTGCAGGTGGTGTTTTCGTCCATCCCTACGGTGGCAGGGAGGGGTACAAAGTGGACACGGAAAGCCCACCTGTTAAACATGTGGCTCAGGGGCTGGTGCCAACACAGAAATCTTGGGTTTTTCGACCATGGGGCACTTTACTTGACACCCGGCCTGATGGCCGCAGACGGGTCCCTATCTTTTAGGGGAAAACGGATCCTGGGCCAGGAGCTGGCAGGGCTCATTGAGAGGGCTTTAAACTAGGTAAGAAGGGGGACGGGGCTGAAGCAAGGATTGTTGGAGCTGTGCCAGGGGGAACAATAGCAAGGCCGGGGGATAAGGCAATGGCCCAGCTGAAGTGCATCTACACCAATGCATGCAGCATGGGTAACAAACAGGAGGAGCTGGAAGCCATCGTGCAACAGGCAGGCTATGACTTGGTTGCCATCACGGAGACGTGGTAGGACCACTCTCATGACTGGAGTGCTGCAATGACTGGCTATAAACTCTTCAGAAGGGACAGGCAGCACAGAAGGGGTGGTGGTGTGGCTCTCTATATTAGAGAGTCTTTCGATGTTGTAGAACTCGAGGCTGGGAATGACAAGGTCGAGTCCCTCTGGGTTAGGATCGGCAGGGCCAACAAGGCTAGCGTCCTGGTCGGGGTCTGTTATAGACCACCGAACCAGGATGAGGAGACGGATGAGGAGTTCTATAGGCAGCTGACAGAAGTTGCGAAATCATCAGCCCTTGTTCTTGTGGGGGACTTCAACTTCCCTGACATATCCTGGAAACACAACACAGCCCAGAGAAAGCAGTCTAGGAGGTTTCTGAAGAGCATGGAAGATAGCTTCCTGATGCAGCTGGTTAGTGAGCCCACCAGGGGTGGTGCCCCGCTAGACCTTCTCTTCACAAACAGAGAAGGACTGGTGGAGGATGTGATTGTCGGGGGCTGTCTTGGGCAGAGTGACCACAAAATGGTGGAGTTCTCTATTCTTGGCAAGGCCAGGAAGGGGACCAGTAAAACCACTGTATTGGACTTCCGGAGGGCTGACTTTGTGCTGCTGAGGACACTGGTTGGTAGAGTCCCTTGGGAGGCGGTTCTGAAGGGCAGAGGAGTCCAGGAAGGCTGGACGCTCTTCAAGAGGGAAATCTTAATGGCGCAGGAACGGTCTGTCCCCACGTGCCCAAAGACGAGTTGGCAGGGCAGAAGACCAGCCTGGCTGAACAGAGAATCGTGGCTTGAGCTTAGGAGAAAAAAGAGGGTTTATAATCTTTGGAAAAGTGGGCAGGCCACTAAGGAGGACTATAAGGATGTTGCGAAGCTGTGCAGGGACAAAATTAGAAAAGCCAAAGCTCATCTGGAGCTCAATCTGGCTACTGCTGTTAAAGATAACAGAAAATGTTTTTATAAGTACATCAACACAAAAAGGAGGTCTAAGGAGAGTCTCCATCCTTTACTGGATGTGCGGGGAAACTTAGTTACAAGAGATGAGGAAAAGGTGGAGGTGCTTAATGCCTTCTTCGCCTCAGTCTTTAGTGGCAAGACCAGTTGTTCTCTGGATACCCAGTTCCCTGAACTGGTGGAAGGGGATGGGGAGCAGGCTGTGGCCCTCACTATACACAAAGAAATGGTTGGTGACCTGGTACGGCACTTGGATGTGCACAAGTCGATGGGGCCGGATGGGATCCACCCGAGGGTACTGAGAGAGCTGGCAGAGGAGCTGGCCAAGCTGCTTACCATCATTTATCAGCAGTCCTGGCTATCGGGGGAGATCCCAGTTGACTGGCGGCTAGCAAACGTGACGCCCATCTACAAGAAGGGCTGGAGGACTGACCCGGGAAACTACAGGCCTGTCAGTTTGACCTCAGTGCCAGGGAAGCTCATGGAGCAGATTATCTTGAGAGTCATCACGCAGCACTTGCAGGGCAAGCAGGCGATCAGGCCCAGTCAGCATGGCTTTATGAAGGGCAGGTCCTGCTTGACGAACCTGATCTCCTTCTATGACAAAGTGACGCGCTGGGTGGATGAGGGAAAGGCTGTGGATGTGGTCTACCTTGACTTCAGCAAGGCTTTTGACACCGTTTCCCATAGCATTCTCCTCAGGAAACTGGCTGCTCTTGGCTTGGACTGGCGCACGCTTCGTTGGGTTAGAAACTGGCTGGATGGCCGGGCCCAAAGAGTTGTGGTAAATGGAGTCAAATCCAGTTGGAGGCCGGTCACTAGTGGCGTTCCCCAGGGCTCGGTGCTGGGGCCGGTCCTCTTTAATGTCTTCATCAATGATCTGGACGACGGCATTGAGTGCACCCTCAGTAAGTTTGCAGATGACACCAAGTTAGGTGCGTGTGTCGATCTGCTCGAGGGTAGGAAGGCTCTGCAGGAGGATCTGGATAGGCTGCACCGATGGGCTGAGGTCAACTGCATGAAGTTCAACAGGGCCAAGTGCCGGGTCCTCCACCTGGGGCGCAATAACCCCAGGCAGAGCTACAGGCTGGGAGATGAGTGGTTGGAGAGCTGCCAGGCAGAGAAGGAGTGATGGTTGATAGTCGGCTGAACATGAGCCAGCAGTGTGCTCAGGTGGCCATGAAGGCCAACAGCATCCTGGCTTGTATAAGAAACAGTGTGACCAGCAGGGCTAGGGAGGTGATTGTCCCCCTGTACTCGGCTCTGGTGAGGCCGCACCTCGAATACTGTGTTCAGTTTTGGGCCCCTCGCTACAAGAAGGACATCGAGGTGCTTGAGCGAGTTCAGAGAAGGGCGATGAAGCTGGTGAGGGGTCTGGAGAACAAGTCCTACGAGGAGTGGCTGAGGGAGCTGGGATTGTTCAGCCTGGAGAAAAGGAGGCTCAGGGGTGACCTTATCGCTCTCTACAGGTACCTCAAAGGAGGCTGTAGCAAGGTGGGGGTTGGTCTGTTCTCCCACGTGCCTGGTGACAGGCTTAAGTTGCGCCAGGGGAATTTTAGGTTGGATCTTAGGAAGAACTTCTTTACCGAAAGGGTTGTTAGACATTGGAACGCGCTGCCCAGGGAAGTGGTGGAGTCACCATCCCTGGAGGTCTTTAAAAGACGTTTAGATGTAGAGCTTAGGGATATGGTTTAGTGGGGACTGTTAGTGTTAGGTCAGAGGTTGGACTCGATGATCTTGAGGTCTCTTCCAACCTAGAAATTCTGTGATTCTGTGATATTAGGATGATGGTTGGACAAGATGATCTTGAAGGTCTTTTCTAACCTTAATGATTCTATGATTCTAATATGATCTAACAGATACCATGCTGAGGGATGATGATCCTTTCCTTCAGTCTACAAGCCATACCCCCATTCATACAGCCCAGGAGCTCTTCACCACATTTGCTGCCAGGGCACACACCATGTGTTCACATTCAGCTCACTGCCCACCACCACTCCAGGGCCTTTTCCATGGACTGCTCTCCTGCCCCTTTTTCCTCAGTCAGTGTCATTGCAGGGGCTCTTCTTTCTCCATGGAGACTTGACAGGAACTTGGCATTTATACTTGTTGAATTTCATGATGTTCCCATACACCCACTCCTCCTTCTCTGGAATGTCAGGTCTGCTTTCTACTGTACCTGGTCACCTCAACTTGGAGTCACATGCAAATGTGACAAGAGTGCACTGGACCCCTGAAGTATTGACTTGTCACAGACTTCCAGGTGGAGTACTGTCAGGGCACCACAGGGGCTGGTGGAAAACTGGGGGACAAAGGCTAGGAGTATCAAGGTCTTCCCGAAGAGGACTGCCAGAGCAGGGTCTTGCCAGGATACATCCCACCACCCCAGCCAGGGCAGACTGGGGTGCAAACAGTGGTAGCTCCAGTCTTTAGCATCTGACGCCCCCTGAGGACTGGGGATAGGATGAGGCCGGGCTGAGATTTCAGCCCAAGGGAGGGGTTCAGTATCAGGCCTGGTTAGGGTAACCAATGTCAGACTGTGATTGGGTAACCAATGTCAGACTAACCCAGCATGTCTCTGTGATCCCAGAGAGTTCATAGTGCTGTAACTGCATGCATACATTGGGTAAATGATTGTGCAGATAGTGTTGGGTAGAAAGGTTTTCCTTTCTATGACCAGGACCCTCTTTGAGGATCAATAACTTCTTGGAAGTCAGGATCCACACAAGTAGGCAAAATTATTTTTTTTAACCAACAGGCTGTCTGACCTGCTAAGAAGAGCTTTAAACTAGGACTAAAGGGAAGGGAGAGCTTCTTCCACAATCAAGTGAGGAAGAGATACCAGGGGTAAACAAGTAAAGATCACAGGATGATATAAACAGAAAGGATATCACAATGAAGAAAAAAAAAAAAAAAAAAAAAAGGCTGAAATAGAATCACCTCAACTGTAAGCATGTAAATAAGGAAGTGCCTATGGGACAGCCTTATTGGGAAAGCTTTTGTGCCCTTTCTGGAGAATGACTGTGCTTGGGTGACTTTCTGAGACACCTGTATACTAACAACCACTGCATGGAAAACAAACAGGTGGAGTTAATGTCTTTGTTCAGTTACTGGCCTACATTCTCATTAGGATCACAGAGATTTGGTGGCATAGCTCATATGACTGGAATGCTGCAATGGAGGGATATAGGCTCTTTGAGAAGGTTGGACTGAGAAGGTGAGAAGAGAGACTTGCCTTTATGTGAAAAAGTTGGGGGAATGCATGGAGTTCTGCCTTGGGATGGGTGATGATCCAGTTAAGAACTTATGGGTCAGGATTTGTATCAGGATTAGCAGGCAGATCAACAATGATGATGTAGTGGGTATCTACTCTAAATTCCCTGAACAGGGAGAAACAGATGAGACATTCTTCAAACAACTGGAAAAAGCCTCATGTCCCTAGGTCCTGGTCCTCATAGGGGTCTTTAACCACTGTGATGTCTGATGGAAAAACAACACAAGTCACAAACAAATCCGGGAGATTTCTGGAGTACATTGGAGACAAAATTTTAACACAAATGATTGAGGAGCTGATGAGGAGAGATGCTCTGCTGGATCTGCTACTTAAAAACAAGGAAGAGCTCATAGGTGATGTGGGAGCTATAACCAGTTGTATCACTATAATTTCTTAAAAAATACTATAACAACTCAATCCCTCCCACCTCCCCGAACTGAAACATCACAGGTGTTTTCTACCCTACAGGACTCAAGCCAGTCATCTTCAAGTAAGATGAATTGTCTCTGGAAATGCCTTCTTTACCTTATGGATTTTTTCTTTTCTTTTCTTGGAGGTTGGGGAAATGAACTCTAGGAAATGTGATAATTCTAAGTTTAACTTATTAAGTAGATCAAGTTATGTTACGAACACTTTCTCATTCATTCAGACTCAGTCACATTCACCCTCACACACCTGCCACATACTGAGGCCTGCTTTAATTGCGTCTCTTGTAAGATGGTTCAATTGAGTTCAGGGAATGTGATACTCCCTATAATGGCTTGGTACTGATGCATAACTTTCCATCTCTGTCTCCTTCATCTCTTTAAGTGGTTGTGGACGTCCATGTAAGGCTGATTTCTTGTGGATAGACTCCCAGATCTGTAGACTTTAAGGAAAAAAAAAAAAAAAAAAAAAAAAAAAAAAGAACCATGTTACCTGAGCTTTATTCTTATAACAATCTATTACTCAGTAGGAAAAGCTAGGCAAGAAACTGGTGGAGAAAGAATAGATTCTAATTCATGTTTTACTTATTAGCACAGCTACAGCCTTAAGATAGATGATAGATGTTTAGGAGGAAAGGCTATATACACTAAGTTTTGTTTGTCATCCATTTCAAGGTATAAAACCAAGAATCTGTGAGCATGTCTGAGACTAGCATTTCTCTTCCAGAAGTGGATGGCTTACTGCTAGCAATGAGCATCAACTGTGACAATCCTAAAGACTAACTTTTGTTTAAATACCTGCTATGCTTCCTGGAATTGTGTCAGGAAATTATATTTACTTAGCAAACACATTTGGAATATTATATCTAAGTAAACAAATAAATGATTATTTTCATTCTACCTCTGTTGCACATTACTTAACATGTTACTTAAATGTTATGCAAGTCTTGTCACAAAAATAATTTGAAGCATCAGACTTTTCCAAGAAGTCCAACGTAGTAATTCTAGATACTGCAAAAGTGTCTTTCTTTCAGCTTCCTGGAAAATTCCATCAAATAGACAATGAAAACCAATTATAACAATTCAAAGGCAAACTGGGTGCAGGCTTCAAGTCTTCAGTAGCAGCACCTCTGGGGCAAGGTAGAGGAGTCTGAAGAGAAGGCATGTGCTAGAGAGAGGGAGGAAAGGTGGTGTTTTCATGTTTGTGGGTTTTATTGTTGTTTGCACCATGTTAATTTGTTTTAGATGGCAATGAATGAAATTATTCTTCCCCAGGCTGCACCTCTCTTGCCTGTGATGGCAACCAGTAACCAATGTCCCTGTCTTTATCTCAACCCACAAGATTTCTCATTCTTTTTTTTTTTTTTTTCCCATTTCCACCTCTCCTGTCCTGTTGAGGATGGAGAGTGAGTGAGTGGCTGTGTGGGCATGTAATCATTAGCCAAGGCTACCACAGTGAGAAACTGTGCTATTAGAATGAGAAAATTATTAATGATCATGATGATCATCATGATCATAACAAGCAAATGGACTGATTTTGAAGTGTGGATTCCTTTAAGCAACATAAACAGTGTGCTTATTCCCAGGCTGTGCAATTGGCCTGCTTTCCTATCATATATCTGTCTTTTGGGGGCAGCTAAATGCTCTATGCAGTATATGTTTTTTTTTTGTTTTTTTTTTTTGTTTTTTTTTTTTTTTCCTCCAACTTCCTTGCCTGCTCTGTCAAGTGTCTAGTTGATTTTTCCTGTTCGGTCAGTCCATTGCCAACCCCTATAAGCTTCAGAGGATGTTTGCTTAGAACTTTATAATTCAATAAACCATAGCAATACTTGACAGAGTTTTGGAAATATTTGTTGCATGTAACCACATGCAGATTTCGTGGAAATGATCTTCCTGGAAGTGCATAAGAAATAAAATCAGATGCATACCAATATCCAAGACATAGTATTTTAATAGAGCTTTAGCAAAACTTTTAACAATCTTCTGAAATGTAATGTCTCAGCTCAAGTAATTCTCAGGATCCACAACAAGATGAAAATGTGTTTTATATGTTCAGTAATCTAAAAAGCAGTGATGTTCTCTAGTTTTTTGGGGCTTGTTTTTGGTGGTTTGGGGTTTCGTTGTTGGTGGTTTGTATATATATTTAATTTTGACAACTTTTTTTTAGCATAAGTCACTTTCTTGTAATTTAATCTTTATCTGTTACACTCCATTCATACTTTCTATTATTAATAGTTAACTAAACCAAATCTGAGCTTTTTTTTTTTTTTTAAAAAAAAAAATAAATAAAATCATATGTTAAGATTAACTAGTGCAAAGACATTTAAGTTCTACATTTATATTATAATATTCTAAATATTTTACTTGTTCATCTGCTATTATCTTAAATAAAAAATAAAATGTTTCAATATATCAGTCAAGAAGAAAGTTATATATAATGAAATCATTATTACAGACATAGCCATAAAACCAAAGTAACATTTTCGTAACTATATTTTAGTACTTAATGCATCTTTTTGTTTACTTACTTATCTGAATAGCTTACTTCAGTAGTTTAGTCTTCCACATCTGTTCTTGATTCAAAAGGTGAGGTAAGTATAATAACAAGAAAGCGTCAATAATTAAACTGCTTTACTATATTACTGTATCAGTGCTTTCTGTTTTTCTCATCTCCAATATATTAGCAAGGAAGCCATGTATGTCAGTTGTTGTTTCCTGGTAGGTATGGACAGAGAACTGGTTAGAAGACACCTAATAAGTATTAGAAAGAAATAAAGGTAGAGAACAATGTTCAAACTAGAAAAGAAATGAGAAGTCAGCAGTCAAGTAATTGTAGCTTTCTATCTGAATAATAATTTTTAATATAAAAATTCACTGTAATAGTAATTTCTGCATTTTATTTTTTTTAAGTTATTTTCAACAGATGATACATAGAATGTCTGAAAGAGTAAGAAGAAATAGAGGAGATAAATCAGATTGTTACAATTTGCTGAAAAAGATAGGGCAAAAAGCCCCCCAAACCCAGGCATGAGTTTTGTGCATAACATAGCACAACAGTAGTCTAGAGGGATCATGTGTCTTGGTGTACAGGAATCAGGAGCTTTATGTGTTGAAGGGAGCATTATCAAGTTCTCATCTCTAGCCTAGACTCAAGAGCTGGTAAGGGGAGGATTTGCAACTCCCTAAGACTTCTTGCAAAGTGATTACATTTGAGAGGAATCTTCTTACCAGCTCCATTACCCACAGAAATTACAAGAAGAAATTAAAAAAATGCAGGATAAACACTGTAGGTAATATTTGCCATTAAAAAATATGCTATATTACAAATACACTAAAATTCAAAAGAACTAGGACTTCATCTACTATTACTTACTATGCTAGGCAAGACCATGTACACATGACTGTATTTAAATGAATCCAAAAAATAATAGCTAGTCTAAATATTTAAGACAGTTCAAGTGACTAATATTTTTGATTCAAGACAGGTTGTATAGACTTTGGTAAATGTTTCTGACAACAGTATAAATGACATGATTTAAAAAAAAAAAGAAAAAAAAAAGTCTGCATTGAAATAATAATAAAAACAAACAAACAAATAAAAACCACTTTATTTCTCCGTACAATGGTGAAATGTTGAAGCACCAGATCTCAGCATCATTGGTGGAAGAAGAAAACTCAGGAAATTAGAAATGGAGTAGAAAATATATTACTCTTACAACAAGACCAATTGAGGGAGGACAGAGGCAAGAAGTCATCAAACCTTTCATTCTAAATACATTTTTCTAGCTTCCAAGACAGGTATGGTAGTTGAGCGGTAACGTTTTGGTTCTGTCTGAAGTTCACAGAACATCAGATTTTGGAGATTCTTAACAGAGATAATTGTATAAGTAAATTAGGGTATGACACAGCTAAAGTTTTAGTAAGCCTTGATAGAAAATAAACTTTCACAGTATTCCTAACACAATTTTAAGTATATTTAAGCTTTGGACTCCAGCTTTCATTCATCTATTTAAAATCTATTTTTAGATAAATGTATTTTCAGTTTTAGTATCTTTTTATTATTATTATTATTATTATTATTATCATTATAATATTTTCTCTCAGGTTAAAACCTGTATAACATGCAGTAGTATGCCCTCTTCTCTTCTCAGTTCCCTTCACTAGGAAATTTCTCTCATGAGATAGGAACAAGAGTATAGGAAATTAATTTTTTATTTTATATTTTACAGTTTATGCAGTATATTTTTTTTTTTCTTAGTGGTAATACTGAAAATAAACTCTTCAGTTTTCCTGATTCATAAGTTTAAAAAACTTGTATTAAAAATGTCAAAGTCAGAGAAAAAAGAAACAATAAGTAACATATATACATTGAATTACTCATGAATGCAAGCTACATAATGTGATTATTTTTCTCTAATTGACCAGAAAGAGCAATATGCTGAGAAAATTTAAAGTATATTTTAAATGATGAGATTATATTAGGGATTTTTTTTTTTTAAATTTATTTATTTTTTTCATGACATAAACTGTTACTTAAATCAAAATAAAAATATCAAGGTACCTAAAAAGTTGCAAAAATGTCAATTTAGGCTATATGACCTGAAGTATATTCAATATATTAAAAGGAAAACAAAAATATTGAAATCACACAATAAGCTTGTTATATTAACAAGACAAGTAGTAGTCTGTCAGGCTTCTATATTTTACATTAAAATTAAAATATAGTTCATTTTTAACTTTACAGCAATGGAAATTCAGAAAGAATTACAAGCCTCTAACAATGACATTTGTACACTGAATGTTATTTCTTCATTTGGTTCCTCAGAATTACTTTGCTCTGGCAACTATTTATTTTGAAAACAATAATATAATGATAAAGTATTAGAATGTGATACACACCAAATTCCAGGACTGGGCTGGTTCACAACTTATTTTTTTGGGATGCACTTGCACATTTGTTCCAATGCAACATTAGGGTGTAAATGGAAATATGCTGAAGGATGAAAAGTTTTGATTGCATTTATGTATAGATTAACATAAATTATTATTTTTTTTTCATAGTTCATAGTAACTCAAATTGTAACTATTGTCAGTCACCTACTTCTCCAACAAAATTATAACTTTTAATAATATGTATTGCAGTGTTGTGCTGAATTCAGCCATGAGGACTGATCTAACATCTTTTAAATAATAAAATTATTGAATAAATAAAATACTCTAGTTATGGAAACAAACAAAAAAATCTAGTAAAAGCAAGTGGGATAGTTGGCACTGAATACACAGGGCAAAATAAAAGAATGATTTTAGGGCCTGGTGGGCATTAAGTTGGAAGATTTGAATTCTGCTCAAGTTCTATTCAAGTTCTACTTGCCACAATTAAAAGTGAAATAGTTTCAATATGAAGAATTCCAAGGATGGCACTCAAAATGCATAGGAAAGAGTTATTATGTCCAGAAGAATAAATTATTATGTGAGATATTCAGAACTCTGCCTCAGAACAAAAAGGGGTGGCATTTGTTCATAGTTACATTCCTCACAAGTGTCTGTTGAGCCCATCAGGATATAATCACATAACATTGAATCTAGTCCATAATATCTGAAGAATGCTCTCATTTATCTCACTTCTCTGAAGCTGAGCATGAGGAGATATTTGAGTTTATTTTTCTCTCCAATATTAAACTTTAATGAAATAGATAATAGTAATAATAATCTGCCATTCAACAGCACTTTACAAATGTACTAAGCCAACCAGAATTTTTTTCCTAGAGCTCAGAGAGAACGGGAATGAATTTCTCTGTCAATACTGGTTTTTAACATATGGAGGAAGGTCCTTCATAATTCTGTAGTATATATTCAAATTAAAAGCAAGCAAGCATGAAAGAAAGGAAGAAAATGTATGTACATACGTTTCATTACTGCTAGTCACAAAAGATAGCAGCCCAACATTGGACTTCTGAAAAATTTGTCTTCTTATACACACTATACATTACCATACTAGAATACCAGAAAGAAAAAGAAAAAGAAAAAGAAAAAGAAAAAGAAAAAGAAAAAGA
>CM021765.1:130612239-130642275 GCA_011076525.1 Nettapus auritus | reverse complement strand
AAAAAGAAAAAGAAAAAGAAAAAGAAAAAGAAAAAGAAAAAGAAAAAAGAAAAAGGGAAAGGCAAAGGCAAGGGAAAAGGCAAAGGCAAAGGCAAAGGCAAAGGCAAAGGCAAAGGAAAAGGAAAAGGAAAAGGAAAAGGAAAAGGAAAGAAAGAAGCACAGATTTGACAACTCCTTTTCACTGCATTGGTATCAAAAACAAAAGGGGTCAAGCTGCACAATACACAAGGAGATTGGGAGAAAACAGGGAGGCAGTGGCGAATCCAGTGTAGTCTTCAAAAACCTAGCAGGTCGTTATAGGGAAGACAAAGCAAAACGATTCCTTTAGGTGCACACCAGAAACACAAGAGGCAATGGACATAAGCTGCAATAAGGTGAACTGGGTCAGATATAAGAAAAAATTCTGAATAGTGAATTTGGTCAAACACTGCAATGGCTTACCAGAGAGGTTATGGTATCTCTATTCTTGAAAACTTTCAAAAGCTGACTGGCAAAAGCCCTTAGCAGCCTAGTGCGTAGGCATATTATCTCCGTTTTGAGTAACTGCTTGACCAAGATGACCTTCAAAGCATCCTATATTATATATGATTCTATCACTCTCTTATTCTACAATCCATGTTTCTATTATCTATGTTGATTATCTACATTTAAATCTTCAGTACAAAAATAAAGCTTCAGTCGTTAAGTTTCTCTAAGTGGTTCTTTTTTTATCCTATATTTCCAAAGCCCTATAACAGCTCTGTTAAATGAAGAAAAAGTAAACAAAAGTTTTCAAAATTACTAACATTAAAGCATGCATCCTTCTACCAACAAAGATTTTACATAAATGACCTTGAGTTAGAGACTGGAGATATGAAGATTCTTTTTCAGACATATTTGGTTTCCTTATCCCTAGAAAGCATTTATTCTGCTGTTTTTTTTCCACTCTGCCCTTGAGTTTTGCAAAGACATATTTCTATAGACAGAACAAAAGAGATGACAATGGCATTGAATCAGGACAATAATACTTCCAGATGAGTGTGTGTATAAAATAAGTGAGTACAGAATTAGGCATGTACAGTTACATGGTTTAAAAATTCTTCCTTCTAGAGTATGAGAATGAAAATACCATTTGGAATGTAATGAAAGAAATTTTAAAGTAATTTTTCCTGAACACCTTTTTTTGAGAATAGTAAGTTTGCTATTTTGTGCTTTTTATACTTCTGTCAGACAAACAAACAAGCAAAAACTCATTTCTAATATCTTGGAAAACACTCTGACATCAAAATTACTGAAAATTTCAATTACCTGAGGTAGTTTAGCGAATAGAATAGTGAAATCATATGCCTAATAGCAGCTTTGGGGAGGCCTGAGTGGAAAAAATATTTTAGCTCGGTACAAGATGCCTTGTAAGTAGAAGAAAATTATGTTCAAATAACATGTTTTTATTGAGAGACATGCTATGCTGACTTCTTTAAGACATGTCCTGGTCTAGTTCTACTTAATAACTTTAATAATGTCTGGTTGAGAATATTGTTGTGAAATCTACAGATGACACCAAGGTTGGAAGGACTGCTAGGAACAAGTTTAACACAATCTTGGGAAATCGGTATTAAAAAAAAAAAAAAATCAATACAGGAAATACATTGCTGTCACTCAGGCATGTATAATCAACTACACTGGAGAAAACAAAACAAAACAAAACAAAACAAACGAAACAAACAAACAAAAACAATGACAAAAAAAAAAAAAAAAAACAGCTTTGAAAATTTGAAAATCGAACTATACAGATGTCAGTCCTTTAGAAAAAGAGATATGGGTTATGGTGGATCACAACAACAATATGGGCATGCCAATGTCGTGCTGTTATGAAAAATGCAGATATTATATAGACAAATGATCTTTCTGCTCTGCTCTGCACTGACAAGCCCTCATATGAGAATGTCTCTGGATTTTGGCAGCACTTCAAGAACCTTCTTAAACTCCTGGAGAGACTCCAGAAAGGTCTAGAAATCTGAACTACAGGAAAGATTGAATGAAACAGGGCTGTTCAAACTAAAGATGAAAAGACTAATGTGTCATATGACAGCGGTGTTCAGGTACAAACCATGCTGAACAAGTAAAAAGTTCTTCTATCAGTCTGAATAGGACAAAAAGCAGTGAGCTAAATTATAGCAATCATAGCCAAAGTTGTGTATTAGGGTTAATATCTAACAGCTAGTGAAATATTAGAATAGATTATCTGGGGCACATCGTGGAGCCTCACTGAGGAGTGTTTTTAAGAAAAAAAAAAAAAAAAAAAAATTTGAAAGCTGTGTCTCCTTCCTGACAAGGCAAAGTGAGAAACCTGAAAATTTGTGTTAAGTCTGTTTAGTCCCAGAAAGGTGAAGATCATCCATTTTTTCACCATAGGTAGTAGATTCTTGGGAGAAGGTGGAGGACCTTCAGGAAGATGAGATCCCTCAAAATAACAGTAAAAACTTGTGTTTTTCTCAAGTGCTTGAGAAAAAGGATATTTCTATTTTATAATTCACACTCTTATTGTCATCACTAGCTCTCATTGTTACTATTGTGGGAAAACAATTTGTTTGCTTCTAATGTGAGTATAACAGAATTCTTCTTTCTTTTTTAACATCAACTTGCCTATATTTATGAAGGGTGAAATACTATGCTATCTAATATCAGAGAAGTTCTTAGTGGAAGGGGAAAGGAAGAAAGCTTTTTTTTCCTCCCTGTTTAATCATGGGTGTAATAGAGAATGTAAAATGACAGATTTAAGTTGGCTCAACTAAGAAAACATCAATAGAATAAAACACTAAACCTGCAAAATAAGCTAATTAGCTAATTTGTTCATACTCTGGCATAGTCATGGGTAATCTCAGAAACATAACAAATAATATTCTGGCCCATGCACAAGGAATGATAAATATTCCCAAATAAAATCTTTGGTGTCTTGGGACCAGGCTAAAATCTTACATGTAGTACTGCCTGTTGCTACAAATGACCCTCTATTTTTTAGACAACTGTGTTAAACTCCATGAAGAGATACCTCTTCAACAAATACAGGATGCAGCAGGGCCATGGATGTAGTTTTTGGAAAAGATCACCATTGACTGAAGATTATTGTTTGATTAAATTGACTGCCTGATGATAAGGCTTCCAACTGATAAACACAGCCAAGAATTTAATCAACAAACTGCATCATATTTGCATCTATTCCATGTTCTGTCTACTTAGAGAAGGAACAGATGCAGACTCAGTAGGAGTCAGAAGGAAAGGAATCAATAGGGAAATACTCTATTAAGAAGTTTCTGAATTTATAATCCAACCTTGACCTAAATATGTTTAGATTCTCAGACTGATAGTTATCTTGAACTGATGGGCTCTGAAATCCATAGTCTCTTTCCTTATTTAATAAAGTCCCTTTGCTGACATTACTAGTCTAAATAACAAAAATAAATTATTTCTAAGTCCTTCTGACATATGCTAGTGCAGATGCTACTCTAAACAACTACGTCTGTCTGAGGTTTATCTTAGTGTTTAGCCTCCAGCTGCTTTATAAAGATTTGTTCCCCAAAATGAATACATAAAGAGCTCAGTTTCAATCCATCTAGGGCACAAAATTGTCACTAACAGACTCCTTTGTGAGGGAGATAAAAGGCCATGGAATCTTTAGACATACATAGGGAAGAGCATTATTTTTATTTTGTTGTTCATGGAAGTGTAGAGACTTGTGCTCAGTCCGCTTTCATGGAAGCAGCTGATTCAAAAGTAGGCTGTATAAAAATGCCTCCAGCAATCTGCACAATCTTTGGCTTTCCTGGAAACAGCATCACAAATAAATTGTATAACAAAAGTCTTCATCACTCTGTACAATGTATATAGGCTCCATTCCTGGCCTCCTTCCTTCTCCTCCACTCCCCTATTGTCCATGCCAAACTGTTTGGTTTTAGTTTGGCAGCTTGTTAGTGAGTAGGTATTAATTCAGTTTCTGGGGCTGACTGTAAACACAGTCAGTGTCTGTGAAAAAAGAGTGTCACCAAAAAAGTTCACTTTGGAATAACGAAAACATTTTATCAGTGATGTATTTATTTAAATAACAGAACAATTTGGGAACTAATGGTCAGGCGAAATATTAAGGAAAACAAACAAACAAACTGTAAAATTAAATTGAAAAAATATCTCCAAAAGTTGTGGACACATCCCCTAAAAATATTTTATCTAACCAAATTACTGAAAATTCTATTAATAGCACCATCAACAAGGAATACAACGACAAGCAACCCTATGATGACAACACTTTCCAAAGTGGACTTAGTAGGCACAATACTCCACCGCTTAGGAAAAAAAAAAAAAAAAAGGAAAGAGAAAAATAAAAATTCATAGAAAATTCATAGAAAAGTTCTCCTTTCAAAATAAAATGTTCCAAGTATATTTTTCATAGCAGTTTCAGGGAGTTCAGAGTATATTTATATATTTTTTTCATTTAAGCTTCTTCTGACAGAAGTGACAGCAGGTTTAGTTAAATCCTGTTTTAATTTGCTTTCTCTGTTTTTTTTTTTAACCTCTCCCACACCATAGGTCATCCTGATACCAGAAATCTGATTCATTTTTTTTTATGGATGAATGAGTTTAGAGTCATAATATTGTTCAATTTAGTTTCAGAAATAATGAATAGAAGAATTGAAATACCTGCCTGCACCTGCTGCATCGCTTAAGACTTGATGATAAAGAGAAGAGAGTTGATGTAGTTAAAAGGAACGCAGCCTCAGTCTATTATTCTAGGCTTACGCTAACCCTCCTTTCTCTTTAAACCTCATCCTAGAAAAAAATAATTTGAGGTTCTCAGGGGCATATTAACTTGCTGACTCAGGATTCCAGTATTACTGGTTTGTACTTATAGACTGCTTGACCTATTGATGCACCAAAGTACATCTTCAGATTAAAATGAATGTCTGAATCTAATCAATATTTAGAAATTTTCTGCTACATCAGGTTTGATGATGACTTTTCAGGCTGTACTATATCCTTTTGACAGGTTAAATAAGTATATTCATAGATCTTGTGGCTTTGACAAACTAATCACTGGAAGGTGAGATATACATCTTCTGCACCCAGAAGATCTTTGCCACATTGATTAATTACCTTCAGACACTGAAGGAAGAGAGCTTCACATTTAATGCCTGACTACTTCTGTAGGTGCCAAAAATATTTTGATTAAATGATTTAGGTGGTAATGCTCAAATTCATAATAAATAATTCCGATCATGGATGCTAGAAAGGAAATGTTTTGAGTCTCTTGGTTATTTTTAATAGTACTTTTATTTAATTAGTATTAAGTACATATAGTACAAGGCATTCCTCTTCTATTCTACCAAAAGGATGCATTTTTCTCAATTTATTATAAAGCAGGGAACTGGTAGTTCACTCTTTCTGGGCATAACTCTGTACTCAATACTAAATAAATGCATGTCATTTTGTCCTTGACACAGAAGAAAACAAAATCAGGTTGTTACGGTTTTCAGGGCAAGAATTCCACCTTTTGTTTGGCTGTTTATGTAGCATCTGACACTGAGAATTTTTATCTTGACTGGGAGTTTTAAGGCCTTTAAAAATACTATACAAAATTTATTTTTCATAAACCTTCATACACAAAGGATTTGTAACACAAAATTAAACCGTGAAAAAATAAATAATTAAATAAATTTGTACATTTTGTGGTGGTTTACCCTGCTGGACAGCTCAACTTGACCACAATAGCTTCCCCATTGCCCCTCTTCAAAGGAAAAGGGGTAGAAAATACAATAGAAAGGGCTCAAGCGTTGAGATAAAGACAGGGACATCACTCACCAATTATCTTTATGGGCAAAACAGGCATAGCACAGAGAGATTAATATAATTTAATAGTAGTTAATAACAAGGTAGAGCAGTAAGAAACTAAAAACAAACCAAAAAGAGGTTAATTCCCCATCCACCCTCTTCTACCTCCTCCCTCGGAGCAGAGCAGGGGAATGGGGGCTGCAGTCAGTCCCTGACGCTTTGTCTTCACAGTCACTCCCTGCCCCTGCTCCACGTGGGGTCCCTCCCACGGGATGCCATCCTTCCTGAACTGAGCCTGCGGAGGCTGCCCACAGGCAGCAGCTCTTCAAGCACTGCTCCCACATGGATCTGTACCATGGGCTCCATCCCCCAGGAGCAAACTGCTCCAGCACAGGTCCCGCACGGGCAGCAGCTCCCCCCAGAACCCCTGCTCCTGCGTGGTCTCCTTTCCATGGGCTGCAGCCTCCTCTAGGCCACATTCACTTGCTCCACCGGGGGCTCTTCCAGGGGCTGCAGCGTGGAGATCTGCTTCATGTGGGACCCATGGGCTGCAGGGGGACAGCCTGCTCCACCAAGGACCTCTCCACAGGCCACAGGGGAACTTCTATCTCATGCCTGGAGTACCTCCTGCCCTCCTTCTGCAATAATCCTGGGGTCTGCAGGGCTGGTTCTTACACCTCTCTCTGTTGTGCAGCAGTTTTTCTCCTTCCTTAAATCTGCTCTCACAGAGGTGCAACCAGTGTCACTTCGTGGCTCAGTTTGGGCCAGCAGCAGGAGGGGGCTCTGATCTGGCATGTACTCTTCACATGGTAGCTTCTGTACTCTTCACATGGAAGCTACCACTGCATCCCTCTGCTACCAAACTGTTGCCACGCAAAGCCAATGCACATATAAAAAAAAAAAAAAAAAAAATAATAAAAAAAAGATCTGATCTGTATATATATATTTTTTTTATTTGTTCACAGATATTTTCTAGCATTGGCACTCTGACTTCTGTGTTTAATATCAGTCCTGTTTCCAGACATCTTCTGGAGTAAACACTAAAAATAAGAAAAGACAGAAGATTCAAGTTTGAAAAGCCGCAACTGTTTAATATGTGCTGATGGGTTTTCATAATGGTCATTTCAACAAGGGAAGAATTGTGTTTATTTAAATTCCATGGAGCATTTTCCCTTCTCTTCCCTTAAGATACAGGATATTGTGAGAGTTTCAGCTGAACCAAATTTTATGGTGGTATGCAAGTGAGAAATGCTGGCATCACAACTTTAAGAAACACTGTGTTGAATCTGTAAGATTAAAACTGTTCTGTCCCAATTTGGCAAGCATGGCACATTTTGGAAAGAAAGATATCAGAGTAATAGATAAATAGTTAAAAACAATTTTTTCTTCGAAAAATAAATTTTATTTACTGCTTATTTTTTCCTACTTGCTGGTAATTTTATTTTCTTTCTGTGCTGAATAATAATCCTGAAGCGCATAGTTTGCTGCAAATCTAAAATGTTGTATATGATTGATTAGAACTGAAGTCTGCACATTGTTTCTTAGTGGATTCTTTTCTCCTTTGTAAGCTGGTAATACCAGCCTGGTGAAGCATTGCCATCAGTGGTGTGAGCTCTTTGTTTCCTGTAAAAATAATGATTGCTCAAGAGTCAGAAAACATCTCAGATTTCTAATTTTTCTTCTTGGAGTAAATTTTATGTTAGATGATGTTTGGGTAGGTTTCATAACCTTTCTGAAATTCACTTTTCTACTTCTGAGAAGAAGACTGGATAAGTGTTTCCTTCATCTTTGACAGAGGGAACAGTTAACAGGAAAAAAAAAATATGTTTTATTACTTTGAAAAAAGTTATGTATTTTCCTGTCAATGCAATGTGAAACAAAAGGCCATGCATGATAGTTGATTTTTCCTAATAAATAATAATTTATTGTACACAGAAAATACTGCAGTATAAATTATGAAGTGCAAATTATGAGAACAGTATCCTCTCTTCTAGGGAAGGGCTTTGAGATTTTATACTGAAATGACAAAGGGGAGAATAATTCAATATACAGAAATAAGTAAAAAAATATTTTATCATTCACCTGAGGATACTTCTTGGTACATTACAAAAGGAAAGAGAAAAGCAAAGATAGTGAACTAGCTGTAAATATGATAAGAACACAAGATGACAAAACTATTTTCTCTCTTCAATTTTCACTATTCCTTCCCTTTGGAGTGTCTCCTAAGGAAGTTTCTCTTCACACCTGGTTTCCTACCCTGTGTGGTTAACACCAACAGCTGCCTGCCTTTTAATACAACTTTTCTGCTACTTTTTAGTCTTGAAAAAAGTCTGCTGTCTACCTTTGCAAACAAAAGTCAATTTCATGTCACTGCACACTGCTAAAATATAGCTGAAAAGAAAAAGAAAAAGAAGAAGAGAGAGATGAGTAAAAATGTAAAAATTTGTAAAGCAATAATGAAATAATGATAAAAGAATATACAAAGCAAGTTATACACAATACAATTCATTTTCAACCACTGACCAATGCCCAGCCAGTCTCCAGTCTGCAGCCGCCTGTCCCAACCCAGCCAACTCAGTTTTATTGTTCCACATGACACCACATATATGAGATAACGTGGATGTTGCCTGGAGGAGGCTGCAGCCCATGGAGAGCCCCTGCAGGAGCAGGCCCCAGGCTGGAGCTGCAGCTCATGGAGAGGATCCCACATGGATGCAGTGGGTCGGGGGGGGAGCTGCCACCCATGGAAGACTCATGTTTGCTCCTGGGGGATGGACCCTGTGGTACAGACCCATATGGGAGCGGTTCTTGAAGCACTGATGCTTGTGGAAAGCCCACGCAGGATCAGTTTGGAAAGGACGGCATTCCATGGAAGGGACTTAGTGCTGGAGCAGGGGCAGGGAGTGACCCTGAAGGAGCAGTGGAGACGAAGCATTAGGGATTGACCACAGCCCCCATTGTCTGTTCCCCTGCGCTTGGGATGGGGAGGAGGTGGAAGAGAGTGGATAGGTGGAAGGTGTTTTTAGTTTGTTTTCAGTTCCCACTTCTCTAGTCTGTTATCAATAGGCAATAAATTACATTAATCTCCCTATGATGAGTGTGTTTTGCGCAGTGCAGTAATTGGGAGTGATCTCCCTGTCCTTACCTCAACCCTTGAGCCCTTTTCATTGTATTTTCTCCCCTTTGAGAACTGGGAATGAGAGAGCAATTGTGTTGGAGCTCAGCTGCCCAGCTGGATAAAACCACCACACCTTTTGGCCAGTCTGGGTCAGCTGTCCTGACTGTGTTCTCCCTCAGCTCCTTTTGCAGCCCCAGCCTCCTTGCTGGTAGGGCAGCACAAGAAGCTGAAAGGTCCTTGGCTTTTTATAAGCACTGCTCTGAAATAAAACATTGGTGTGTTGTCAGCATTATTCTCATCCTAAATCTAAAACACAGCACTGTACCAGCTACTAGAAAGAAGATTATCTCTATCCCAGCCAAAACCAAGACAGATGCTACATGGTCCCATAAACCGGAAGCTTGAAGTTATGACAGATGACATTCATTATTCTAAGTCCCCGTAGACCCATAACAAGCCAACAGGAATGGATGCCAAAAGCATAAAAACACCTAGTATAGTCTTAACTTCCCTCATTACCTTAGTAAGTAAAGCTGGTCTAAAACGAAACAGAGAAGACCTAAAACTTGTTTTCTGAAGATATCACAGTATGTTCACAGTACAGCTGAGTGCACAATCTACTCTATGTCTTCCAAGAAACCTTTCCATTTCTTTCATTGCTCTCACTCTCTCACTCTCTTATTAATCTTATCTTCTCTTTTTTTTCTCTCCTTTTTTTTTTTAACCTTATTTTACCGTCCTAATTTCTTTAACTTTTCCCTTGGTTTCTATTAAGTTCTCCAAAAGGTTTATGTGCTTTCATGCTAGGCAATTTCTTCTGAGCTCCCATGGCACTACTTTTAATAACAGTGATACATTTCTCACCATATTTCTTGCTCTACATTTCTTCTGGGTCTTTTCACAGCAAATGGTGACTTTTATGAAGCCTTGTTATCACTGCCACAAATTCTCTGCAGAAAGCAATCAGCCCTTTTGCAGGATGTGGTCCTAAAGTGTTACAAGGTTTCCAGTGCCTTTATGAATACCAGTGTATATAACCAAGTCTTTTGGTACAATCTATGATACATGCTGAAGGTGCAAAGAACATTATGCCTCAAATAATTTCTCTAATATCGTATAATCTCTCTGTTTTTGCCATTAATTTTCTATGTATAGTTGTCCTATGTTTATTCCTTATTTCACCCAGTGATAAAAAGGATAAGTGAAATATGGGTTAAGTTTAATTAACATGTCATGTTAGTGCTCTCATGACATAATCTTCTAAAGATATATCATGAAAACATTTCATTAAAACTGACACAACTAATCCATTTGGAAAAGAAGAATAAACCAAACAAGACAGAAATAACTGCTATGATGGATTATATTGATCCAAAACTGCAGTGTACTACAGTTCTGATAGAAATGGAAATAGACTTAACGACTGTCAAAACCTTCTTACAAAGAAAAAAAAGAAAAGAAAAAAAGAGAAAAAAATAGCTCCCATGACAAAATGATCAAATAATTTATTCATTTTGATCCATTGGTCCACTAGTGCAGTAATACGCGTGGTGTTTTTTTTATTTTTTTTTTTTTTCTTTTTTTTTTTTTTTTTTTCCAGGTAGTATTAGGATATTGTGCTGGAGCAAGTAACAGAAGGATGGTACTTGCTCAGAAGAGCCTAGCACAAATAGTTTGAGGAACATTAAAGAAAATAAGAATTAAATATAGCTTAGCAAGTGACTACAGCAACCTATATATCTTCCATGTGCTCATCACTGATTGTTTTGTGCTGATCATAACACAGCTGCATTTTGAAAATAGATTAGAAGATTAATATTATAGCCTTGCAATTTTATTACAGGGAATACATTTTGTACATAAGACTGCTCTGAAAGAAAGTATAATGGTATATATGAGAAAGCTGGACAAACGAACAATCTAGGTGAATGTAGTTGGCATGGTAGCATATGATAAGATTTAAATCTGTTGTGCTAAGGAAGCATCTGCTGTGGGCTGGCTCCCTCACAATGAGCTCTATTAATAACTTAGATTTGCCAACAGCATGTGGTGTTATAAAAATATATATGAATGTTCACTTAGTTGTGTGCCATACTGCCACAGAAATTAGAGTTGATTAATGTTGCCAGTGGGACTGCTATAGATTTTCAAGCTGAGTTAAGCTATTCATTCAGCGTCCCACTTCAGTCTGTAACGTCTATGAAAGCTCTATGACATGCTCATTGTCTTAGCACCTGTGCCAGTGGTATGTAAAATAAATCTTCCTCATAAAATATTTCAAATAAAAAACTGGAAGGGCAGCTGTATTTTTTTTTCAGGCATCACTCACTATTGAAGAGAAGGGAAGGGAAGGGAAGGGAAGGGAAGGGAAGGGAAGGGAAGGGAAGGGAAGGGAAGGGAAGGGAAGGGAAGGGAAGGGAAGGGAAGGGAAGGGAAAGGGATGGAGGGAGGGAAGGAAGGAAGAAAGGAAGGAAGGAAGAGAAAGAAAAAGAAAGAAAGACAAGAAAGAAAGAAAGAAAGAAAGAAAGAAAGAAAGAAAGAAAGAAAGAAAAGCCTCATATTTATGCAAGCTTATTTTAAGCTTATTCAGCTTAAAAGTGGTGAAGAAATGATGCACTCAGGAAGATGATGCATTTTTTCTGCATTCTGTAGCCTGGAGAACTTTCCACATTTGAAGATGGTCATGGCAATCCCATTAAAAAAATTCAGTGTCATGTGAACTTTCTATGACTCTTAAATAAATGTTTATAAATTATTTGGTAATTTGATGAGATTTTAAAGGCATCAGAAAATAAAAAAGCATATAATAATTAAGATTTAATTATTACTTATGAAATCACAGGTTCAATAAAACAAAGATATAAAGAAAACCCTTAGGCTAAGGTTATTTTTATGTTGTGGTCCACAGCTCAGAGACATCTTTCTTTCTTTTCTTTTCTTTTCTTTTCTTTTCTTTTCTTTTCTTTTCTTTTCTTTTCTTTTCTTTTCTTTTCTTTTCTTTTTTCTTTTCTTTTGAGCTACCTCTAAAAAAGATTTTTGTTAAGAGTAACTTAATTTCAGCTCAGGTCATTTATGAACACAGTAGCACAGTAGTATACTGATCTAGGCTTTTTCACAAACCTAACTGAACAATTCAGGGCTTACCTAAAACCAGAAGAAATGGTTAATGACTGCTTGAGTTTCCTAAAATCAGCTTTCAGCAGTGAAATTCCCATACTGATCTTTCACAGCTCAGTGGGAATGATTACCCTGTCTGGGGTTTGCTGGCATTGAGAGAAGTTCATGAGAGCTCACTTCACGCTGGGTGTCTTGTTCATGCAAGAGCTGACCACCCTGGTTTTAAGATTTTCAACTATATTCACACTGCCTTCTGGCATCAAATATGTTTAACAGGAAAACATAGAATAATTCGAGTAACAGTCACATTTTTAGGCTTTATTCTTTAATGTGTGAACATTTGAAAGTAACAGCAGCTTCCACATTTATGCTATCACTAACTAATTCAGAAAAATAAAATGTGCTGTTAAGATTTAAAAAAGTATATGCTTTTTAATTTTATGCAATTATTGACAATAAGGATGATAAACTGGAGTTCACAGCAGCCACAATACAGCAAAACAATGCACAGAAAATCAGTTCCATGGCAGAGAGGTTGTTTGGGTATAGCTGAGTTTAAGTCAGGCCCTACTAGTCCTATTTCTGTGAAATCAACAGTTTCCTGGTTTCAGTTGAGATAGAGTTAATTTTCTTCCTAGTAGCTGGAGTGGTGCTGTGTTTTAGATTTGCAATGAAAATAATGCTGACAACACACTGATGGGTTGGTTGTTTCAGAGCAGTGGTTATACATAGCCAAGGACTTTTCAGCTTCTTTTGCCTCCCTTCCAGCAAGGAGGCTGGGGCTGCACAAGGAGCTCTGAGGGGGGAACACAGCCAGGACAGCTGACTCAAATTGGCCAAAGGAATGTCCTATACCTTATAGGGTCATGTGGAACAATAAAACAGGTGGGGAGCTGGCTGGGTTGGGACAGGTGGCTGCTGACTGAAGACTGGTTGGGCATCGGTCAGTGGGTGATGAGCTTTTGTATTGTATTGTGTATGACTTGCTTTATATAATGTTTTATCCTTATTGTTGTTGTTGTTATTATTGTTCTCCCTTCCTTTTCTGTCCTGCCTTTATTTCAACCCTTTTTTTTTTTTTTTTTTTTTTTTTTTTTTTTAATCTTTTTTCTTTTCTGATTCTCTCCCCCATTCTACTGTGATGGGGGGAATGAGCAAATGACCGTGTAGTGCTTAGCTGACTAGCTGACTGCTGGGTTAAACCACAACAAGCAATCACCTCCATATTCAGAATACTGCATTGTCATATTCTATTGTACTGAGACAAAGGGGAACACTGGGCATTATGCTGAGATATGCATACAGGAATGAAAGAAAAAATATTTTACTGTGTTGTCAAACATGGAACAGGCTGCCCTTATAAGCTGTGGAATCTCCATGCTTATCGATAACCCAAAACCTGACTGAACATAGCCCTGAGCAACGTGCTCTACCTGACCCTACCTGAGAATAAATGTTGGTCTAGGTGATCTCCAGAGGTACCTTCCAGTCTCATCTATTCAGTAAATCTGTAGTACACAGGTATCCTCAAACTGCTTCAAGAAGGCTTCATCCCCCTCTTTACTGTAATCTGGTGGTCTGTAACCAACTTCCACCATGATGTGATTCCTACTGACCTCTCCAGGAATGAAAAGAATAAAGAAAAAAAAAAAAAAAAAAAAAAAAAAAAAAAAAAAAAAAAAAAAAAAAGAATTATACTCATATACTGTCATATAGTGATTATTTGAAGACTAGAGATGCCTAAAAATATGGTCTTGGCAGAATATTTGTGCAACCAGTGTCTTAAATAATATCTATTGTGAATATGTTGGTAAACTTTTTTAAGGTATCTGTTTATATTGGAGAGAAAGCAGTTACCTTACAGACTGAATAGAAATAAGAAAAAAATATTCCTACTATCCAAAAAAAATCATCAGTCACATTCACATTTCTTGTATAACAGCAGATATTTACTACTGGTGATGGAAAACAGTCTCATTAAGTGAGCTAGTTTTAAGTAGACCTGTGAAACAAATTTACGTATTTCAGTTATTATCAATGGAGATATAAGTAATTCCAGAATACGAGTAGTCTGTTGCCTTTGTGAACCTCCCCAATAGTACTGAGTTACACTCAGCCACAATATACATTGAAAAAAATCTATTTTTTACTTTGTTCCTGAGTTTCAGTTTATGCTACCTCTTGTTCTGTCGCTCGGCACCACTGAAAAGAGCCTGTCTCTGTCTTCTGTATTCCCTCCTATTAGGTATTTATACACTCTGGTGAGACCCTGGCCAAGTTCTTCTCTTTAGGCAGAATAGTCCCAGTTTTCTCACCTTGTTTTTATATGCAAGATACTCCAAACCCTTGAACATCCCAGAGAGAGCACAGCGCTGAACCCAGCAGCCTAGATATGTCTCACCAGGGCTGAGTATGGAGGAAGAACATCCCTTGACCTGCTGGCAATGTTTTGCCTAACGTAGCACAGGATACCACTTGCCTCTTTAGAGCAAAGGCACATTGCTGACACATGTTCAACTTGGTGTCCACCAGGACTACCAGGTCTTTTTTTTGCCAAACAGGTTTTCAGCATCTTGAACCCCTAGCCTGTACTCGTGTGGGGGGTTATTCTTCCCCAAGTGCACAACTTGACTTTTCCTTTTGCTAAGATCCCAAGTTTGCCTATCCTCAGTTGTTCTTAGAGGGTTTGCAGCCCCAACTGGACCAAGCTATGACTGGTCTAGTCTGTCCCTGGAGTTCACTTTGCTTTGGGCTGGGGTACAGGCCTCCCAAGGTCCCTTACTGCCTGAATTACTCTGTGATTTAGATTTGAATTTCTAACTATAGAGTTTGTAGTAAGTGTTGCACTTCATGAAGTAGCAGAGTTTTCTGAGCACACGTTGACTTAAAAGTAGCTGATTTGTATAAAGGCTATATATGGGAAAAGAACAAATTGTGTGTGGTGGTTTTACTCGGATGGGCAGCAGAGCTCCACCACAACCGCTCTCTCACTCCCCGCCTCCTCAAAGAGGAGGGGGAGAAAAAGTCAACACAAAGAGCTCTAGGTTTGAGATGAGAATGATTTAATTAAAGGGAAAGGGAATGGGGAGAGAAAGTAACAAAAGAAACAACAAGGCCGCGCGGAAGCACAGAGAGAAAGGAAAAGTTATTCTCTACTTCCCATCAACAAGCGATGTTCGGCCACGTCCTGGGAAGCAGGGCCTCAAAACGTGTACCGGTTGTTCAGGAGAGAGCGAGAGAGAGAGAGATCCCTCCCCCACAAGAGCCCCCTTTATTGCTGAGTGTGACATCAGGTGTTATGGAATATCCCTTTGGTCGGTTTAGGTCAGCTTCCCTGGTGATGTCCCCTCCTCATCAATTGCCCAGCCCCAGCCTGCTGGTTCCTGGGGCTTGGAGAGAGTCCTGATTCTGTGCCAGCACTGTGCAGTGATAGACACAACACTGGAGTGATACCAGTGCTGTTCCAGCTATGAGTGCAGCACTGTGTGGGCTGCTGCAGGGAAAAGTGACTCCATCCCAAACAGACCCAACACATTATGCTAGCTAGCATCAGAGAATGACAGGATGTACTTTCCTTTCGGCATAGATTTCACCTGTGATGTAATCACACTAAAACCAGTAATCATTTCCAAGAAGTGGACTTTGAGTACAATGTGTGTACTTTCTCACTTGCTTTGTTATCTTAATTTAATCTCTGTACTAAGATACAATTACCTATAATTTAAAATAAGAATGGTATCAGTATGTATACTTAAAACTACGGTTTACCAGTTTTATACATAATGCTTTACTATTGAGAATGAAGAATTATCCATAATTCTTTATAAAATCTGGGATTTTCATTGATACTCATTTTTCTGACTTTTCTGACTTCTCCTTCTCCTCCTTCTTCTTCTTAATAATAATAATATTTTGCTGTTTGTGCCATCTCATCAGAGAATTATTACTTACAAACTTAAAAGAGCTGATGTAAACTATTACTTTGAACACAGAAAAAATCTAGTAAATGATAGAGTGGTCACTGTGCTACTTTAAGGCTTAAGAGACTTTAACTCACTTCTCTTCAATGCTACACATTTGATTTATCTCTTCTGTAGCTTAGTTTCCCATTTGAAATACTGTATAGTCACAGTTTTGTATCTCTCAGGACTGCTGGGAAGAGAGAGATGTCATGGTATCTCTGAGACACTCAGGTAACAGTGAAGAAAACCATGTAAGTACCTAAGGTGGGCAAACGCAGAGCAGTTGGTATTTTGTACTGTTATCAACAAGGGAAATCTGGTATCAGTTTAAATTCCAACAGCAAATAATATAAATGTTTTTTATAATGTTTGCCATTGACATAAATGTAGTTAGGGGAGCTTTTCATAGTACCTATAATTTGTTGTCCCAGGTTATTAGGAAGATAAATCATAAAAATATTAACAGCAGCTATTTCTTGAGGTAACATGCAGAGCTACTCTGGGAAACATTGACTCTATCCCAAACATGTGGAAGATAGAGTTCAGAAAAAAAAGCACTGTTGTTCTAAAGATAAGGAGTCAAATAAATACTTTTTATTCAAAAACTATGTCATACTACATATTTTTATTTAAGAAATTCATAGCTCTATATTAATAAATTCAATTGCCTTGTTTATTTGATATAAGAAATAACTGTAAGCTTGAATTCCATTTGTGACTGATTAAAAAGGCTGAAGTGGAACTAAATTTATTCAACTGAGACCAAAGTAACATCTGCTTTGTCTGCAAATTACTTGCTTTAACACTTGCTCATAGCCACCTGCTTTTCCAGAATGAGTCTCTCAAGTATGTGTATGAGCAGTTTGTTTTAATGACATGGAGCTTTTCACCTCAGCTATTGGGCTTTTATTGTTGTTTTAGTTTGGGGTGTGGAGGAGATACTTTTTCATCTGATGGTATCTGGCCAATCTATTTTTTCCTTTAAAACAAACCTGAGTGGTCAATAATGAAACTGGTGTCAGAACGAACTCACTTTCCACTTTTTTGCTTGTTTGATAACTTGTGTTTTCACAGAATCACAGAATCACAGAATTTCTAGGTTGGAAGAGACCTCAAGATCATCGAGTCCAACCTCTGACCTAACACTAACAGTCCGCACTAAACCATATCCCTAAGCTCTACATCTAAACGTCTTTTAAAGACCTCCAGGGATGGTGACTCCACCACTTCCCTGGGCAGCGCGTTCCAATGTCTAACAACCCTTTCGGTAAAGAAGTTCTTCCTAAGATCCAACCTAAAATTCCCCTGGCGCAACTTAAGCCCATTCCCTCTCGTCCTGTCACCAGGCACGTGGGAGAACAGACCAACCCCCACCTCGCTACAGCCTCCTTTGAGGTACCTGTAGAGAGCGATAAGGTCACCCCTGAGCCTCCTTTTCTCCAGGCTGAACAATCCCAGCTCCCTCAGCCGCTCCTCGTAGGGCTTGTTCTCCAGGCCCCTCACCAGCTTCGTCGCTCTTCTCTGAACTCGCTCAAGCACCTTGATGTCCTTCTTGTAGCGAGGGGCCCAAAACTGAACACAGTATTCGAGGTGCGGCCTCACCAGAGCCGAGTACAGGGGGACGATCACCTCCCTAGCCCTGCTGGTCACACTGCTTCTCATACTGAGTAGAAAATTACATAGGGAACAAAAACAGTTCTCACCCTAAACTGCTTGTGAGTAGCTACTACAGTGGGGCCAAGAAGCATAAGAAGGACAAATTTTGGATACTTTGCAGTTAACTACTGCTGTAAGTCACCAAAATGCAAAGCCTAGTGAATGGCCCCAGGAAATAAATAAATAAATAAATGAAATAATAACCAAAAAAATCATAGTTGTCTTCAGTCAAGGGAAACCATCACTGCAAAGGACCTGATGTATATACTGAGATCATAGAGAGGGTTTTATTTTGGACTAGAGCTCAACCTGGTCCTAAGGGTTCAGTGACCATTAGCAGATGGATTGCATTACGAATGAAACTTCTGGTCAGTTTTGTGACAGCAAACCTTTTCATGTGCTTGAACACAAGGACTAGAGATGTCAAGGAAAACAGCAGTAAACAAAGACCAGCTGGGATTCACTTGAAAATTACACACCTGACCCTACCTGGAAATGCTGAAGTAGGCAGATCAGTAATCTTTCTTGGTTTTTCATCCCAGAATAATGGCTGAGAAGATTATTTCTTTTAAAATCATCTTCTATTTTTGAAGTATTTTTCCTTCCTGAAATATTTTGTTGTCAGTCTGTCTTACTTCTGGAGTTGTCTCCAAGAAACAAGAATTAATTAGATTCTTTGAATTTTGAGAATGTTTACCTTTGATGGATACAGTTAAAGTTAATCAGTTTAAGAAAATACATAATCTTTAAAATAATATAGGCCAAGATCTACACCAAAAACAAACAAACAAACAAACAAAAAAACACACTTTTTAAGAGGTGACTTAGTGACTTTAGAGATATCCAAGTTAGTACACCATCTAATGATGGCATTGACTACAATTGAGTTCCAGTAAAAATCAGTGGTAGTTATAAGGTATGTTTTGTTTTGTTTTGTTTTGTTTTCCTTAATTTAGTTGCATCGTGATTCTGTATGAATAAGTACAGCATATATCTATTTTTAATTCCAGTGCAGGTTTTTTTTTTTTTTTTTTTTTTTTTTTTTACAGAAGGAGTCAAGAAGTGCAAAATGTAGTGGTCTGGGTTTTTTAATGCCTTTTTTATTTTCAGGTAAAAATTATATTTGACATAATAATTCCTGAGAGATTATATTTCCTTAATAGTATGACAATGTCCTTAATAGTATGATTTCCAGTCCTTGGATCAGAGAGTTGTCATCAGTCTACAAACTTGTCAGACACAGACTTACACACAAAAGAGTAAACATACCCATATGCATCTCATCTGCTAAGGGAAGTTTAACTCAGTACCTTAAGATACTGCTGCAATGCACTATATTCCTTATTCTTATTGTACTATATTCCTTATTCTATTACTCAAGGGATAGTACACTGCTTAACTAACAACATGATTACAATGCAAACAAAGATGAAAACATGGTAATTGTTATTTATTTATTTATTTATTTGGGGGGGGGTGTTAATTGGCTATTGAGAATCAGCTTGCAAATATTATTTGTTTTCAACTATTAATGAACTCAAAATTGGAATTTTGTATATATAAACAACAAAAATATATATATATATATATTTAAGGGGCCAGGAAATTATCTAAAGAAACTCAAAGCTTCTCGGGAATGTTCAGTGCTTTGTCAGAGACTAATACACATTTTGAATCTCATTCTGACTCTGATCACTTGCATGTAGTTAGGCTGTACTGCTTTGTATATTGCATGAAAGAAGAATTTGCCACAATAATTTCAAAACTCATCAGTCTGAATTAACTTTTTGGCTTCATGAAGACGACTAATTAAGATTCTCTCACCAAAGTCCTCTTTAAATGAGCTGTTACATTTGAATGCTAAAATTGCTGTGAAAGCCTTCTGTCAAACTTAGCAGGTTGTTTATGGACAAGACAAGTCTTTTATTCATAACTTTCTGATTCTGTTCTTACATGAAATACTGTCAGATGTTTAATAAAGAAAATAGACTGCATGCTTAGTGGAAAAAAAAAAAAAAAAGAAAAAGAAGAAGAAAAAAAAAAGGAGCGACAAAGGTTTGCAAAAAGTTAAATCACAACCAAATATGGTATATATTTTCTTGTCTTCCCTGTGGAAAAAAAAAATGCTGTATTTTAATTCTATACAACAGCATATTTCATATACAATTCTATACAGCAGCATATTTATAAAAGTGTTAATTTACTAGTTGTCCCATTCTGTCTTGCTCCAAAGTTCACTTAAGGCAAAACCAAATTTATGCTTTTCATGACTATTCATTTGAACTGTATATGTAGGAATATCATGGTATTTTTTCATAGAGAGTTCATGATTACTAGAGGAAAGAGTTGAACTTTAAGTAGGACTATTAATCTATCATCTTTTATGCTGAATCCTAATAGATTTTTTATGTTGGTTTTGATACATTCTGATTCTGGATTCAGACCTTTGATGAAAAGAATAAAATATTCACTATGAAATTTGCTGCTGTCTCAATTTTATGTGATTGTATTATTATTATTGTTATTATTTTGGATAAGCCAAAATCTGGCTAGCTAAAATATAAAATTAAGTGTTAAAAGCTGAAGGATTCAGATATGCAATGTTTGTTTTGTTTTGTTAGTTTTTGTTTTGCTTTGATTTGGTTTCCTTCTGTTTTTTAGATTTATTTCTTATTAAATATATTGCAGATAAATATAAGATTATTCCTACTATCACAACAACAACAACAAAAGGCTCAAGGTGACACTATCACAGCACTAAGACTAAGCTGATGGACTCAACTTATCCAGAGGCTTTGCTTGTTTTCCTTCTTACAATGTCTTTTCAACCAAAAACACAGACAAAATATCAGCTAGATCTGCATGTGGTAAACAATATAAAAAAGTTTATTTTAATGTCCAGCAACGTATCCAGTTCAGTTACTTTAAACTCAAGGTATCTTAATTAACATGTTAGTTGTAGCAGTGGAAGAACTGAAACAAACAAATAAAATGTATAAGACTTATAAATCATAAAACTATATCAAGGCTACTCTCCTCATTTCACAGAGAGACATAAAGCCAGAGACAGCTGTCTCAGCTGAATGGGGACATTGCATCCATCACTAACTCAACCCTTGATCTGACTGATAGGACCTCTACCTCTGTCCCACCTTGTGCCTCTCCAACAGTTCCTAGGGGAACAGCAGCTTCCACTCAGTTTTGTCAGGGTTTAGTCAGACCCAGGCAATCTCTGACAGGACCAGAACATATACGTGGGAAAAAAGGGTAAAACCAAATATACAAGTGTTCTGATCAGACCAGGCTTTGAAACATAATACTGAAAATAGTGTTTTCAACTTTTCTTTTAAACGTACACATAGGTGTGTAGCTCTCAACAAGATGTCTAGTGACCCAAAAGATCTCTAGTAAAAGCAGAGTTAATGTGGCCTGACTGATTTTTAACAGAAGTGATGTCTATATCTGGATAGCTGGCTTTTGTCTTGTGACAAATTATACTTTTTTGTTGTTGTTATTGTTATGTCAAGTCCGTTTAATGTTGTCAATAAACCAGATTACTAAGTTACTAATAATTTTGTTTGTGGATTCCGTCATCTTTTATACAATATGCATTATTATTTGTTCTTCCATATGACTAAAAAAAAATCTTGGTTATAGCTTTAAAATATCTCATTTGTCTTGAGACCTGTGCAAGCCATTTTCCTTCTCTGTTGGAATGGATACTTAAGTATAGTTGTTTTTCCACAAGGGTGAAGCCTCAGTTTTCATTAGGTCTTTTTTACGTTTACAATGTCATTTTTATTGTGATAAAACAGACTTCGATTTTTTTTTTTTTTTTTTTTAAAAAGGGGGTTTCTTGTTTTTACCAGCCTTTAAGTTGCATGGTTTGTGCACTTCACTTTTCTTAGAACAAGAAAAACTCCAAAGCAAATAGACGTATTTTATGTTCTATATCTCCCTGTTTTTTTTCATTTGTAATTTCTCAATAAGTAAAACTACCCTAATACTTTCATGTAATTCTTCTGAAATTATCCTGAAACTGAAATCCCTTAACTCCCTTAAATGAATAAGGATGTAAATAAAACTTTACTGAAGGAAAAATTAGCAATTGAAGACCCAATTCAGCAAAACATCTAATTAAACACGCTCTTTAAGTATGTCTTTAATGCATAGACTCTGGTGGGATTTAAGTATAGGTTTTGAAATTAAAAAATAGTGGGCCTAAACAAATAACAGCAAAATTGCTACAAAATGATAAAATAAAAATGGACTTTCAAGGAAGCTAAAACAGAAAACAAAACAAACAAACAGCAACACTAATAAAGACAAAGCAAAATAAAAACATCCTTTTTTCTGTCTTGCTCAATAAAAAAAATTTAAAAAAATACAGATAAAGTTACTTGTGTTATTCATTTTCACTACAGTAAATAACAGGAATATGATAAAGGATATAAAAAAATGGAGAAAGATCAGAATTTCACTCTAAGTTGACTTAAATTTGGGCATTATATTCATTCTGAATTTGGAATTGCGCTAATATATTCAACAGCAAAATTATGAATCACAATAGGATCAATTTATTTAATTATTTATTTATTTTACTATTCTAGAAAATATCTTGATTTATACAAAACTGGTTTGTTTGTGGAACCCCAGCTGGTCATAAATTAAATTTCCACCAGATCTTTTAGGTACAGCAAACTTTTCATGGAAGGAAAAGACATAGATATGAAATGGCATATTGTTTTCATCCAAAGGAAAACAAAAACAAAAACAAACAAACAAACAAACAAAAAACCAAAACCTACCAAAAAAAAACAAACCCTACTCTTTTTATATGTAATATATTCAATTGTCTATCTCCTCTGAAACATTACAGGAAAATACAAACATCAGCATTAAAATATTACAGTGCCTGGAAAGTCACATTATTTTTAGATTAACCTGTTAAGGCTGAAGACCGGTGGAGTGGTGCAACAAAACTATACCTAGTAAGGTTGGACCTAATTTTTAAACTAGTCTTATGGAACTAAAGTATTCACACACTTCCTGAAACCAGCCCTACTGTGTATTTATTAACTATCTGATTTACTTACATGCCAAGAGGTGAACTGAGACTTCTGCAAGTGCATGCCCATGTTTGACTGCTTGGTTGGCAAGTAGGAGTTCAGTCCATGAGGACAACTGAAAAGATAAGGAGAAATATACAGATATTTTCATTATTCAAGCACAGCTCATAGAAAATCTGAACAGCCTGTATCACAGGATGACAAGGCACCTAGCTGATGCTTCTTTCATATGAGATATTTGGTATCTGTCATTACATAATCCACACCTGCTGCAAGAGCAAATTTGTCCATATGTTCTATTTTTTAACCTGTTTTACTTTTATTGCCCCTGGGACAAGCAAGCACAGAAAGCAGGATAAACATTCTGGTTGGTACATGACACTTCAGAGGCTCCTTCGCAGTCCATCTTGCTTTACTACAGCTATAGATGGA
The DNA here is from genome assembly GCA_011076525.1 of Nettapus auritus. Taxonomy (NCBI): domain Eukaryota; kingdom Metazoa; phylum Chordata; class Aves; order Anseriformes; family Anatidae; genus Nettapus; species Nettapus auritus. The sequence goes on along the minus strand of CM021765.1, from coordinate 130,619,122 downwards.
AAACAGGAACCCCTCTGTAAATTCAGCTGTAAGTAATGACCTCCATATGCTTGAATAGCTTAAGCAGTATTAGCTTATTAGTGAAGATGCTTATACACTGGCATATGTAGAATAGCTGCTATTTAGTGAATTATTAGCAAAAAGCTATGTTGTGTTTCAAGTAACAGAATTATATTCTATACTGTTAATAGTTAAAAGAACAGCGTAAACTGTAATGTATGTTGAAGCTTTCACTTTATACTGTTCCTGACCCTTAGTCAGATGAAAGAGAATGAAGAGAAGACTCGAGGATAGGGTACTAGGGGAGGGACAAGTCCATTTGCATGACATTCAACAAAGTTAAGTGCTGGGTCCTGCACTTGGATCATAACAACTCCATGGATGGGTATAGACTAGGGTAAGTGGCTGGAAAGCTGCCCAGCAGAAAAAGAACTGGGGGTGCTCATTGACAACCATCTGAAAATGAGCCAGCAGCATGCCCAGGTGGCCAAGAAGGCCAATGGCATTCTGGCCTACATCAGAAATAGTGTAGCCAGCAGCACTAGGGAAGTGATTGTCTGCTTGTATGCAGCACTGGTAAGACCACACCTTAAGTACTACATTCAGTTTGGAGATCCTCACTACAAGAAAGATACTGAGTGGCTAGAACTTGTTCAGAGAAGAGTGACGAAGCTGGTGAAGGGACTAGAAAACAAGACTTATGAGGAGAAGCTAACAGAACAGGGGTTGTTTAATCTGGAGAAGAGAGGAGAGACTGTGGAGAGACATTACCACTTTGACCAACTGGAGAGGTTGAAAATAAAGCCAGAGAGGATAAGAAAAAAATAAGAAACAGAGAGGTTACTTGAATATTCTTTACAAGACTGTGTGATGTGTTTCTCTAAATGAACAATATTCTAAAGGGAAGTCAGTCAGCAAAAACAGCATGAAGCCAGGAAACTTTACAAATGCCTTTAAAATAACACTAGCCAGCTAGTGCAGTGATATGACCTCCTAAATGAGAGTTGTCTCATTGCTTTCATATAAGATGCATTGTATATGACCTGTTACTTGTAAACCAATTGTGTTATATTTCTCATGTATGTTTCTATACAGAGAGAAAGCCTGATACAAGCAACAGTTACAAATTATTATATCATCCTTACAATCTGTTATTACTCCAGGGAAAATTCTCACCAGCAAGGCTGATAACGATGAACAAGAATTCAATTGTTCCCCTTAAAGAGCGAATATCTGACTTAACGTTGAACTCTAATTTTACTAGAATCATTGCAAATGAGCAAAAAAAACCCAAGGGGCAAAAAGCAAGCTAATAGAAAACTTTGCCATTATATTGCATATGAATATGCAGTGTTAGAACTAGAGTTTCTAACATTTTAACAATTATTTATTTAGAATCAATATAGAATGGTTCTAAACATTGTTCCAGCTGGTTTTCCCTCCTCCAGAACTGACATAATCACAGATAAAATGTTATATTCAGTTTCTTATACAGGGTTCATCTTTCAGGGTAAGCCTTGCATCTCAGAGAGGATGTTCAGCCTTCCAGCACACCCTCTGTCAGGCTGAAATGAAAGGACATTTAAATTAGTGAAGAAATCCAAATTTAATTCTTGGTCAATGGGGAAGCACTACAATTTCAGATAGATGAGTGCATTTATATCAATATATGCTAATATATGACACACATAAGGCATGGATGTGAATAATTAATATATGCTAATAAAGTGAAACTTATTCTTTTTTGGTTAGTCCTAATGGGAGAATAAATCTGGCATCTGAGAATGCTTATAATAACCAGAATCGTATAGCACAGCACAGCACAGCACAGCACAGCACAGCACAGCATAGAATAGAATAGAATAGAATAGAATAGAATAGAATAGAATAGTTCAGGTGGAAGGGACCTTCAGAGACCATCTAATCTAACTGCCTAACCACTTCGCAGCTAACTAAATGTTAAAGCATATTATTGAAGGCATTGTCCAAATATCTCTTGAACACTGACAGGCATGAGCCATCAAGCACCTTTCTAGGTTGCCAGTTCCAGTGCTTGACCACCCTCAGAGTAAACAATTTTTTCCTTATATCTAGTCTGACCCTTTCCTGGTGCAACTTTATGCCATTTCTGCACGCCTCATATTTGGTTACTAGGGAGGAGAGACTGGCACCTCCTTGCCTACTTCCCCTCCTCAGGAAATTGTGGAGAGCAATGAGGTCACCTCTTTTTTTTTTTTTTTTTTTTCCAGACTAAACAACCCACATGGTCTCAGCTTCTCCTCATAGGACATGCCTTCCAGCCCTCTTACTAGCTTTGTTGTCTTCCTCTGGACACTTCCACAGATACCATGAGGGACAGTATCAAAGTCCTACAAAAATCCTGAAATATTGCATCTGCCACCTCCCTTTCATCAACCAAGTGGGTGACTGCATCATAGAAGGAGATCAAATGACTAAGGCAGGACTTTTCCTGGATGAACTCATGTTGACTATGACTGACAATAGCTTTGTTCTTTAAAGGTCTTTCCATATCCCTCAAGACAACTTTCTGTATACCTTTTCCAGGGACTGAGGTTAGACTAACAGGTCTGCAGTTTTGTGGGTTTCCTCTCATGTCCTTTTTGTAGACAAGTACAGTGTTGTCTAGTTGCCAGTAAGTAGAAACCTCTCCAAACTCCCATGGCCTTTGGTAAATTACTGAGATGGGTCCAATTATAACATCTGCTAATTCCTTCAGCACTCTAGGGTGAATGATAAAGGAGGGTAACATCACCCTGGATAAGATATATTATTTCTAATTGAGATATTAGACACTGTGTCTTAGCAAAAAAGTTGCCACTTACAGTTAATTTAACTATAAGTAGGAAGATCACAGAATCACAGAACGGTTGAGGTTGGGAGGGACCTCAAGAGATCATCTAGTCCAACCCTCCTGCTCAAACAGGGTCACTGAGAGGATGTTACACAGGATGGCATCCAGGCAGGTTTTGAATATCTCCAAAGAAGGAGACTCCACAGCCTCTCTGGGTAGCCTGTTCCAGTTCTCTGTCTCCCAAACCATAAAGTTCTTCTTCATATCACAATGAAACCTCCTATGGTTCAGTTGATACCCGTTATCCCTTGTCCTATCACTAAGAAGAGTTTGGCCCCATCCTCTTTACATTGTTCCCTCGGGTATTTATAGAGGTTGGCAAGATCCCGTCTCAGCCTCCTCTTCTCTAGTCTTCTTAGGCCCAGCTCACTTAGTCTTTCCTCATAAGACAGATCCTCCAACCCCTGAATCATCTAAGATATATTGAAAATTTGAAACCTTCAGAAAATGAACACCAGCCAAGACACTGAAGCAGTTAATGCCAGTGATGACTTTAAAAATGTTAGCAACCACTGACAACAGTCATTCAAACTCAATACTCTCCTTTAAAGATATGGAAATATAGTCATTTTGTAATTTCTGAGGTATATAAATGTGTAAAAGTTGATAACATTAAATCCAATACATTTTTTTTTAATTCATATCTTGCATAAGTGAATTGAAAATATACTTTTTCGAGTCTTACTGAAATAGAGACAAATGGGAGTCTAGCTGTAATCTAAGAATCATTGCTAGTCTTTTGTGTCAGATTACCTGTCAGTTTTGATTTGCCCATTCGTACCTGCTAGAAAGCATCAGTTATTATCTGTGGAAATCACTGTCATACATATAGATGCTAATCTTTACATATGCTTATATGTATGCACGAGTTAGTCTTTGAAAATTGATAATGGAAACTCTTTCTGCAAACCCTGATTTCTCACTCTGGAATGTACTCTAACTGATTAAAAAAAAAATAAAATAAATTCTTCAGGCCTACAGAACATATAGCAAGCAAGTGAAATGCATAGCTTTAAGTTCCTATTCTCTGATCATTCAAGATGTTGTTAGGTTTTGAATATCTCCAGAAAAGGAAACTCCACGACCTCTCTGGGCAACCCGTTCTAGTGCTCTGTCACCCTCACAGTAAAGAAGTACCCTCTCATATTCAGCCAGAACTTCCTGTGTTTCAGTTCGTGCCCATTGCCTCTCATCCTCTCACTGAGCACAATGGAAAAGAGACTGGCTCCATCCTCTTGACACTCTCCCCTCAGATATTAATACACATTGATGAGGTTTCCCCTCAGTCTTCTCTTTTCCCAGCTAAACAGGCCCAGTTCTCTCAGCCTGTCCTTGTATGACAGGTGCTCCAGTCCTCTAATCATCTTCGTAGCCCCCCTCTGGACTCTCTCCAGCAGTTCAATGTCCCTCTTGTACTGGGCAGCCCAGAAATGGACACAGTACTCCAGGTGTGGCCTCACCAGGGTTGAGAAGAGGGGAAGGATCACCTCCCCTGACCTGCTGGAAACACTCTTCCAAATGCACCCCAGGATGCTCTTGGCCTTCTTGACCACAAGAGCACATTGCTGACTCGTGGTCAGCCTGCTGTCCACCAGGACTCCCAGGTCCCTTTCTGCAGTGCTGCTCTCCAGCAGGTCAGCCCCCAGCCTGTACTGGTGCTTGAGGTTATTCCTCCCGAGGTGCAGGACCCTGCACTTGCCCTTGTTGAACTTCATGAGGTTCCTCTAAGCCCAACCCTCCAGCCTGTAGAGGTCCCTCTGAATGGCAGCACAGCCCTTTGGGCTATCAACCACACCTCCCAGCTTTGTATTGTCAGCAAACTTGCTGAGGGTACACTCCATTCTGCTGTACAAGCCATTGATGAATAAGTTGAATAACACTGGACTCAGTACCGAACACCCTTGGGGACAGTGCTAGCTACAGGCTTCCAACTACACTGCACCACCGAGCACAACAGTCTGAGCTCTGCCATCCAGCCAATTGTCAATCCACCTCACTGTCCACTCATCTAGGCTGCACTTCCTGAGCTTGTCTATGAGGATGTTATGGGAGACAGTATCAAAAGCCTTGCTGAAGTCAAGGTAGACTACATCTACTGCTCTCCCCTCATCTCCCCAGCAAGTCATCCCTTGATAGAAGGCTAATGATCAGCATGACAAGCATGATTTCCCCTTGCTGTCAACTCCTTATCCTCCACATGATTGGAGATGACCTCCAGGTTGAGCTTCTCCGTTCTAGAGATGGAGGTGACTGACTGGCCCGTAGTTGCCTGGGTCCTCCTTCTTGCCCTTTTTGAAGACTGGTGTGATATTGGCTCTCTTCCAGTCCTCAGGCACCTCTCCAGTTCTCCACATCTCTCTTTTGGAGATGATGGAGAGTGGCCTAGCAATAACATTGGCCAGGACCCTCAGCACCCGTGGGTGCATTACATTGGGACCTATGAATTTGTGGATGCCAGGTTTGCTTAGATGATCTCTAACCTTATCCTCTTTGACCAAGGGAAAGCCCTTCTCTCTCTCTGGACTTCCTCTCTTGTCTCCAGGGTCTGAGATTCCTGAGGGCTGATCTTATGATCTTAGCAGTAAAGACTGAATAATAAATTTATTTTAATAAATAATCAAACTATTTTCACTCTTACATAATGTCAGAAAAATGTGACATTTTTACTAGCCAAAAAATTTCAGCAAGCACATAGTCATAGTATGAAAATACAAGAAATGGAATAATATGGTAATTCCCAGACAAATACATTTTTAAAAGCCTATATACTTTTTTTTTTCTTTCTTTCTTTACCTAGAAATAATAGTGACAATTTAGACCAAACTTTGATGTTCAGAAGTGTCAGTATCTTAGCTGTTCAAATAGCTGATTAATTTAATGCCTTTGGCTTATTATCTTTAATTTCAGTAATACTCATCTTTTCACTGTATAATGACATTTCCCCCTGCATTTAAACTAAATCAAACTAGCTCTCTGTTAAGATAAAACGTTAGCCGACTAAGATATGATATAGAAAGAGTTATAATGTGAATGGTTTCAAGGCTCTTTTTTTTTTTTTTTTTTTTTTTTTTTTTTTTGAACTACATGAACTACTTTACAACATGAATGCTACTATTTGAAATGTTGTATATTTCTGCCCCTCCCATCATAAGCTCAAAATTGCTTCATGCTGTGAAAAAGATTATGCTAATAAATCAAACAGAACTAATACCATGTCATAAAACTGTGAGCAAGTAGGGGATCATAAGTACTTCCACCTGCAAGAAAATAAAGACACATAGACAAACTGTGGGTGGTGAGAGGAGGAAGGTGAGGAGCTGGGCTTGTATGATTGTAGTCCACACCGTTAAAACACACTTAATCAGGAAAATAATATGACATCTTTTATTTTCAAAAGTGGTTATGAAATGGCATTTATTTTATATGGCTACACAAGAAATAAATTAAAGTTACTTATTTTTATTTGTGGCAGTTGGACTCTAAGAACATGGATTTTTATTTTGTGTTAGGTACGTATCATGTTAATTAACTAGTAAAAGTTGTTAGTATAGTGGTAACAAAGACATTCTTAAAACATAAAAATAGCCATGAATTTGTATTTGAAAGGAGATGGCTGGCTCTGTTTTGAGGTGGAAGAGTTAAGAATATGACAACATGGAAGAAGAAGATACTTCACAAAATCTTATTAGCCGTTTGTTTTCTGTTTTCACTTTTGTCTGTAGTCATGTCTGCATGAGTTAAGACCCATAAGGCACAGAAGAGAAGAAGTTAGAATAAATAATTATAGAAAATGCTTACCTACAAAGCAAGTGTCTTTCTGACCACAAATAAATTTCCATTCATTTAACTGTTTTATAATTTACTGCGGTCTTAGACTCACTGCTACCTATCAGTAACCAGTAACTATTTTATGTTACAGACGTATCGAGAGAAATTTATTTTTCTAAAATAATTCAATCTAACTAAAGAACTTTGGCAATTTTTTAATAATGCAAAACATTAATTCAAGTT
>CM021765.1:130571660-130607905 GCA_011076525.1 Nettapus auritus | reverse complement strand
ATATCCTTGTATATACAGAAACCACAGAAAAAGAAACAAATGTCTGAACAACGGTCTTTAAAGGTCTGAAAAACCTTGTGACTATTTCACAGCTTATAATAGCATTTCCAGTGTAACTTACATTTACATGTATACTTTTTATAGAGGAATATGTTTCACATTATTTAAGGAAAGCATTTTTGCTATAGTAGTGATTGGAATAGCTTGTGGACATTTATATCCTTCATCATGGGCTGGAAATGTGTTAGTTAACAGGAAAACACTGAATAACAGCAGAAATTACTAAGTAGTCTAACAACAATGATGCTGTTTGTCTTTTTAACTGTTAGTTCTTACAGAGTCCCCTTTATTGTGATGAAGGATCCTCAAATTTATATTTAGAAAAAATAATGAAGTTAATATTGGACTTTATCTTAAAAGATTTTTTTTGATAACTCAAAGTAATTTACTTCCTCACAATCCCAGAGGAAGTCTGTTACAAAGCAAAAACTAAATCTAGGCTTCTTTAGTCCTTATGTCTTGACTTAACTCCAATATCTTCTATACTCAAATCATTAACTGCCTGTGAATTATTACTTTTAATGTTGTAGCAGTATATTACTTCCTTAAGTTGGACATTTTGACTCTTACTAAGAATCCCAGAGGTGTTGCTAATGTGTCTGACTTTTGCCCTTCTTACTATCATTTCAACACCGGACTTGTGATCTTTAAATTGCTCCCTGTGTCTTGCATCAGTGCCAACTTACTGTACTTTTACAACACTTTATCACCTTTATCTGTATTAGCTATACTTTATCTGTATAAACTATAGTTTAATTGCAGCTGTACCATAGTTTATATGGTTTACATACATACAACTTATTATATCTATTACAGGATATAAAATTAATTCAATTTTCTACAAAAGTTTAAATTTTAGTTTATGTTTAATTTGTCAGATATCTTGGTGGGAGGAGGGAGAAGAAGAAGGAGAGGAAGAAGGAGAGGGAGAAAAAAAGAAGGAAAGAAGAAGGAAAGAATGAAGGGAAGGAAGGAAGGAAGGAGGGAGGGAGGGAGGGAAGGAAGGAAGAGAAAGAAAAAAGAAAGAAAAAGAAAGAAAATAGAAGGCAAGAAAGAAATAAAAAGAAAGAAAAAGAAAATTTTAAATAAGGAAAGAAAAACATATGTATTCTCCAGATTGTCTGTTTCTTAAGTGATTCATTTCATGCTGGGTGGATCCTTGTTCCTTTGTAAGTAGTCTTTTCTCTTTTGTTGTACTATAAAGATACTGAAGTAAATGGAGTTATGTTCATAAGAAGCTGGATTAATAATTAAGTGGATCAAACACAAATTTAGAGAGAGTGCCTGTTAAAGGAGAAATTTAGATGCAATGGGCCAAAAGGTAACAACCCAATCCCAAATAGTGTCAAGAAAGCCACTTTCTTGCCAGTTTTGCAATTCACTTTCAAGGGTTGAAGTTATGATTGAAGTCCTATTGATCCTTTTACTGTGATTCAGAGAAGAAATATCTTTCTCCTCTTTTCCCCAACTACCAACCCCAGCAGTAGCTGTGGAACATCATTGCTACATGGAGCATAGCCTTTGTTGTAATTTTTAAGAGACAGACTATCAAATTACTAGAAGCTGAATTAATTCCCATATACAACCATACTAAGTGTCAGAAATTGGAAATGACAAAAGAGGATTTTAACAGTATATATACATCTATATATATATTCAGTATATATAACTGAATATATGGGTCATCTAACACTACCACTGAGGATTTTAGAAAATGAAAAAAAAAAAAAATTAGAAAAATTTTAGATAGGTACTTTATGCACAGAGCACTTCAAGAAGAGATGAAGACCATTCAGTATGTCCAAGGACTAAAGACCAGCAACAAGAACCACAAACACATTCATATTTCCAGTTCCTTCAATTTCAGTGGGATTTAGGGCCCTTAAAAACTTTGTATACCTGAGCCAAAATTCTCCTGATCCCTTCTAAAGGAGAACACAGACCAGACCTTTTCAATTGTGATGAGTCAGATAAATATTCCTTTGTCCTTTCAGAAACTATCATTGTAGTTTCCCTAAAATCTAGATGTATCCAGCGTGATGGTTGGTTTTATTTCTTTCTCTCATGCAACATACTTTATCACACACGAGCTGTGTATTTGGCACAAGGAGGAACTAAAATGTTTAGGCAGCACATATTGAATCAGTTGGAGACATATTAATTACACATTCAGAAGTCATTGCTTCATTTATGATTCATGCTCATAAATGTATTTATACAATATTTGTCATCTAAAATACAGCTGCAAAACAGTGATCTGATCTGTATACCCTAAGCATTTTTAAACATATATATATTATATGTACACATAGAGGCATATCTCTATCTTTGTAGGCATTATGTCTTGGTAGCCTTGGAGAAAGAGACCAGTGGCTATTCACAGGTCTTCCAATAAACTTTTTTATTCTTTCCTTTTCTAAATTTGACATGTTGACAACACAGCATAGCTTTTAAATAGTGCTTACTCAGTGACTAGAATTGGGAGTTGAAATATTTAGCTAAATTTTAGGATAACAATGTAGTACCTGCTTATCCTGCACATGGTAACAATAGGTCTTGTCTCTGAACTGCTATTTCATATGTGGTTATGAAAAAAAAAAGAACAGGAAAACAAACAAACAAGGAATAAACAAGCAAACAAGCAAAAACATCAACAACAAACAAACAAATAAAAAATAGGTAGCTCCTTCAGTGTCTGTTTCAAAGTCAGTCACATTGTGTGCAGTTTTTTTTTTTTTTTTTGTCCATGGTGAACTGGCAAATAATATTACTATACTTCAAGAGTCTCATATTTATCCTCCATTGCTGTTTTCATTTTAACAGGTGACTAAGGAAAGTTTCTGCAACTCTCTGTCAAGCACATCTTAAATATAACAACAGTGGATATAAAGTATGAATTTTTATACCCAGAAAGCCACCATGGACTTAACCATTTTTATTCTTCTTGCACCATGGAAATTATTAGCTGCATGAAAATTTACATTTGATATGAAACACAAAATACAACCTTTGAACTATGCTTATTTTTAATTTAATAGAAATCCTATTTATTCAAATGATTTTGCAAGCAGAAATTCTTTCAAGTATCTGATTCTAATAATTCTATCCACACGGGCATTTGAGCACTCATTTCTTAAAGCCTTGTATTCAAAGACATCCAACATTACTAACGTTAGTTCCTCTCACTCCAGTAGAAATACAATGGGATTTTTGCCTCTAAGTCTCATTAGCAATAATACAATCAAAATATTTGATTTAATCAGCAAACGTTACGTGTATTAATTAATAAGCACTGAATTGCAGTGACAAGGTCAAGGCAAAATAAAACCAACATGAATTGCTGAAACTATTACTGCCAGATACTACAGCTTGAAATTTTATGAGATAACCTCATAAGAATTTTCAGTTTCATTGCTCAAGTGGACCTGATACAATTCAGTGGGGGTGAAATCCATCTTAGGATCTATAGAATCCATCTATGTTGAATATAGATCTTAAATCTAGCTGAGTTAGGCTCTTTGGGCTTTTACTGTATTCACTAGAATGATACAGGCACCATAATTTCTGATTCATCTATTTTGTACATCTGTTTAGAATGAGATTAAATCCTTAATTCTCTTCATGGTATGTAAAGGGAGTTTATCAGATATCTGGCAAATCCCATCCCCAAAATGTTTTTCTTTATTGTATATTTATGCCATTTTAGTATATTTATATATGAAATTATATATATGTGTGTATAATTTCATATATCCTCTAGAAATATACAACTATTTAATGAGAAATACAGACCATCTTCTCCCCTGTTAATTACTCTTCAAAAAGTCTGCTCTGGAATAGATTGAGTGTATGGTGGAAAAACAGTTCTTGTCTGGGTAACTTATTTTTTGTTGTAAAGGAAACTGTTATGTAACATTTAAAAATATATATATATATATTATTATTTTTTTTTTCCTAGCAGAAACTCTCCGGCTTGGAAAAAGAAATAAACTACCTTTTATCTCATCCACACTGAGACCCAGATTCATCTCACCTAAATACCATGAAGTGCCTAAACAAGGTGAGCTGAGTCTGGCTTTAGTTGATACAAACCATTATCTAGTACACTGTAAATTAATACTTTATATCAATGTAGACAAGTCGACCTTAAATAAACACCCTAATTGAGTTTCTTCTTTAATTAATCTCCTTTCCCCTACTTTCTTATTTGCAACTCTCAAAGTCAAAAATACATATTGAATGACTGGAAGGCAAAGAATTTTCTGAATTTATTTTTTCCTTTCTTTATCCTAAAAGCACAAAACACATCCTTCTATGTATAACATATAAATATCAAGGAAAATATCAAGGAATTAAAGGTCAAATGTCAAAAAGTAATGAGAGGGAATACCCTGAATTTCTCTCATTTTCTACCTCCAAAGAGAAGCAATGTCTCAGAGATATACAGGTGGGAATATAGAGGCTGGTTTGGAGGGACACTCCTTTCCTGTTGTTGCTGGGGATGGCTCTCTATCATGTCAGGTTTGTGTTAGTATATGTCTATGACCTAGAAAGTAGGAAGCATGTCAGGCTGTACAAAGAATAAGACAGAGAACAACACAGAAATATTTATATACAGTAAATTATATACTGTAGCCACTCAAGGATACTCTACGTCATATTCACTCTTCAGAACACCTCAGAAATGACTTGGATGAGAAAAATTTCATCTGAAGAGAATGAAAATACTAGATTTTTATGTTTAATTTTGGCCTAAAAAAGGAGTGCTAACAAAATAATACAACAAAAATACAAGAATGATGAAAGCTGCATGAATAAAATTTTTATGCTTTCTCTACAATATTTTTTTCTGTTTCATAAGAGGATATCTGTAACAAAAGAGATACATAAGAAACCATTTACAAAAATTATAATATAACATATATACTATATCAAAGGACACTCTTGGATTTTCATTTTGACATGATTTCAAAGAATAGAGACTTGGTAAAATGTTAAGAATTAAGGGGGAAATGGAGAAAAAATGACAAATCATAAAATCTTATTTTGAAATAGCTTAAGACTTCTATTTATTTATATGCTAAGCATTACGGAGTTTCAAAATTGCTTAATCTAGATATCAGCATTTTAGTATCATATTTTAATTTCATTACTATTTAGTATGTCATTTCACGTAACTTGATGGGTGGAAATATAAGAGTTTTAATAAATAAATCAGTGCTTCAGCTTTGTCTTTAATTGTGCAAAATCTAGCACATTTGGTTGTGAAAATGCATTATAAATACTCTTATGAAAAACTGTTGGTATTCTCAATGCATAAATTTTAGCTTTGGTACTATTAGGCTCCCCTTCAGTTGCTTTTTAGATATAACCATAACAGATAGGATTATGTGACATAACTACCATATGGTAAAGTGTTTCTTTAAAGAACAGCACACAAGGGAAACAGAAGGAGTTTAAGTGACTTGGCTTTTACACATCTTTGTCAGCAGTGGACTCTGGGGACAGCAGGAGATGTGTGAATGCTAGGAAAATGCAGAGTAAGGGAGAAAATTGTCAAAAGGAGAGAGAAGGAGATCCAAGAAAGAGATGGCTATGCCTGTACAGATCTCACTGCCCAGTGAGGGACAAAGCTTCCTTATTTTTCAGTTAATTGCTCCTAATAACTAAGGCAAGAGCATGAAGTGAGGCAGAACAGTACAAAATGTCCTCTCTATTAGTCCCAAAAAGTACATAAGTTCAACACTTGGAAAAAGATTCTTCCTGGTGAACGTATCTAAGCTATTGTTGAAACGTAGAAAAATAAAATAGATATAAGTCTGAATCATTTTTGGAGAATGTCATCTTCATTTCATATAAGGTGGTTAGGTTTAATTCATCTTCCAGAGCATGAGGGATATTTAACAGGCCACTGCAAAAATATATGTCTCACAATATGTGAAAAGAAAACGTGTGCAAGAATAGCCTGAGAGTGGTTTAGAGTAAATTTTTGTATTTGTATAATTTCTAGCAAAAACAAATTTGTTGTGAATTCTTGTGAGTTGTTAGAGTATGAATAAATAATTCAAACATTCCAAAAACAAGTAAAAAAAATAAATAAATTATTTCACCTTCTATCATTAAAGTGTGAAAATGACTGAAATAGTGGCAAAGGTTATGTACACACTTTAGTTAAGGAAAAAACTGTGTTATGCTTTTTTTTCTCTTGCATAATCAAATTTGTTTCCACTGTAAGACAGATACACTTAATACATGAGTTTAAATGAGCAGGATAGTGTCAGACATGTTCTGTGTCACTGAAAAACTGTTCCACAGTCTCTCAGAATGCAAGATTCAAGAGAGCCACTAATGTACGCCTTCTACACACAAGAGAAGGTGGCCTTATGAATAGTAAATTGACAGTCTTCTATCTCTAATGTCAACTTAATGACTTAAACGTTTCATCTTATTGCAAGAAATCCAAGTAAATGTAATCCTATAACATGCTGTAAAACAAAGACTATTTTTTATTTTTTTTTGGTTTGTTCTTTTTTTTTAAAAAAAGAAAAGAAAAGAAAAGAAAAGAAAAGAAAAAAAAAGATGTAAGCATTTTTGTTGAGAACCTGGGACTTGAAGAAGGTAAATATGAAACATGACCTGACATCAGCAAATGCTTTTATACATTTGAAACTAATGTTAAGATTCACTTAACCATATTATTAAAGGAGTTTTTGTCATAGTAGGACACTTTTACATGAACATAATGAAGAGCTCTTATCTTTGAAGCACTTCAAAGCATTTCTGAATGAGAGTGAAAGAAAGTCTTTGCAGTGCTTTCCTCTACTATAACATAAAAATCTAAGGCAGCATATAACATTATCCTGCATGGATATTCAGGCTGAATGGACAGATTGACAAATGATGAAGACAGAGTGAACCTTCATGTTCAAAATCCTGCATTAATAAGTAAAAGAGTTTGATGTATCATCTGGTTACATTGTGAGCTAAAGAATGGTTTCAATTTGAGAGGCTCCCCTGAACGCTCAAGTCAAATTGCACATAAAAAATGTGAGGGAATTTTCTCAGAACTCATGAATGTGAAATATTCATAGTGGGGCAATAGCAAAGCGATAATAGCCTTTGCCCTCCTTTAGACTGATTTCTGCTTCTATGCCCACTGACATCTGTAATCATCAAATGAGCCTTTTTTTTTTTCTTTCCCTTGGTCCAGTTCCTGAGAACAGGACTCTAGCCAAGTGCCGGAATTATTTTATATGAGCTAATTGTATGAAACTAATTCTATGAAATTGTCACCCTTTGTCCAGGGATCTGAGGGCACAAATGGGCCTTACCTGGTCTGAATTTGTCCTCTTCAGAGAGGATACTCACTTACCCCAGTCCATGGCTTCTGTATACTTCCCCCACTACCATCACCACCGCAAATGTGAGGAGTACGCACATGACATCACCATAAGATGTGTCCCATTGAGTCAGCCATGGCACCTAAGCATCCCTTGCCATGCACACCTGCCCCTTCCCTGTCATCCAAGGCTTTCCTAGCTGTGGAAGCACAGTCTCTTCCTTCACTGCTAAGTGAGAACCTTGTGTGTCCCTGTGGGAAGGGGGCACACAGACACTGAGGGCAAAAGCCAGCCCTGGGAATCTTGGAGGGCTGTTTTCCCCACTACAGTGTCTGAGTGCCTGTTATGGGTGAGATTGAAACTGTCAAAAGTATCATTGCCGAAGATAATAGCAAAAATAATGTAGTAAAATATTGCAAAAGTGAGACTTCTTAGACTTCAATGGCAAGGTTCAACTTATTACTAATTGCACAGAAGATATAATGACTCAAAATTACCAATACAAGATCTTAATGTCCTGTGATATCAGTTATGCGTGACATCAGTTACTTACCAAAGATCTCCAGGGGTCAGAGGTCTCTCAACCTCAAGGAATAACCTTGAGAAGTATCCCAACTGAAGGGCAGATCACTGCCATGCAACCAGTAGCTTACCATGGAGAGCTTCAAAAAAAGCTTACCCATACTATAGAACAAAGTGTCATATTATAGAACAAAGTGGTTGACTTGTAGACAGATTGTGTAAAATGGAGAAGGTAAGCAAAAGACTCCTTCTACCCACAGCTTCTTTTGTTCATTGAAAATTAGTCTTGGAAGAACCTCCTGCTATTCAGGTGATAATTGCATGATCGATTTTCTGGTTTCCACACATGAATATCAAAGCACAATATGCAACCTGATCTTGTGTGCATTTCAAATAATAGTTTGGAATTAAAGAAGTTCATGGCTCTTTCAGGTTATAGGACCACATTATAGGTTTGTTTCAGGCTCTTTACTTCCTTCAGAGACTGAACCAAACTACTGCTAGTTTGGTCAAGGAGTTGAGTGCATCTGTCACAGTGCCCCAGGCACTGCCCCTTATGAGCAGCAGGCTGTCTGTGCCATTACCCTGATTGTGTCTACTGCCAAGAGCACTTCTGAGTGTGGCAACCCTCCTTCACCTGGAGGATTTCAAGCCAGGAACATAATTACAAAATTACCCATACCAAATGTGATATTTCCTGTTTGTGGCATGTCCTTACCCCAGCACAGCCTCAGCCATGAGATTCTTTAGCTCTGCCCATCCCCACAGACTGCAGCACTGAGTTGTGCAGACCCCAGGACCATCACCCTGCCCTAAACAAATGGGCCTCCCCTTATTCAGTACTCCCAGATGAGTAGAGCAACTTTACTTATGTCTTCAAGAAAGGGGAAGAAACTCTGCTATTCCAATGCCTGCATAACCACCCATTGAATTGATTTCAAGAAAGAAGGGATTTTCTTTCTTAGGAAGAAAGGACATATTGGGAAGAAGGAACTTTCTGAGAAATAAAGTTCCATTCAGGAGCATCTGTGTTTTGTCATGTCTTAAATCAGCAGCCCTGAAGAAGTACCTCAAGGACAGTCTGTCACAGAGGCTGATGTGCTTTTCCACTTTTTCTTCTGTGACCCTCATATTTTTCAACACAAAGATGGATGGACGGGGATCCCAGCCTCAGAGAAGACTGCAGACATGCTTTTGAAGAACCAGTGTCCCTTGCCCCTACTTCAGGGCCTTTGAATGTCTGCAGGTGTTCAATGACTCACAAAACTGGACATGTGAAGGGCTTACAATTTGCTCCAAATCTGGCAGTGAAATGCATGAAAATGCTTTTCATACCAGTCATAGTCTCTACAAGTATTACGTGGTGCCATTTGGTCTCCACAGTGTTCTAGCCACCTTCCAATAGTTTTTGATGTCTCAGCAGACATGCAAATGCAACATCCTAGTGACAGTGGACCTGTTCATGATTTAACCCCCTTCAGAAGGTACCCATGGCCCATAGCCTGCATAACTTGAACTACAGAGTGGTCTGATGTCATGGCCTCCCATAAAATAACACCCTGTTCACAGATAGGTATTGGAAGGAGTTCACAGTCTTCCTCCACATGCAAGGCAGTTTCAGTTCCTGTCATGAGACCAACATCCAAACACTAAGAATCAGATCCTGAAGCCATATCCATGGTATTACAGTTACTTTTTTCAAGATGCCCAGAGAAAATCATTCTCTTCCCACTTGCAGCATTTTCTTGTAATAACTACATTCATGTATCCACACAGTAGGCACTCTGCTAATTCGCAGTCCTGAAGTCATCCAAATGCCTCACGCATCTATTGGCAGCTAGAGACATACTTCAACAGGTCAAAACCTTTCCCCCTACCCCAGCTGAACAATGACAAAACCATCTTTAATAGGTCATCAGACAGACAAACAGACTAAACATGACTTTCTCTGTCCTTTATCAGGTTTATTTTTCTGGTGAACAGCTCCACACAGTTCAAACTTTTGCCAGGCTGGACCATAGCCAACAGGACTGCTCACTGCCTTAACTGCTGCCTGGAACTCCCATGAACCCTGAAGATTCACCCACCCAATGTTCCTCATAACCCTTGAGAAGCCATATCACCAGACTTTTTCACCAGCTAGCCAGAGTGCAGAGGCAGCCAGAGGATCATCCAGAGGATCAAGTGAGGCAAATTTTGAAATCTAAACTCATTCAAGGGAGTCTTCACCAACTTAGTGCTCAGAAGCACTATGGACTTAAGGAGTTCTGTATGAAACCAACAAACAATTATCCAGCTGAGATTGGGGCATTTTGCAGTGATTATCTCCCAAACACAGCCCTTGTAAGGTGTGAGAACATGTATTGCTGGCAGGAGGGGCTGTTTTCAAGGCCCTGAGGACAGCACCTGTCCTTGTCCAGCCTCACATGGGGCTATCCCACACCCTTGCCCATGGCCCAGGGCCCCATTTCAGTGCAGGCCAGGGCTGTGCATACTTGGAAGAATAAGGTTTAAAAAGGTTTTTACAGAATAATGCATATGTAACAGTCAGCTTTGTGTTTGCCATAGTTACTGTACAATGATGGCTGAAGTTTACAGTCTTCATTAAAGTATGAGATACTTGGAATGGAAACAAGGGAAGAGTTTCTCTCCACTACCTGTTTTATGAATAATCATTCTTAGGAAATATGATTATTCCATTTTAACCATTTTAACAAGCTATTTTTTTGAAGCGGACTAAACAAGCAAATAGCAAGAGGAAAAAATGTCTGGATTTTTAATGTTAATATCCAGGATCTCAATTAATATATTTTTTTGTTTGTTTGTTTGTTTGTTTTCTTTGAAGGTATTTTCATGCAGGAAAATACCATCCACTGCAATAATACTATGCCATAAACAATAAGATTAAATATCTTGTAAACAAGTGTTGCTTGCAATAAAGTCAGTAGTAGATAATAGCCAACTTAAAAAAAAAAAAAAAAAAAAAAAAAGTGGTTCTCAATTTGCAGAAACAAAAATACTGGCAATGAACTATAAACCACAAAGAATGTCACTCTGATATTAAATTTCTCCCTTAAGTATAAATTTTAACCTCTTTTTGCAGGATTGAATATCCTTATGTCCTGCATGTATAGCGTTTCTAATTGTTTGCAGTTGAGGCTGACTTAGAGTGAATAGTAATAAAGTGCCTACTTCATCACTAATAAACTCAAGCTGCTCTCAATTTTATGAGATCCTTTTATTTCCTGCAATAGTTGGATAGGAGGAAGAAGTGAGAAGAGGCTAGAGGGATATTCAGCAGAGGCCTTTGGTGGTTACCAGATAGATGTGTAATTGACTAGACTGTGCTTTCTCAATATTTTCAGCCTGGGACAGTACAGAGAAGCGTGACCTCCCTGCAGAGAAAGCACTAGGGAGAGATCATAGAAATTGACTCCAGGTACCTTTAGGGGTTGCAACCTGTTGCACAGTGTAGACCTGTCTGGTTTTGCTGAATGCAGTAGGAAGTTGGTTGGATTCTGTCCTTCTACATTCACATGGATTCAGCTCTGACAATGCCCTGTCTATAGGGTATTGCCTAATTGCTGTTCCTGCTGGCACAATAGTGTTGTGCAAAGCACAACCACAGGACTGCTAAATGCAAGAGGATTATAAAAATAGGAAAGGTGGAGGCTGTCCTAATTCAGACAAGTCATCCTTACACCAGCTGAAGGAAACCAGTGCAAAGCAGAGCCACACTCGCCTTGTGAATATCAGCTGACACTCACTAATAGGTGTACTAGTTCAGATATGGGAGATGGCAAAAGAGTAAATAGCAAGGAAATTGACTTTGTCATTTCAGCAGATTTCAGCCAATTCCCATCAGGTTTCAAATGATTTTATCTAATTTATATGTGCCTCTGCTGTGTATTACCATCCATCAAGCACATTTTCCTAATAGGTTTGTAACACAGAAGGAATATGTTTTGCAATGAAAAGGACCATGACGGAAAGTGAATGATACCTGAGACACCTATCTTTAGTCAGACATCATAGCTGAAGAAAGAGGCGGTATTTCAAAAAAATACTCCCCCTCCATATTCCTTTTGCCTAACATAGTGCCTTAGCCAGGAGCTATACAGCACCTGCTCTGAGGTATCATCTTACTATTCAGACCTTCATAAATCATTTCCATTTTCTCAATTTTCCATTAGTTATTTTGTGAACTACAGTGATATTATCACAAGGTGAAAGTCTTTGCATTGTAGCAAACATAAAAATGACCTCATATTTTAAATAACAACTTTACTGTAAAAAAGGTTTCATTGTCTGCCCTAAGGGAAAAGAAATGATAACTAGCTTTATGACATTTCTCAGGGGAAATACAAGCAAGGGTACAGAATATGCAGGTTTCTTTAGCGATCAAAAGCAGGGAAATATTCCACTTCCTTGTTATGTAGGGACTCATAGTTAAGTGAGCCACCTCAAAGCTCTCCAAAACCAAAAAAAAAAAAATCAAAAAAAAAATCCTAGGATTTGTACTCTCTGCATCTGCTTTGGTTAAAATACATGTAGTGTTTTGCTACCATGGTGACAAACATGTCCATCCTGATTTTACTCTTGAGAGCATGGAGGATGAAAAAGCATTAAGTTACTATAGCTATAGGACGACAAGTGTCAGAGAGAGGGTTAAAAAAAAGTATGCATTGTTTGGCATTACAGATCTATTCTCAAGAAGGATATACATTTATTTTATAAATTGTTTGCAGACACTTGCAGTCAATGCCTTAGGAGAATATGAAATTAAAAAATGATCTGAAAAAAAAAAATATGTGACTAAGTAACTGCTCAGTAGTTGACTTTTATATATTTTTTACCCAACAAAGAGTGATTTGGGGGATTGGGGATGGGAATATGGGAACAAATGAGATTTTGACAAAGTTCCTTTTTACCTTGCATAAGAAATAGTAATTCAGATGGAAAACATTAAACGAATTGGAAACAATAGCTTAAGGTGCTCCCTTTGTGGTTTAATATGAATGTATTACACCATTTAGGTTGGCTGCTAATTCTGTGAATGGAAAACAAAATACAGGAAGGATCAAAAATAGAGGTGGGAAAGACTGATTTGCTTTCATTTAAAAGGAATAGCTTTTGTCTTGTTCTTGAAAGATAAGATATTTTGAAATATCTTTTAAAGATCCTGATTATTATTTGATATGTATTCTTTCTAATAAATTACTGATAATTACAATACCGGATTTATAAGTATTGATGGGGTAAAGGATTTCTGTGTGGGACAGACTTTATCTAGCGTGAGTAGTCCCGTGGTAGCCAGACACAATTTAATACTAATACAATGGTATATTATTCATATATAGCATATCAGGACTTAAATATTAAATGAAATAAAATATTTCCAAAACATTTCTTACCTGAAGTACTGCCTGGAACAGTATTGTGAAGCAATCCCCCCCGGGTTTATTGCAGATCAAGATGCTCTACGATATGGAATATCCCTTTGGTCAGTTTTAGTCAACTGTACTTCCTCCCAACTTCTTTCCTATTCCTAGCCTACTCATTTGGGCAGCCAAATATGAAACAGATAAGGCCTTGACACTGTGCAAGCATTAGCAGCTAAAGCACTGACATGTTATCAACACTGTTTGTCCACAAATCTAAAACACAGTACCATTCAGACTGCTGTGAAGAAAGCTAACTCTATTCCAAAAAGTACCAATGCAGTTAATTTTAATGTTTAGGAAAGCTCCTCTGAGCTTTCAGGCTCAAGTCAAGTCAGGGTGGATTCCCTATGACACTAGAAAATTGAGACTTTTTTTAGCAGCAGAAAAGAATGTATTTGGAAAGCAGATTGGAAGGTCACCCACCCCAAGGCACTGTACCACGTTTTCTGAGGTTTGTTTCCAAGTTCCTGTTCTAAATACAATCTTCTTTAGACATGAATCAATAAATGCCAAGGTTAAAAAAAAAATGTCCATATGGTTGCCAGAGGAAATCACTGATGTCAATATTGCATAGGTTTGACATGAATTTATTTTCCAGATTTTATTTTATTTATTTATTTATTTTTTTTGATGTTCCCAGTGTAAAGGTAAAATTATAGATGAGCCAGGAAACCCACAGTCATAACTAGAATTTTCTTTGTAGATTTCATACTTGTGCATGGACATACCCAGATCCATAAATAACTTCAGAATACAACTGCTTGTCATGAAGTGGTACTGAAACAGAATATTTGTGAAGGGATGTCTTCTAAACAAAAGATGGAATATGACTGATTTCATAATCCCTGGACTGCTTAAAATATGTTATTTTGGTTGATAATCGCAAAATGTTTATTTTATATCCGAAGTTTTGTATAGAATGGAAGAAAGTAAGAACTGCCTACAAGTTATTTAAAACAAATGAAAAAATCTAAACAGAATAGAATCAATCAAAATAGCTTGGGTAAAGTTTACAGAAAGATAAATGTGGCCAGGATTTTATCTTGTGTCTCTTTGACGTGACTCGTGGATGGTAATCTTATGTTACAAAGATAAAATGCATAATACTATTTTATTAATAGGCAAAAATTTTTTAATCTTGTTAAAGCTCAATAATATTGTTTCAGTGCAGTCTTCTATAAATTATTTCAGATAACATCCATTTAAATATTTTTGTCCCCAAAACTACATACAAGAGTGTAACTACTGTAACTTCAAAAGAATGAATTGAGAATAGGCTTAAACAAACAACATTTTTTTTTTTTTTTTTTTCTACACATGAATGTCATATACAGTAGTTCATTTGGTATCAGTATTCTGACACCACACTGAGAAACTAATAAAGGACAAAAACAACCATCCTCAAATAGAGATCTGATTTTTTAAAAGGTGCTGAAGAACAGGGTCAGCTTCTTAATACTGCTACAGTTTCATGACCATTGATTAAATAAGAAATAATGAATAATTATGTTCTTATTATATAAATACTATAATACAACTGTTTATGTGCTAGTGTAAGGAGTCCCAGAATATGTTGCTTCTTTAAGGACTTATATAATTATGTTATTAAAATAAGAAAAATAATACTGTACCCCCAAAAATCTCCCCAGTGCTTTCCTCAGGTTGCTTTCTCTTCACTGCTTTAAAGCGATTGAATCCCTGTTCTTCTGATGAGTGGCAGTTAATCCAAATTCTCCTGATACTGGTCTGATCATTGAATAAGGCAGAAATATTCAGACTTTTCATTTCTACTTCTGACTGCCTGGTTTTCTGTCATATTTCTATTCTCATTTTAGAACCACATGATTTTCATTCTCTGATTGTTTTATAACTTCACAAGCCAAAATAGATTGTGTGTAAGCTTGACCCTCAATTGAAACTGGTAGATGAAACATTATTTTTGTTTTCTGCATTTTATCTTCAATCTGAGTTCTCCCAAGGTCACAGGTCGTCTTTGGTCAGCTGTAACACATCAAGAAAGTATTAATAATCATATTGAACAAATAAAAAACATCTTTCTTTACCATCACGTATTCTGAAGTCTAAAGCATGTTCCTTATCCAATGAACTAATAGGTTGCGGTATTTTCTGAGTGGGAAAAAGAACCTGCAAAACTGCAAAACACCTGTAAAGAAATCTCCAGAATAAAGAACTCTTTTAATTTATGTATGACTGTGGAAATGTTAGTATTATTCCTGCCATTGGTCAACATTACACTGTACAGGAACCTATCATAGAATCATAGAATCATCGAACAACCTGAGTTAGAAGGCACTTACAAGAATCACTGAGTCCATCTCCTGAGTCCCCAAAGGACCACCCAAAAAATCAGACCATGTATCTGAAAGCATTCTCCAAACTCTTCTCGAACTCTGTCAGGCTCAGTGCTGTGACCACCACCCCGGGGAGCCTGTTTCAGTGACCAGCCACCCTCTCAGTGAAGAACCTTTTCCTGATATCCAGCATGAATCTCCCCTGTCACAGCTTCAAGTCATTTCCTTGGTCACCAAAGAGGCCAACACCTGCTCTTCCACTCCCCCTTGAGAGGAAGCTATAGACCACGATAAGGTCTCCTCTCAATCTTCTCTTCTCCAGGCTGAACAAACCAAGTGACTTCAGCCCCTTCTTATGTATCTTCCCCTCCAGATTGTTCACAATATTCATAGCCCATGATCATAATTCCCTACCATTGCAGCAGTAATAAGATGACTATAAGAACCTTTATATTTCAGATTATAGTGAGAGAAATACCACTATATGTGGGATATTTAAGTTTACTTAAGCCTCCAGACTGACATCAGAAACTGATGACTACATCATAGTTACATCATAAACCATAAATTAATTGAAGATTAAAAGCCCTGGACCATCTAATACCTCTTATATTTGAAACATTTAAACATGTGGAGACAATGCACGACTTCTAAACAAATAAAATCTCAACAACTTTTATCTCAGAAGCTTTCCACATACCTCTGATTTTAATCAAAAGAAATGTTGAATGATGGCGGAATAAATTTCTTGCTCCAGGAACAGTGCTCTTTAATGTGTTTATAACAAAGCATGCAGCTTAAAAAAGTCAAACACAACACCATTTGTATAGCAGTCTGAATGAGTCATAGTACCTTCCAGCACTCAGGAATGTGTGCCTTTGTAGTCCTTGTGGAGTAATATGTTTTTGTCTTTCTAACAAAAGTGTTGTGTGCATTTTAATAGCAGGACCCTAGAGAGCAGTCAGGAATCTCTAAATTCAAACACGATTCAAGTCATATTATGTCAGTATTTGTTTGCTAAATGTTGGAAGATTTGTTTCAAAACATTAACTAAAACATATTCTGTAAACTTTTCTTCATATGTACAGTTTAAGGAGACACTTGCAGCAGATTCTGAATGGGTTTTGATGAGTTCCTGTAATGGTTTCAGAGTTTTTAAACATCCAAAGTTAAATCTTTAGACCAAAGGCAATGTTTATGCTGATTTTATTTAGTATGAACTAGTTTATAAAATTTACTGACTGAGCATTTATTTTTCTTTTCCTATGGCAGATAAAACAGTGGGTTACCAAAACAGGGTTTGTTGTTGTTTTGCTTTGTTTGTTTTGATTGTGATACACTCAGTTTTCATGAAAACAAAGTATGTTTTCCTTCTTGACCTTTCCTTCTAGTCCTTATTTCAGTTCTAAAATGGATAATTTAGTCTGGAAGGGACCTCAGGAGGACTTTAGTCCAAACCCCTGCCCAAAGCATGGTCATCTCTGGAATCATACTGGCCTGCTCAAGGTTTGGTCTATTTAGGGCTTTCTGCTCAACTCCAGTTGAATATCAGCTTTTCTGATGGCATCCTTATATGCCTGAACAACACTTCTAGATTTCTCCTGTACAGTCTCTCCCTACCTGTGTCGTTACCTGTCTGCCTCAGGACTTCAGCCAATGGTCCCATCTTAGCCAAGACATTCCCCTATCAGGAGTCTGCTTGTCTTTCCAAGTACCAGACTGGACCATCCTTGGAGAGCGACAAAGCTTTCCACCTTTCTGAAGTGCTAAGCCTTTCAGAGCTGCCTGTTACCAAGTTGCCAAGTACCAGTTTCATGAATAATTCAAAACGTTTTCCTGAAGTGCAAAGTCTGCACTCTCTTATTCTCCTTCCTCACCTCAGGATTGTTGACTTCCATATTTAAGATGACTACAGCCAAAAATTTCACTTATTGTGTCATTCCCAATTGGTTCTTCCTTGCCAATGAATACCAGCACAAAATATGCAGTGACTTTACCAATGCCTATCCCAGTGCTTTCCAGAAAGTTTCTGGACTGCTTGTGTCTCACTATGTTGCCCAACCAGCAGATGTCTGGGAGGTGAAATTCCCTCATGAGAACCAGGTTCTGTGATTCAGAAATTTTCTTAAGGTTTTTAAAGAAGGCTTAGTACATTTTCTCAGTTTTATCTGTAATGTTATCTGTAACAAAATCCCAATAGGATATGACAATTTCTTGTCTCTCCCCAGTTTGGTCCTCACTCAAACTCCGAACAACATGAGTATGGTACCCGGCTGTGGTAGTTTTACTCAGGTGGGCAGCTGAAATCCACCACAACTGCTCTCTCGCTCCCCCTCCTCAGAGGGAAAGGGGAGAAAATACAATGCAATGGGTTCAGGTGTTGAGATAAGGACAGGGAGATCATTCAACAATTATCATGACAGGCAAAACAGGCTCCGAGTAGGGAGATACTGAAATTTATTGACTGCTACTAACAAGCTGGAGAAGTGAGAAACAAAAGAAAGAAACGAAAAACGCCTTCCCCCAATCCACCTTCTTCCACTTCCTCCCCCCCTCCCCCTCAAAGCAGTGCACCAGAATGGTGGAATGGGGATTGCGGTCAGTCCTTAACATTTTGTCTCCACTGCTCCTTCTCAGTCACCCTCTGCACCTGCTCCAGTGTGGGGTCCCTCCCACGGGATGCTGTCCTTCCCAAATTGAGCTTGTGGGGGCTGCCCACAGGCAGCAGCTCTTCAAGAAGTGCTCCCATGTGGCTCTGCACCACAGGGTGCATCCATCAGGAGCAAACTGCTCCAGCACGGGTCCCCCACAGGCAGCAGATCCCCACAGATCCCCTGTTCCTGTGGGGCTCTCCATGGGCTGCAGCCTCCTCCAGGCCACATCCACCGGCTCCAACGTGGGCTCCTCCATGGCCTGCAGCATGGAGATCTGCTCCATGTGGGACCCATGGGCTGCAGGGGAACAGCCTGCTCCACCAGGGGCCTCTCCACAGGCCACAAGGAAACTTCTGCTCTGATGACTGGAGCACTCCTCCCCCTCCTTCTTCACTGACCTTGGTGTCTACAGGCCAGTTTCTCACTCCTCACTCTCCCAGCTGCTGTTGAGCTGCATTTTTTTTTTTTTTTCCCTTTCTTAAATCTGCTCTCACAGAGGTGCAAACAACATTGCTTATTGGCTTGGCTCTGGACAGCAGCAGGCCCCTTATCTAACATGGGGCAGCTTTTGGATTCTTCTCACAGAAGCCACCCCTATGGCCCCCACTACCAAAACCTTGGGATGTAAATTCACTACACTGGTGATGAGTCTACCTGAGAAAATAACTAACAAAAGACAAAAATATTAACACCTTTCATAAGATAACTAGGTTGAGATTAATTTCATTTGAGTATCTAGACAGTACACTTTTAATGTTGAACTAGCTGCCTATATTATATTTTTAGCCAATGGCCCATTTCAAGGTATCATTCATTTCTGCTGACATACCTGAAATAGACCAGATGAACTGTTCATTAGAACCCTTTTTCTTTCTATTTACTTAAAAGAGTATTAATAAGTAGTTCAGATGTGAATCTCAGTACTGTAACTACCTAAAAATGATAAGAAGAGCCTCTTTCTCAATGACTGTGTATGTTCATGGAGCTGGTAGTACTTAACATTAGTTTGCTGTGTTTTTCAGCCAAGATGAATGATGTACTACTGAGCCTCAAGCAGGTTATTTTCCAGCCCTCAGGTAAAGAAAGAAATGAAATGTTCTTCAGTTCAGAGAAAGAGTGATCAAGGGAGAATTTGAATTTTAGGCAACTGATTGTTCCCATATGCCCTGCAGACTGCTTACAAATCTTCAGATCAAGCAATAATTTAGGTCTTAGGTTTTAAGTATAGATATTTTAGATGACCACTGGAGGGTATCTAGTCAAATCTCCTGCTATAAGGGTAGTCATATTTACATTAGATTTTCCAGGACGTGTCAAGTCAGATGCTGAATATCTCCAAGGATGAGGATTCCATAGGCTTTCTGAACAGTATTTGATTACTATCAGTGAGAGGACTTTTTTCCATGTGTTCCCCTGGAATTTTCTTTGCTGAAACATTTGTCTGTTGTCTTTTGCTATGCCCCTCCACAAATTGTTTGCTTCTGTCTTTGGTCTAAGTACTAATTAGGCAGTTAAAGGCAGGAATGATTCCAAGCCTTCTCCCAGCCAAGCTGAACAACTCCAGGTCTTTCAATCTCTCTTTATATGACATGATAAAAATTTGAAACTACAGCTAAAGTACAATTGTCTTTAAATATTGAAGTATACAGTGTAGCAAAGGCCAGAATTTTTACCAGTCTACAGTTATGATTATAGTTATATCAGTTTTATTTCTGGAAACAGAGCAAAAAAATTAAAAATGTTTTAAGTTAGATGGCTTGACTACACCTTTTACAGATTCACCTTACCTTCACTTTCTTCCCTGCCTTCCTGTTGAAATGAACTATAATTTGTTGCAGTTGACGCTATTCTATATTCAGCATTTATAAATCTTCACTTTAGTGATTCATATTAGAGAATTTTCTATTAGAGAGCATATCTAATAATGTAATTTCTGAAGTTTAAGATATTTTAAAAACATTATATTCATTTTCAATGAATGCACTTAAAACATTTTTTTTCTCCAACATGTGATTTTTGTTTTTTGCATTTTTTCTTTTGCATCCATTTTTTCGTACTTAATGTTTTATTACACTGAAGGTTCTTAAAGCGCTTTTACAAACTTTTATTGTTGACTGTACTTAAAAACATATTGGAAAATGACCAAGGATTTGTTCTGTGTCCTGAAGACTCTGAATTGTTTGTAACTAAAATACTTATAAAAGGTATTTTAATAAAGTGGTACTTTTGAGCACTTTTGGTACTCATGGTACTTTTGAGAAGGTCTGAGTACTAAGAAATACATTTTTATTTAAACCAATAAGTTATTTTGCATTAAGAATTCTTAGGGTTTCTTGGTTAGTACTGCATTTTCCTTTTACTGTTTCCAGTGTACTTGAATTTATATAGAGATGTTAAAATGACTACCTAGATGCAGACAGCTTCTGCTTAAGAAGAAAGATTGTCCAGAAAAAAAAAAAAAAAAAACTAGCGGTTTTCTGAGAAGTACTGCTTGTTCATGAAGACAGAAAAGGGGAAAGGAAAGTATTTCAACAAAATGTATAAATATTACTATCAAGGGAAAAATACAAAGGGAAAACCCATAGAAAACAAACAAACAAAAAAAACAAACAAAAAAACAACACAACAACAACAACAAAACACCATATTCTTTTTATTTAGGCAGGGGGGAAGAGAGAGATATACAAATTTGCTCAGCTGTCAAGAAACTACTGCTATATAATAAAATAAGATATTTATTCTACTACTTTTGCTCCTATTTTTAATTGTTTATGCTAGCTTTCTAATATTCAGAGCCAACAGGTCTGCATGTTCATAAGGATTTAATTTAGTTCTCTGTGTACAAGGGAGTCTACTTGTATGTTCTTTGAACTGAGATTAAGCTTAGCTCTTTCTAATCCTGCCATTTTAAAATATTTTTAGGTATATTCATTTGAACCCATTTCCCTATAGAGACGTTCTCCACCTTCTCCATTTGTGAAACAGTGAAAGAGATTACTTTCACTGCTTTTTGTTTTATTTTGTTTTTAATGGGAGAAAGGGTATCTTACTGGGTTCAAATTGCACTGAAGCTAACTTTCATCAAAAATAGGAAAAAGTGTATGTTTCTTTTTAGCTGCTGGTACTGAATTTTTCTTTGGGTGAATTAATCTTTCTTGGGGAAAAAATGTCTACAATCTAATGTCATATATATTTAAATATGAATATATATATTAATATATATGGATATGGATATAGCATAGAATTTAAGACATCTTGTAACAATACTAGTTTTCTTTCATAACACAGCTTCTCTAGAAGCAAAGATTTCCTGGTAGAGCTCTTTACAGAATAGAATTACAGAATGGTGTAATTCCAATCCATATAACTACATGCTGTATGAAAGCCTCATGTGTACATGCACAGTGTGCATGAGATGGGAGTAGGCAGGCCTTTGCAGAAGTGTAATTCCCCACTCAAGTTTTCATATTAGCTTTGGAACATAGGCTATTTGTTTCTAGATCAAGAAAAATGTGGCTATGAGGGTTGCTGGGAAGAAATGTCCTCTGCTTTTAAAAAACAAGACAAATGTATTTGTTTTCTGTGGCACATGAGCCAACAAGGAGAGTTGCCTCTCTCAACTCTGTCTCAGCAGAAGAAAATGAGGGCTTATAGGAAGGATGGAGATAGACATTTTACAAGGACATGCAATGATAGGACATGGGATAGTGGTTTAAAACTGAAAGAGGGAAGATTTAGTTTAGTTATAAGGAAGAATTTTTCATTATGAAGGCGGTGAAGAAGTGTAACAGGTTATCCAAAAAAGCTGTGATGCCCCATCCCTGGCAGTGCTCAACATCAGGTTGGGTGGGGAGTTGGGCAGTTTAATCTAGTAAGAGATGTCCCTGCCCGTGGCAGAGGTTTTGAACTGGATAATATTTAAAGGTCCCTTTCAACCCAAATCATTGTATGATTCTAAAGAGAATCCCAAGGCTGGTCTCAGTAGATAGAGAGCAGCAAACATCAAACACATTTTAAAAATCACCACTTTCTCATTGTATACGGTTGGATCAAAATAAACAGAACTGGAATTTGCACAGCTTAAACCATAGATACATTCTGCTGCAAATCCAATTGCACTGCATATTTCTGCAAACAGCAGATATTTTCCAAATTAACAAGTTTGGCATATCTCTAAATATGATCCATAGGCCCCAGATGTAAAATATCATTCATGTCATTTTACAATATAATATTGAATATTTTAAACCCAATATAAATCTTGGACTTTTGGATGTACTGTTGTAGAAGAAACAGATACATTTTGATAGTAAATCTGCAATTGGATGTCACTAATGAGGTAAAACAACATCTTGTAAAACCAGAATTTGCTAGAAAGAACACTTGATGAGGTCCACCCATATGTTCTGTGAGGTGCAGCACTGGATCACTGTGGAAATGGAAGTGTATTCCCATTATATCCTGTATATTCCCATTTAACACTTCATGAAAAGACAGTTCCCTGAGTTTAGCTTGGCTTAGTCCTTTGTGACTCAAGGAAAAAAAAAGGGGGAGGGGGGAGGGTGGATGGAGGATTCAGATCAGATAGGCTTTTATATTTGCTGTCAGACAAAAAGAGAAAATGGGGTTTTTCTCAGCGCATTTATTGGTCTCTTGGTTGTCCTTACTGAAGAAAACATTAACATCATTTTAGTAAAAATGTTATTTATTTATTTATTAAATCAGGGTAATCTTATTTTGCATTTTATCTTTTATCATAGCCACAATCTACCCATATTATGGGAAAAGAAAACAAATAATTTTTTTTTTTAATGTCATCTTCGGTAGTCTGGCAGTTCTGTGCTAGTACCACAGAACACCAGAGTTCTGCTGCACTACCATGACCTTCATACTCCATAATATCAGCTCCCAGTCAGAAGGCTGATTATTCAACTGAAAGAAAGTAACGTTGCCTCCTGATTGCAATAGAGACACTAGAATTTACACAATGGGAGGATCAACACTCCAAATTCGTTCTTGAGTGTAGTAAATAGTTTATCAGAAAGCCACACATGTGCTCCTGAAACTATTAAAGAATCCTTTCAAACCTGGAAGAGAAACAGTGAAACCAAGAATGGTCATGGTTATGGAGAAAGGCTAGCATGATCCCATTCAAGGAAAAGGCATTCAGAGATTTCAGTGGAAATCAGCTCAGGCAAGATACTGCAAAACACGTCCTTGAAGCAGTTAGTGTATGCTTATCTGTGTTATTTTGCACAAGAACTAGTTGGTGAGTAGTTTGTCCATCCTTTTTTTTTTTTTTTTTTAGGGATGACATGCCATTGTGATATAACATTTCACAGATTGGTTTCAAGCAATACCACATTTTAGTCCTCAAAATATTCTGTCTTCAGGAACTGTGGGAGTGTGGCCATGGGGGTCTACAAGCCCCATGGTTGGTGATAACACCAGACTCTTAACGATGAGGCCATCAGGAACGTAAAGACCATCAGGAACGTAAAGAGTTTAGAGGGAACAAAGAAGGGTAATTCAGGAGATGCCTTGCTGTCTCTGGTTGCTTGTTCTCCAGCCATTAAGGCATAGAAGTTTCAGGGTTTTACTGCTGGTGGGCAAAGTTCTTTGACCAATGGAACTGTTAGTGGAAAAGTAGTGCTGTGGGGCAAATGGTATAAGAAAGGATCCTGTCCTGGATAGGAAAAAAAATAAATAAATAAATAAAAATGTCATAAATAAACAAGTAGCAGTTACTGATCCTAAAAGAACCCTGGTGTCCGTGTTGTCATTACACCACAGGAACTGCCTGGGTAATAGAGGACTATGGATTCCCAAAGACCCCATAACAGCTCTACAGAAACTGTAAATACTCTGGTGGATGAAAAGCTTGATATGAGCCAGCAGTGCATGCTTGCAGCCCAGAAGGCCAACTACATCCTGTGCTGCATCAAAAGAGGAGTGGCCAGCAGGTCAAGGGAAGTGATTCTCTCCCTCTACTCTGCCCTTGTGAGGTCCCACTTGGAGTGCTGTGCCCGGGTCTGGGGCCCCAGCACAAAAAGGATGTGGAGCTGTTAGAAAGGGTCCAGAGGAGGGCCACAAAGATGGTCAAGGGGCTGGAGCACCTCTCCTACTAAGAAAGGTTGAGAGCTGAGGGTGTTCAGCCTAAAGAGAAGGCTTCAGGGTGACCTCATCACACCTTTACAGTACTTGATGGGGGAATATAAAAAAGATGGAGATCAGCTCTTTGCTCAGTCAGATAATGACAAGGGGGAATGGTTTTAAACTAAAAGAGGGGAAATTTATATTAGAGATTAGGAGGAAATTCTTCACTCACAGGGTGATGAGGCACTGGAACTCTGCCCAGAGAGTTTGTGGTTGCCCTATCCCTGAAAGTGTTCAAGGACTTGTTGGATGGGTCTTTGAGCAACCTGGTCTAGTGGGAGGTGTTTCTGCCAATGCCAGGGACAGACTAGATTGTCTTTAAGGTCCCTTCCAACCCAAGCCATTCTATCTTTCTATGATTCATAAAAATGGTGAGGAAACCCACATCCAAATGTGGAGAATGAGACAGATATAGGTCATTAAAAGTCACAAAGAAAACATGACCACTCAAGAAAAATGCCCACTTCTCACTAAATGCAGAGACTTGGTATAAAGCAGAGGAGACAAATTAAATGCAGGATGGGTTTATGTTAGTCTGACTATGTACAGTTCATTTGCTAATCTCCAAAAAAAAAAATAAATAAAAAAAATAAAAATCGCCAGCCTCTCCCTTACCCATTCTACCCCCAAGAATAAAAGGTACCTGACTCCTGTGTCAATTATGTAAGTTCAGAGACCACCAACTGACAAAAAATCCCCAGGGAAAAAAAAAATATATATATATATAATATAAAATAAAATAATAAAATATAAAATAAAATAAAATAAATAATAAAATAAAAATAAACAATACAATAAAATTAAATATATATATATATATTATATATAAAAATAAAAAATAAAATTAATTCCTGCCAAAGGTGAAAACTGCAATTGTAATGTTAATTGCAATGTCCAGATCACTATTGCCAGTGGAATAAAATATTGTTACAGCTGAAAAAGATGGTTTGGCAACAGAGATTGAGAAGTTATATGCAAAAAGTCCATCTGGTACACTTGAGAGAAAGAGAAATCATTCAAACAGAATGTGACCATAGGCCACAAGAGACAGCCTTTTTGAGAGCCACTGCAAGCTGCCCCCAAATGACTTTAGCTTATGCTTTGAAACTCCACTGCTAGCCACTGCACACCAGGCAATTTAAACCCATAAAAAAAAAAAAAAAAAAAAAAAAAGAGAGAGAGGCTAAGATGCACATCAGTGATTTATTATTTAGAGTTGCCTTAGAGCAAGGAAATAAAACATTTGAATGAGAGTCAGACAGACAGCATGGAAAGACATAGAAAGCACAGACAAAGCAGTTATAATGTGGCTTCAGGCTTCTATTCGGACACTTTTTGAAACTGTGTCTCTATACCATCACAGCCAGCAAACAAACAAAATTCCAGTCTACTGTTCACTAATTGTACTTATGACCTGCCTGGACAATATTAATAGTTATGTTTTGCAAGAATGCGAGGGTTTTCCACCACTTCTGATTGATAATATAATACATTATAATCAAACTAGCACATTGGAGAAAGACCTATGTTATCTTGTCTTTTTACATGGTCTACCATAGCCAAGTCAGTTTTTCTGCCTTTGAGGAACTTGTCTATTGCTTTCTCCAACTGTGAATCAGTGTGGATGCATACAGAAGTGTTCTACATGGGCAAACCTAGTCTTA
This sequence comes from Nettapus auritus, assembly GCA_011076525.1. NCBI lineage: Eukaryota > Metazoa > Chordata > Aves > Anseriformes > Anatidae > Nettapus > Nettapus auritus. The sequence continues at coordinate 130,581,753 of CM021765.1, read as the reverse complement.
TATGGATTTGAACCATTCTCTCATCATTTACATCTTCCCTGACTGCACTTGCTCAGTACCCACGAGTGGTTCAATTTAAGACACTTCACTTTACATAAATGGCAGTCTGTCAAAATATAAACAGTAGTATTGCTGACAGGTGTAGTAAAAAAATATTTCAACCCTAAACTAAGTTAAAGGAGTACCTGCACCAGGAGCTAACCTTGGTTTCATCTGACAGCTGAAAGTTCTCTTGCCTTAGACTACTTCCATAGTTATGCCCATACTGTATGCATCTTTCATTTTGACTAAATTATTTTGACTACATTTTTATATTATAATAACAATAAAAATTTATTGCATTTTGTTCTCCAGTTTGCAGACTAATTCTCAGTACAGTGTTCCAAAAGTATGATAGGAAGTTTCAGTGCATACAGTTAGTATGCAAAAATGTAAGATGTTTAAGGGAGTGATCTAGGTTTATGTGAAAAATATATAATGGAAGCAAGTGATTTATGCTATTTCATACAGAAGGATGTACAGATATTCCTCTTAGTATATATTTATTCTTATGTAAATTTAAAAATCTCTCTTGTGAAAATATAAATAGGAAAATTATTGTAGTGAAATAATTCCTTACCTCTTCCCCTTTAAAAGTTGGACTGAAACAGCCAGCAGTTGCAAAGTTAATTTTGAGCTGGGACTAAAATGAACCTTTACTCTCAGGAACAGATCTCCTTATTTCTGACTGAGACGTTATCTTTCATCCAGGCTCTTTCATTTGCTGTGCCTGTTGAATATTGCCCTTATGAGTAAATACAACCCTAAGACTAGTACACCTGTCCCCTCAGGAAGCTTATATCAACACAGTGGAATATTTCATCCAAAAGATGAATGTCTACTGTATGACTGAGAAAAAGGTACAAAGACTTTCTCAGTTGATTGCCATCTGCCCTGGCAGGGAACAAGGCATCTACCTACCATAGGGGCTGTGAACATCTATCAAGTGGATGAATGCTTTTAATGTGACTGAAAGATGCTCTTGCACAATCAGTATAAATGATTTATATTCAATATTCCTTACAGCTGAGGAACAAGCTAATATTGCATGAAAGTTTCTTCAAAACCCTTTCAGCAGAATGGAATGATGTCAGAAGCTGCCACAGGGCACTTCATACTAAAGGAAACATACATGTGTTTTGTAATGTACTTCATCATCAGTGTTTTCAGAAGGCACTGGATCTGTACAGCCTGTAGAGAACAGGGGCTCTAGAGGAGCTGACTTGACAAGCCCGGTAGGTAACCCAAAGGCTAAGCCCTCATTCCCCTCCTTTCTGGACCTTGAGCCTCAGCAGGTTGTGAAATCTCCTTTCCTGGAAGTTTTCCAACCTACGTCTAGTCAAAACCCTGTGTGACCTGATACAGTTGCTAGCAGTTCTATTTCTAAAAGAGTCTAGAGCAGAAGAGCCCTGGAGGTCCCTTTCCATCAACATTTCTATAATTAATTTTGTGATACAATTGTCTGTGGATACATTGTTACAGAGAAAGAAAGCTCCAAGGAGCAGCACGTCTGTACATACTAAAGGACAGTGCTAGCCCAGAAGCAATATTTTCTGGCTTGCTATAAATACATTTAGTCTGAAAGTTAGAACAAAGTTTTTAAGCATGAGAACAGTGCGATTCTGGTACTGTCTTTCATTTGAAGTAAATGAAGTTAAAATTGTACCTGACATTAAAATAGGTCTTCAGCAGTGTATGGAACTTGTCTCATAGTATCTTTAGTGCTAAATGACTTAAATTGATTATAATCTGTGTAGATAATACATGTACTGGCAGGGAGTTTATGTGTTGTCCTTTTTGCAAAATAGCATGCATAAGAATGTGCTGGAAGTGGGAATAAACCATGCTGTGTTAGTGGAAACTCCAAGCTGCCTAAACGGCATTGGCAGAGAGTTCTGAAAAGGAAGATGACCAAGATGACCAGCATTCAGATTAAATGGGGACAGGAGAAGACTGGGGCCATTAGCTGGAAAAGTGCAAAAGAACCATGGCAAATTGCAAAAGCAGAGAGAGGGAATTGGGAAACAAAGCTTGAGACTTCACAAAGTAGCCCTGGCATTGCAGCCTCCTTTCAGCCCAGACAGGACACCATTCCATGGAGTATCTGTACCTAGCCAGGGGCTGAACTTGTGGGCCACGTCACACGGAACTCCCCAGGTGTGTGGGGACTCCTTCCCTTGTGGGTCAATGGGCTCAACTAATGCTGGAACACCCATTTCTTCTACAGAGAGAATGGGGGAACCTCTGTGGAGGATTGCTGGTGACCCATACCTCCCGAGGAGGAAGGTGCACAGTAACCTCTGTGTGTGTGTGCATGTGCACATGTGTCTGATTGGAAGTTTGGGGGATTAGTTACAGAAGAGTGCTTAGAAATTTGTAACTGTTTATGAACCTTCCGTAAGACCTCACTATGGTGATTTAACTGTTATATTCCTGATATTGATCCTGAATATATATTGCTCTTTGCTGGTTAATTACATGTCATTAATAATTCAATAACACACTTCAATACTCATTTGATTTAAACTGTGAGTTGAGAGACATTTTCCTGCAACAGTGGTCACCTGTCAATTTTCCACACCTAAAATTGTCAATCATAACTCCAAAAACTGATTTCAATCAAAACTCTTATTGTTTCTCACAGGCTTTAGATCAGATTTGAAATCATTACCACTGAAAGAAAATGCATGTGTTTAAGAGCCATTATTGGAGGAATGGATTGAGGTGGAGGAAATGTTATTTAAATGTTATTAAATAGTTATTAAAACTATATACAGTTAGTGCCCTGGGGCTCAGCATCAAAATAGTATATTGCTGTAGCTTTTACATTCATGCTAGTTCATGTTTGTCCACATCAAAAAGTGTAGCTACCTATTAGAGGTTTTCTTGGTATAACTTGAATTTGGCCTTTAAATTTTCATTAAAAAACAAACAAACAAAAAAACTTGGAAACAATTCAATTGAAAAACTAAAGACAACATTTAAAAATATCAAGATATTAAAATGTACTGCAAAAAGTTTCTTAGCTCTATAAATATCTTGCTAGATTACTCATGGCTTTTCTCATACCCATTAAAAACATATATTATCACTACTTTTCTTTATATTTTTAACTTTTCTTTGCCTCTTTGTCTATGACATAATAGGCTCAAGCTAGAAAGCAATTGCTAATTTAAATCATGACTTTACAATGTAGTGATGCCTCTTTGTTGGCATCCCTCTTTCTTTGAGTCTTGAAGTTTCCACTTAATACATTTCAACTGAGGTAAAAGGAGTGGCTTGTTCTCTGCTTTCTTGTTTTTACATGCTTAGTGAACTATGAATTTGCCTGTTCTTGCCCTAGTCACTCACTGACTTCCCAGCATTTGTCCGATCCCACTTCATAGGAAGTTTGTCCTGCTTTTATGTGGTGGGGGAAACAATGTTCAGCCACATTCACTGCTCTCTGCCAAATGTCTCAGAAAAAAACAATAGTGCTTTTTATTCCCTGAGACTACGCCTACACTCGCAGGAATAGAGGTGCTTCTCAGCTTCTGGCTCTAGGCTGGAATAGACCCTAATTACCATATGTTTCCATACTGGGACATGACCTGGGCACGCACCAAACCTTTCCTCTTCATGTCCGGTTCTACACTGAAAAGAAATGTGGCTTCTGCAGCCAAATGGAAACCAAACGAATCATCATCTGTTGGATCAGGTTCCAAAGTATTTACAGAACAATGCAGGCAAAAGTTCTGCAGCCACAGCTTTTCTCTCTCTTTAGAAATCTGAGTGCCTAAACCCTCATATTCCCTGTGACTTCGGTGCTAAATGGCAGTTCTTTCATATCTTAGGTTAAATTGAACACTTTGAAGTAAAACACACAAATGCTTTTACCTGTGAGGTATTAACTACAACTCTAAGGACATGGTCACATGATCTAAAGAAACCAAGTCACTGAAATGTGACAAGTGACTGCTTGTCAACTGAGCCATTTATCAGACAATGTGCTTGCATTTAGTTTTTCATGTGAATTGTGAAGTGAAACATTCACTGATGCTACAAAATCCAGCGAAATATATAGCTATTACAGCCAGTGTCAAAAGATGTGTGCACTGCAAATCACCCTATGCTTTTGTATTGAAAAGTCAAGATTTAAGAATATTACAGGAATTGGACTAGCCATAGCTCTTCTCCAGGGTGGGCTTCTCCAGATCGTTTTCTCTTTTGCCCAACAGAGAGCTGGCAATTGACTATTTCGAATGTAAACCATTAAAAACCATATCCCTATCCTTTGATTTATTCTTGGATGACTGCCATAATTACATTGTCCCAGTTTAGCAAGCATTATACCCCTTATCTATTAACAGACTGCTTGGGCTGAAATACAGCCTTCTCAGAACATTTCAACCTATTACTATTATTTATTATGGCTGTTGCACATTATACTAGAGGAAATAATCACACTATTTCCAAAACAACATATTAAAATTAAAAGCTTCAACACTATAAATGGCTTATTAAAATGTTATATCTATGATTAACTCTTTGAACAACATCTTCTCTTTCCTGGTTGTGCATGTTTTCTGCTTCTCTCCATTTCTTATCATATGCACTCTTTGGAAGATGCCTGGTTATTTATGCACTTTGCCTGTCCCTCCACTAAGGCAGATCATCTACTGATCTTACCTCTCTTCTTTTGGAGTCCTAATGTAGCCCCAAAGCTGGAAAACAAACAAACAAACAAAAAAACCTTGAAGAAAATAGGGAGGCCTGCAGCTTGCATAGTCTTTCTATAACTTGTGTAGTGTTTTAGCTGAGAAAATAAGAGACAGGTAGCCTTAAGCTAGCAGAAGCAAGAAAGATAAAGGATAAAAGATAAAAACAAGGGCAAACAGCTCCAGACTGACCTGTAATAACCTTTTGCTCATTAAGGGTCATTAACGTATGTCCTGGTTTCAGTTAGGACAGTTTTCCTCCTAGTAGCTGGTAGAGTGCTGTGTTTTGGATTAGGATGAGAAGAATGCTGATAACATGCCGATGTTTTGGTTGTTGCAGAGCAGTGCTTGTACCAAGCCACGCACTTTTCAGCTCCTCGCTCTGTCCTGCCAGTGGTCAGGCTGGGGGTGCAGCAAGGGGACAGACCCAGGACAGCTGACCCAAACTGGCTAAAGGAGTATTCCATACCATCTGACGTCATGCTAAACAATATATAGGGGTGGCTAGCCGGGATGGGGGGGGCGGCTGCTTGGGATAGACTGGGCATCGGTCAGTGGGTGGTGAGCAATTGCATTGTGCATCACTTGTTTCATACACATTATTATTATTATTATTGTTCTTGTTGTTGTTGTTGTTGTTGTTTCCTATCTTAATAAACTGTCTCTATCTTAACTCTCGTTTCACTTTCCCGTTTCTCTCCTCCATCCCAGAGAGGGAGGGGGGAGGGTGAGCGAACGGCTGTGTGGTGTTTAGCTGCCGGCTGGGTTTAACTACAACAACATATTAAAAATCACACCCATCAAAATGCTAATTACGTCAATGTGGGATTTGGTGTCCTCCCCCCTTGCTGTTCCTCTGTAATGAGCAAACTCAGTAGAGATAAGTTATGTGAGCTGTAATAGGCAATCAAAATTAGCCAAAGATATAGTTTTCACAAGTTTGTTGTGTATAAATGATGGTGATTCAAGTCAGAAGAGTGCTTGCTTTGCAAAAGATCACCAAGCACCTGACTCTGAAGAGTTAATTAATTAATTAAAAGACCTTCATGTGGATCCCAACTCTGTGTGCTTATTGGCATGGTGCACCGGGCATGAATCTATGGACTACAGAAACTCATAAGGTAGTCTCAACACTAGTTGAGATCATTCATTTTCTATGTGAATTTATCAGGGAAATCAAAGCTTTAACAGAAAGCTTCAGTGACACTAACAAACTTGATTCATCAGCAATTACCAATTATCTTCCTTAATTGTGAGGAGAGATCTTATAAAAGGAATTACTTATTACCTGCACAGCCTATTTTATTATTTTTTTTCTAATGATTTTAATTAAAGATAATTTGTAAGTATTCATATGTTTTTTTAAGTCAAAACTGAACAGCGCTATTCTTTTTTCCCCCCTATTATTTATTTATAACATTATAATAAGCATATAAAATTTATAACATTATTATAAAATTTATAACAATTATTATTTGTTAGAGGTATTCTGAAAAGATGTGGTTTATTCATTTATTCTGCTCTTTGCCTTTATCAAAGAAAGGATAGATTTATCTTTCCTCATTTATGTGAATTTCCATCAATACATTGGAGGGCCCTTTCCAGCCCCGATGATGCTGGAACTACTATCATGGTGATTTTCTTTATGCCACTTTTTAAACTAAGATCTCTGGTTAAAGAAGTGAGTGAAATTGGCTTCAAAAAATTACAATACAAGAATTACTGATGCTCTGCTAAGTACATTTTCAATCAACTGATGTAAAGAAAATCAGGCACCAACAGTTCTACTAATTTGAAAACCAATATTTATATTTTTAGGTGTTGGGGACATTTCTAGACTCACTGGTAATCTTTAATACCTTTAGATTAGGAGAAATTCTCTGGCTGTGGTACTTAATATATTTTCACTTCTGCTTTGTGATGACCATAGCTTACATTTGTTTTCCATAAATCACCATATTTCCATAAATCACCATATTAGGTTTATCTCAGAACACAATTTTAGTAACTGGTATGATGGAACTGGAAAAACCCTGTTATGACAGAGGTGTGAAACAAAATTTTAGGCTTGTCAAGGGATTTTTTTTTTTTTTTCCTATTTACAGGTCCTGTTCAGGTGGTTGTTTTACTCACCCCTCACAATAGCACATATGTACAGTCATATCCTTATAGCAGATGGCTGTGGAAGTGATGCATTCCATGCTTTCTCTGCATAAAAGTGTTTTTATTTTCTTTGCCAAAACTTTTCATAGTTTTGGAAAAATTATATGTAGTTTTATATAGTTTTATATATATATTAGACAATATGTAGTTCTGTCACCTCATTTTCTATCCAAGGTTTTGTCAGCCTCATATTTATCTTTTTCCTGGTTTATTTTTCTGATCTTTATTTCCTGAATTCCACGACAAGCTTTGGTGTCAAACTGAGTTTTGTGTAACTGGAAGAAAATTTTTATAAATGAATTCAATCATTTGTCATTTAAAGATATACTGACCTATAGCTTTGTCTTGCTTAAGTCTAGAATAACTAAAAGTTCCAAGATGATAAATTTCTTTATGGAACTCCTTTATTTTTTTCTGATCTTCTTTGAGATAACTTTTCTTCTCCTTCTCCTTTTCTAAGAATATTATTACCTTAGAAAACCAAATAACTTTCTAATTTTTTCTCTAACATTTACTCATTTGTGTTTCCCATTTTCAAAATTAAGTTTAGCACATTGTTAGAGCTACACTGTTTATCTAATATATCTGTTGGATTCAAACATAAACATCCAGGGGAAATGTCACCATTTCTGCAATCTATGTGTATGTTACCTTTGCCTATAAAACACTCTCTGGCTATTGGCTGATGGCTCCTAGCCAGGATACTAACATCCTACTGTAAAGTACTTATGTGCTACTTCTTTAAGTTTATCTTCATTAAACCTCATATTTCTAGGTGTTCATATTGTAGATTCTTAATGTTGAAATGAGAAATTTTTCCTCAGTTTTTCTAGTATAATTGAAAGTAGAATACTTCTAGATGAATCTCAAAAACTAAATTTTGAAGCCTGACACTGAAGTCCCTCAGTAAGATGGAATATCTTTAAAGCAACCTCAAGCCTGTACTGGAGATATTTTAATGTGGATTATATTGAGGAATGAGGATGAAGACAAAGGAAAGCAATATGACAAAATTTCAATAAAGATTCAAAGTAATCTACTCATAACTATTATCAAGAGTTACTGATTTTCTATTCTTCACCTTAGTGACTTCACCTTTAAAATAAAAGAAATCTCAGTGGTACATATTTAGTTCTTTTATTTCTCCAAATCATGAGTCACACAACAGCGTCATAGAATGATTTGAGTTAGAAGGGACCTTTAAAGATCATCTAGTACACCCCTTTGCCATGGGAAGGGATATTTCTCACTAGATCTGGATACCCAAAGCCCAATCCCACCTGGCCTTGAACACTTCCAGGGATAGGGCATTCACAGCTTCTCTGGCAACCAGTTCCTGTGTCTCCCTATCCTCACAGTAAGGAATTTATTCCCAATACCTTATCTAAATCTACTTTCTTTCAGTCTAATACCATTACCTCTTGTCCTATTACTACTCACCCCGATAAAGAGTCTTTCTCATCTTTCTTTCAAGCTTCTTTTAGGCATCGGAAGGCCACAATAAGGTCTCCCTGGAATCTTCTCTTCACTAGGTTATTTTACACCAACTCTCAACCTGCCTTCAGAGGCAAGGTATTCCATCCCTGTAGTTATTCTCATAGTCCTCCTCTAGACCTGCTCTAATAAGTCCAGTTTTCTTTCCAGAGCTGAACACAATATTCCAGGTGGGGTCTCCCAAGAGCAGAGTAGAAGAGAACAGTCACCTCCCTCAACCTTCTAGCTACACTTAATTTGATGTAACCAGGATATGGTTGGCTTTCTGGGCTGCAAGTGCTCACCGGTGCAAATGCTCATGTCCAATTTTTTATCCACCAGTACTCTGAAGTGCTCTCTTTGCAGGGCTGCTCTCAATCCATCCATTCCCCAGTCTGTACTGATGTTTGGCTTTGCGCCAACCCAGGTACAAGACCTTGCACTTGGCCCTGAAATTCACAAGGTTCATGTGGCCCTACTAATCAAGCCTGTCCATGTCCCTCTGGATGACACCTATTCCTTCTACTGCTCTGTTCAGCTTAGTGTAATTCACAAACTTACTGAAGATGGACTTGATCCCATTGTAGATATTAAATAATACCAGTCAATAAGGCCCCTAAATTTATACCCTTAAGTACAGACTTTAAATGTAGAGGTCCAAAGCATCATCTGAATGTAAAGCATCACTTTAACAGCAGTAACTCTGAACAAAGTGTTCTGACTTTTTTATGAATGGAAGGAGGGTGTTGTATTTTAACAAGTTCTAGCTCACTTCTGGTTAAGTAGTAAGGTGTTGCCACATTGCTAGTAATCTTTCAGGCTGCTGATGTTTCAAAAGAGTTATGCATGACAGAACTTTATGTTGTTCCAAATGGATTTTGAATCCAACATCCAAATGTATTCAAACATTTTAATTGCTTTGGAAATAAAATACTAATTTAATTTGAGGTATTAATTCACACCTAAAATTACATTGTTTTCCTTGTTCCCATTTTGTAAGCACCAGAGTTAGGCTACCATGGGGAGCCTGAAAGTTCAGACAGAACCACAGTCTCTGCCACTGATAGCAAGAGTTTATCAAGATGAGCATTTGGACAATCTTTGAAGAACTAGGGGAAGCACATTGGAAATTGCTTTTTCCTCATGTAGTGTTGCTAAATAATAATGATTTTTTAATCACTCAGTCTCCTCTTCTATATCATTATGAATACTCTGCATATACCATGTATCAAAGATCCAATGCCATGACTTTTCTGACCACTAGAAGACTGTAAGTCCTTGTAGTGGGTTTACGTGGCAAGGTTTTGGTAGGAGGGGGGCCATAGGGGTGGCTTCTGTGAGAAGGATCTAGAAGCTGCCCCATGTTTGGTAAGGGCCCCACTGCTGACCAGAGCTGAGCCAATAAGCGATGTTGTTTTGCGCCTCTGTGAGAGCATATTTAAGACAGGGAAAAAACGCTGCGCCAGGCAGCAGCTGGGAGGGTGAGAGGAGTAAGAAACAGCCTTGCAGGCGCCAAGGTCAGTGAAGAAGGAGGGGGAGAGGTGCTCCAGGCGCCGGAGCAGAAGTCCCCTGCGGCCTGTGGTGAGGACCATGGTGAAGCAGGCTGTCCCCCTGCAGCCCATGGAGTACCACGGTGGAGCAGGGTTCCACGCTGCAGCCCGTGGAGGAGACCACGGTGGAGCCTGTGCCCCGAAGGAGACTGCGGCCTGTGGAAGACCCCT
>CM021765.1:130529237-130571560 GCA_011076525.1 Nettapus auritus | reverse complement strand
GGACCCCGTGGTACGGACCCATATATGGAGCAGTTCTTGAAGAGCTGCTGCCTGTGGACAGCCCACGCTGGATCAGTTTGGCAAGGACTGTATCCTGTGGGTGGGACCCCACAGCACAGGGGACAAGAGTGACCGAGAAGGAGCGGCAGAGAAGAAGTGCTGTAGACTGACCATAACCCCCATTCCCCCGTTCCCCTGTGCCGCTCGAGGGGAGGAGGTGGAAGAGGGTGGATGGGGGGGAAGGTGCTTTTGGTTTCTTTCCTTTGTTTCTCACTTCTCTAGCTTGTTAGTAATAAGCAATAAATCTTACTTTCTCTCTATGCTGAGTCTGTTTTGCCCGTTACGATAATTATTGCGCAATCTCCTAGTCCTTATCTCAACCCTTGAGCCCCTTTCATCGTATTTTCTCCTCACTCCTCTTTGAGGAGGGGGAGTGAGAGAGCGGTTGTGGTGGAACTCGGCTGCCCACCCGAGTAAAACCATCACAGTCCTGTAAATTAATTTAATTTATAAATAAAATGTTTTGGTTTTGTTTGTTTGTTTGTTTTTGCTTTTCAGAATGGCTGTTACATTTTTTTTGACAAAATAATATTTAGTGACAAGTATCTCAAAATAATTCCTAAATTATTTTTTTCTATAGTGCTCCCGCATTACTCAGATGAATCGATACTCAAGATGCCAATGTGCCAAGATCAATTTAAAACCATATATGCCTGTGGGAAGATGAAACATTTTACATACATAAAATGCTCTTAAAAGTGACATGATTAAATCCACGGTCTTTCATCCCACTGTCAGTCAAAATTACAGCTTACAGCTATACCCTTGTGGGACTAATTTATTTTCAATTAATTTTTAAACTGAGCATGACCTGAAATCATTTTGAATCACTGAAGGGCTGGGGGGTGGAACATGGACATTTCATTAGGAAGAAAGGCATGCTTTATATTTTAACATATTCTTTATATTCTTTATATTCTATAACAAGCTTTATACTCTATAACAAATAAACTTGGAAAGAGTTTGTGTTTAGAATTATTATGTTTTCTCCCTTACAATGAGTGCAACAGCTATTCAGATGGAAAATGTGTGATAAACTTAGAAAGAGACAAAATCTCTCTTGAATTGTGAAGACAAGGTGAAACACACTAAGGAGAAAATAGAGCTTCTCCCTTTACTTTACACAGAAGGAGCGATCTGCCAAACAAAGAAATGCCCATTATACACAGAGTACAGATAGACTTTTCATTTCTGAAGGCTAATTCTCATGACATTTCTAAATTACACAATTTAAAAATTATCATGCCTTCAATAACACAAATAAATTAGGATATTTTAGAAACTGTACCATGGATTTACCAGGAGACTTCTTACTGCTGACTGTCAAATGAAGTCTCAGGATCCTGAGGGCTCTGGATGTTAATAATGCCAGCAGCCCATAGAGGAAGGGTTTGGGTATAGACGAAATGCATCATTGAATGGAAACACATTTCCAAGAGGAGCTATATGTGGAAGATTTTTCTCCAAGAAATAAACCATCTAAGGATGCAATGTTTCCATTTGAACATTCAGAGCTACTTGTCCTTCCTCCTGTGCTTGCTTTTCCCCTCCACTAAGAGGGTAATATCAAAGTTATCTAAGTGTTTTGAAGATCTAAATTTTACTTGTAGGCATTGAATGTGAAAATCTTATTTTATTTATTTATTTATTTATTTTTAACAGTTCAGGAGAAAGAGAAAAAGATTTTCCTTATTAGGCTCCCCAGCTTCACTATTTCTAAAAAAATAATAGTAATAATAAATAAAGACAAAGCACCTGGGAATATCAAGTATATCAAGGAATATGTTGTAACATTGAAAGTTACAAAAAATCCAAACAAACAAGCAAACAAAAAAAAACATCATTTTTAATTTACTAGGAAAAAAAGCTTTAAGATCTTTTCTTTAATTACATTCAGTAGATCAAGACCAGGGTCAACGTCTGTCTTCATTTATTGGATCATTCTGTGTGCCAAAGCAGTAGGATATGTTTGGAGTTATTCCCTCACAAATAACAGTTATTTGGCATATAGCATGTCCAGACATTTTCCCACTTCACTGGTGCCATAGACACTTAGCAGCATGTTCTGCTCTCCAGAACATTGTTTTGCTATCTCTCCTGAATATCAGTTTTCAGTTAGGGAACACAGGTCCCAGAAATATGTCTTTTCATCCAAAGTGAAGTTATTTTCCTGTTTTGTTTCTTTTTTTTTTTTTTTTTTTTTTTTTGAGAACACAGAGGTTGACAGTTACTCTTTTTTTGTACTGCGTATACTTTTTTGTTAGAATAGTTAAAATTCCTGGAAAAGTATTCAAAAGCCCACATTTTATTTCTGTATCTTTCTGTTACATTTGTCCTAAAATGTTTCCTGGTTTTGTAGTTTGTAAAAATACCTCTTTGCAAAGTAAAAATTTGAAAGTGCTTCCTACTTATAATCCAAAAATGATTCCAAAGTATAACAAATTCACACATTAAAAGCCCATTTTTATGATCCTAATAAATGTTTATCACTTCCTAATTAATAGTCAATTCTAGTCAGCTATGATTCTAAGATGTATTATATAAACTAAAAATAACATTCATATTTTTTAAAGTGTTAGGTAAGGTTGCATATTTTGAAAAAAAGTAATTGAATGAAAGTAGCATAGCCATGCTCAAAGTTTAGACAAAAATCTTGTTTCTCTCTGAATTACAGAAGAGCCTGTCTACCTCCCAGTGTTACTGAAACCATGCTGTGTCTCCAGCTGTGGGATAAATTGTTCTTTCCAATTTCCCAGATGCTCACCTTAGCCCTATCTAGCTGTACACAGAGTCCAGGTGTGAGTTCTGCCGCCATGACTGTGTAGGTTCTCTTTCAAGTGAAGTAATGGATATACCTGGAGGGACCATATCAACCTCTACCTCTACCACTACCACTTGAGTGGACAATGTAAAGAGGATGGAGACAAACTCTTCGTAGTGGTGGCCAGTGATAGGACAAGGGGTAATGGGTATAAATTGAACCACAGGAGGTTTCATTGCCAAATGAGGAAGAACTTATTTATGGTTCAGGTGACAGAGTACTGGAACAGGCTGCCCAGAGAGGTTGTGGAGACTCCTTCATTGGAGATATTCAAAACCCACCTGTATACAATCTTGTGTAACATGCTTTCGGTGACACTGCTTGAGCAGTGGGGTTGGACTAAATGATCTTCAGAGGTCCCTTCTCAACCATTCCGTGATTCTGTGACACAGCTTCCTGGATATCTGGGGAATAAGAACACAAGTCACTCTAATCCAGCAGTGCGAGCACAGCCCTAGAATCCAAATTATGAAATATGCCAGAGTGGAACCTAGAAGTTCCTACATGGCAATCCTATGTCCACCTTTGACCACCAAAAATTACAGCATAAGGACCAAAAATTGCTCTTGTTCCATGTCAATACAAAGTCACATCATTTTATTGTTTTCTTTCTTGTAATTTTCTCCTTTCTTGTATGCTGGTCTGGAATGGAATGCAAGTACAGTAAATGATAGTTCTGTTTCAATCTCTGGTATTTAATTTTATATATCACACACATTTTAATAATATTATTTAATCTGAGAAGAAAAAAATATCCTGAATAATACTGATGAAAAGAACAGTTTCAAATTAATGTTACAAAAGTCAATAAAAATAAATGAGAATCAGTATATGTGTCAAAGTGTCAAAATGTCAAAGACGTGAGAAACTAGAGGCCTACAGTCTGACCTCAGTAGTGATAACTTCCTGCAAATTAATTTATTTAGGGGAGATATCTATAATTCTTCATGTTTCATTATACTGGCAGACACATAACCTGCCACTATAATTTGCAAGTGAGCATGATGTCATTTTAATGAAATATCAGGCAGGGTAATTCAAAAGGAAATGCCTGCTATAAAAGAGCTATTAAATAATACTTAGCAATTCTAGTGTGATTTTCTACTTCAAAGCCCTTCACAAACAGTCTCTAATGAATTTGCATAACCTCTCTGTGAGGAGAAGGAGGTGTATCATTGTTCCCTTCTACAAGCACAGAGCAGAGAAGCGACTTGCCCAAGACCACAGAGGCCACAAACATCAAAGCCCCAATTAGTACTCAGGACTTGATGACAGCCAGACATAGAGCTAGATCATTACTTCAGGCTCCCAGACTAGCAGGGGTCTTTACAAAGTCCTTAATTCCTTTAAGTAAAGTTGAATATTAATAGCTTGGCCTTAACTGCCAAGCTGGTGCCTACTCCAAGTTATTTTATTTTATTGGCATATGAGTGTCCAGACTAGGATTCCCAGTACCTGCAACATGCAGCCCCAGGTCTCTGTACAAAAGAGAACTCAGGAAAATGGTACATACCACAGTCTCATCTTGGTAGTCTGTCAGGATGTAAACTTAGATGTGCATTCAGACCCAGGAATTTGGAAACACTCCTATTTCCTCCAATTTAGACATCTTCCTTGCCATGGTGTTAGCAGTACAGCAAAGAATGAGCATTGTAGCAACTTGACTCTTCTGGGGTGTCAGGAGGTACGTATTTAAATGAGAAGTTAATGGTGAAACCCATCATCTCTGCACAAGTTTTCATTTTTATTTTAATACCAAAGCACTCTTTTTTGGCAAATCTCACTGACCTGTAAGACCAGATGACAATTGTCATACATTTAGTGAGGCCTACCTTGATTGTTTTAATTCCCCTATTCCAATGATAGTGGTTGCTATTAAGATCTCAACAGTCACTAGTTGCAAAGACTTTGTAATTTTTCTGTGCCTACAATAGAAAGAACACAGCCACTTTGACGAGGAACAAAATGTCTCACTAGTGTGCTAGATATTAATAACTATGCCTTAAATTTTTTCAAACTTACAATAGCTATACCTTCAGATATAAGGGGGTACTATGAGTCAGATTGGTCTACTTATCTGATTTTCTTGAGAATAGAAGACAACTTGTCAACTTTGTTAATTCATTACCCTTCATTAGGGAATATTTTTATAACGATCATTTGAATGCACACAATGCATTAAAAAAAAAAAAAAAAAAAAAAAAAAGCCAGTCTTTCCAATTCTCTCCAAAATTCTTTAGATTTTCCTATATTTGAGAAAACTTTATTTGTATAGAAACTCACTGCAGGAAAAACAACAACAACAGAACACACAAACACATAAGAAAAAAAATGAACAAACAGAAAACTAAAATTATGGACTGTAATTCAGTCTAGATGGTTTGGAAGTAGCATGAGTTTCAGTACCACTAAAATTCTGTAGATATTTATTTACATTATTCTTCAGCTAGTTACTGTGCATTTTTTCTGGTGTGAGAAATCAATGCCTAAGGAGAAAATTGAGTTCAGAAGACAACTCTGAGTATCAGAATTAATTGTTGGTCACCCAAAACAGAAACTGGGACAGGCATTTTAGAAATAATCAATAGAGATATTTTCTGACAAATATTAATTAAAATACACAGGGGAATTTTGGATCTTTTCATTTGTCTGCTAGGTATTTCTTGACTTGTAACAATACTTCAGATCCATATGAAACATTTTTTTTTAGTTATTATTATTATTACAAATTTGAGAAACCAGTAATATTTTAGTCAGAATTTATTTCTACTTCAGAATATTTAAACTGATTTCAGTATTATCATTATCAAGCAATTGCAGAAGAGATGCCTGAAATAATGTGGGCTTCTTTATATCAGGGACATGCTATGCTGATTTAATGATTAGTTCTTACCAGGAAAGAATGGTCATGCTGTAGATCGTGTATGATAAAGGTATGGATACTTATTAATGTTGGTGCTATAACACACATTCCCAGACTATTTTGTGGGTTACTTTTACTATATATGTACCTCGGGACTATTTCATAATTCACACGTTAGCTATCTCTTTACAGGGATAATGCAAATTTATGTGTTTCAAAATATGTTCTGTGTAAGCACATGCCTGAGTATTATTATCTTTTTGTAAAACTTGCCTTCATTCTAGTGAAATCTAAACTGGAAAATCCTGGAGCAGCTCAATAACTCATCTGCCTCTCTAGACATACCCTTCCAAACTTCTGGAATTCATCTCCCCCCCGGAAGACTGAATAAACAGGTCCAAGAGGGCTCACAGCATGGCTCTACAATGAAATGTTTGACTTGAATTAGGACATCTGGGAACAGTTTGGGGACAGCTTCAGGTCTGGAACTATCTATTTGAACTAAAGTAATTTTGTTTGGCAGTTTGGGTCTTGATTTGAACTTTGCTTTCTGCCAGCTGGGTAAGTCTACTCATTGCTGGGTGTACTGCGGCGTCTGTGGTTTGCAGATGTATGTTCTTCTTGATTCCTCTTCACTGACACACCCTGTATTGTCTTCTTCACTTGGAAGACAGCTAGGCTTTTTGCTAAACAAGAGAGTTTTTAGAAATATAATCTTTGTTTTCATAAAGTAACATAAAATTTATGGATTAAGGTCAGTATTTACTCTAAAATATTTCAGGTTCTGGACCATCCATGACACAGGTAAACCTTATTAATTTCCTAATTATATTATTTTTTCTAATATTTCATTAAACTGTGAGTAAACTTTCTTGATCTTCTTGTCTATACAGTTTCCATTTTGTCAAATTCATTTTTTCTAGTACTGCATTATAAGTAAAGTTGGTTTTGTGTTTTATACTCCATTTTAACTGTATTTTTAAAGTGGTTGTAAAAAGTCAAAACAGGGAGAAGAAAGTTTGGAGGGAACCTAGAAAAGGAGACAACCTGTGTCTTTTTATTTTACTTAATCAGGTTCTACAGAATTAACATGGAACTCTCCTTTGTTTTCATGAGAATCACAGAAGAGGAAGAAATTATTATTCATATAATTAAAAATGTGTATACAGATTTATCTACTAAGTGTCTATTGAATTTGATGGTTGGGGGAAACTATGGGCCAACATGTATCCACTGAAATCAAGATCCTCAATGGCATTGAAAACAATAAGAATTGGACCCTAAACTGATTGAATATCTAATAAGAAATGCTATACAAAATGTAATCCTAAATTAGACTGATATATGACCGAGAAAAAAAATTATTTCCTTATAAATTATACACATAAGTGTGCATCAATAGATTTCAGAAAGCAGAATGTTGACAATCCTTACTCTTCTGACTCCATAGGTATGATGTCTGATATAGAAACGTTTTAGTTTTCATTTTCTAAATAAAACTCTGCATTAAAAATATAGTAATTATCATAACATGTGATTGGACATGGAAGAAATTTAGAACAGATCTGATTTACCATTTTGCTACACATGTATTAGAAGAGTTTTATTCTTTGGGATTTTATAGGATTACTTCTACTATACAGTACTATGAATAAGAAAAGAACCTGACCCTCCAAGTATGTTATCATTCTGATGAAAAAGATTCTTTGTTTCTCATCATAGCTTACAGGACACCCATATCAATCTAACTGTTTTCTATTGTTCTACAGAAAACAAAATATAGTGGACATTTGTCCTTGATGCAAATGTGCTGAAGTCAGTAGCAATGAGATTCATCTGTCTTAAGTAAACATTTATCACTGAATCAATTTATATTAAACAGCCTTCATAGGCAAAAGAATGAAAGACACATTTATAGTGTGGGAGTTGCCTCATCTCAATATAAGATTAATTTAATTGCAGACTCTGAAATTAGATCACATGAATCCCAACCTTGGAGTCATAGAGTATGATGCTTTGCATCAGGTCCATCTGTGAAGGACAAGTGGGAAAACCTATCTTATGTCTGTAAAAAGGTGTAAGGCTTTTCATGCCCAATGCAGCTTTACTTTCTGGAACACCTCAGGTGCTAAATTTAAAATCCAGGGAGACATACATTAGCCATACCCTGAATGTGATACCCATTAAATTATAATTTAATCTCACTAAATGCACTTTCCTTGCTCTTTTTTTTTTTTTTTTTTTTTTTTTTTTAATTTTAATTTTATTTTTTTTATTTTTATTTTATTTTATTTTTATTTTGTGTGTGTGTGTGTGTGTGTGTGTGTGCTCTGCTCATGCTTTAAAACAGCTGAACTGTCTTTACTCAAAATGTCAGACAGAATTTTCTCTTTCCCAGAGCTCACTTCTGGAAAATTTCAGAACCAAAAATAATAATACCATATACATAAACCACTGTCATAGTAGGAATTGCTATTCTGTCTTACATGTAGATGACACATGAAAAGGCAGCCAGCACACCGTGAGCCTACCTGACAGAGGAATTAGTGGCTGACATGATCTTTAGACAACAGTCCAGCATGATTATTTTCCCACACTAAACCGTATAGATAAACCTTCATATGAAGTTTAAATTTTTATGAATAATTATGTTTCGTAACCCACAGTGTCTAAGAATCATTATTCTTATAATCTGTGTTACTGTGGGACACAGTTCTTTTCCAAATACTGGTCCCTTATTGCTAAGGTATGCATAAGCCTCCTTCAGAAATTGAGAGAAGCACTGGAAAGTGGGAGTAGGCTGAAAGCTGCAGACCCACTCAGCAAAATTACATTTCCATCTCCCCAAAAACTGCCATAGCAAATGCATGGTCTCTCAACTAAGAGCATTTTTTTTCATCTTTCCCCTTTGATGGAGATATGTTCAAGCAGCAGTGCTAGAATAAGTACCAGACAGAAAACAAACAGAAGAAAACCTATTTGAACACAGTGTGTGGAGTAAAGCATTCAGATATTGGCTCCAGAAATGTTCTTCCAAACTCTTCCCTGTGCAACATGCCCCCAGGAAGGGAAATATCCTTTGCCTTATTGCTCTTAGTGTCTCTGTGTAGCTTAACACAGGTATACACATTCATGAAGATGGAAACAACCCATAACAAAAAGTGTACAGATACAAAAATTAAATTGAAAACTTCTCCAAAACTTATTTATATCCTCATTGTTCCCAAAATAAAATATTTTCCAAAAACTTTGAGATAATTTCAGTTTGACACGAGGAGTTACTGCTTATGAAGCAGTCTATGAATATGTGTTCTGAATTACAAAGTTAAAATTATACTATTTTTCCTTTTCAAAAGGGAATACAAATGCCAACAACAAAAAAAATAGTTTCAAACTCAGTTCCTTATATCTAAGGCTGTATGATTCTTGCCAAAAGAAAGTCCGTTACAGGATATTTTGCTCTGCTTTGGGAAAAAGTACAAATATTATCAATACATATTAATTAAAAATATAATTAAAATATAATCTTTAACCATTTTGTAATTTTAGTCTAAAATGCATCCCCACAGACAAGTATTTCCCTATAACAACCAGTCACTCAAATGTGTATGTTTTTCCCAGACTAATTATACTGGCATTTGATATATACATGGATTCTTCTCTCATCAGAGATTCTGAGGAATTTCCGATGAAGCTGCCAAATATATAAGCAAGCAACTCCAAAGCCCAACTACCCAGTACATTTCAGATCCTTGGGAACTGGAAAAAAAAAAAAATTACTTAAACGGATGTCAGTTTATGTTTGAAGAATAAAGATTAATTATATATACACACATTAATTTTCAGTTTTATAACTGATGTTTTAATCATCTCCAGAATGTAATGGGCTTATTAGGAGTAAGTTCAGTCCAAAACTCCAGACTGAGACAGCCACAAATTAGGGGAAAGTTTAGACTTTAGTCCAGAAACCTCTGATGCATTCAGAAGAATTGATGCTTGGATTATGCTCATAGACATTTCATTGGCAATTTTAAGTTCCTTTCTTTTTTGAAAGAGATCAGATGGGATGAGGACATTTCTTGATTTCTCCATTCGTCCCCCAGTTTGGATTTACAGCTGTAGGTCTGCACACTGTTGTATGGAATGCCCTTCATAACTTTAAGGGGAACTGGTTACCAGATAATTTAGTACCCATCAAAGATGGTATTAAAGTGTGTGCTTGATTTGCAGACATGGCTTATCCCTTTGATTTGGCTGTGTCAGGCTCCAAAATAGGAGAACATAAATTTTTCCTCTTTTAAAACATCTTTTTAAAAAGGCTCATTATTATGATTGTTGATGTAGCCTGGAAAATGTGTTCAGTATGTAGCAGCTAAAGTAATATCTTCCAAAGTTTACAAAACACAAAAGTTAACCTATGATTTTCAATAAATGCTACCTCATACCCTCATATAGACTCAGATTTGAGTTGTGATAGCCCATTGATGCACTGATTGTAACAGTTTTACCATCAGAGAAAGGAAGATTCCATATGCGTTTGATTACTGTAAAATCTTAACCTCTTCCTGCCACATCCTAACTTGCTGTATTAATTGATGTGTTTTATTCATTTGATCGGTTGCTATTTCTCAAGACTGAATATTTTTGACAATTTTTTTTTTTTGACAATATTTTTTTTTTCTAAGTGAACATATACAAGAGATCTACATATGACTTTATGTGAAATCCAAATACTGCAGATACTTTAATGATTCTTTTATTGTTACTGAGTAAATAGCTCCCAGGATTACAGTTTTGTTTTCAAAAAAGATTCAAGATTTTTCTTTGAAACCTCAGTGACAGACACAAAGACTGTAAGATAAAATTTAAAAAATGTGACAAAAAGAAAATAAATATTGTCAGAAACAATATTTAGACATTAAAACTCTTATTTGAAAAAAATAACAATTCTAATTTGGTGTTTCTGCTGTTGTGAAGATTGTATTGAAAAAATGGAAAAGAATCTTTTAAAAATATGATATTTTATAAAAAGTTGTTTTTTTTTTTTTTTTTTTTTTTGAGGGGGGGTTATTGTTTATGTTTAATCAATCTCTATTTTTTGTAAATCAATTTTGCATTTGGTTCTTTCAAAAACACATTCACAAATTATGCTGTAAGCCTGATGGGACAGATAATTCCATAGGTTTGAAAAACTTCCAAATTATAGCTAGATATAAAAAACTTTCAAATGTTGAACAATTGCAGAAATAAATTTTTAAAAACTATATTGATATTATGCTAATTTCTAATCTTGTTACCAACTTTTTTATTCTTATTGTTAATTTTACTTTTGTTTTTTATTTTTATTTTTAACCTGTCTGGAATATTTTTCTTTGAACTTCATTACTTCAGTCTCCTCTTTCTAGGAAAAATATTAAATAAATCCCTGTATTTAACTATAATATGCATTGTGGATTTATGGAATATCCCTATCAGAAAAATATCCACAGTGGAAGTGGAAAAATATTCACAAGGAAGAAGTTACAAATGATATATGAATTTGTCAATGGAACATTTTCTTTTCTTGAGAAGATATGGCTTTTTTTTTTTTTTTTTTTTTTTTTTTCCTTAGGAATCAGGAGACAAGGAGTAGAAGGAGAAAACTTTTTCCACTTTAAGCTTCAATTAGACTTAATTTTAAGAAAAAATGCTGCCTGAGAACACCTCTATTATGGGTGTAAAACACAGAATAGAAAAGTTTTTAGCAAATCCTGTTACACCACTAAGTTCTAGGACTGTCATAACATTCCCATTAAAAATAAATAAATAAATAAATAAACGATCAAAGAAATCCTTTGTAGATTGTTTCCATGAATGCATGACAATATTTTTCTCTGCAATTGAAATCTTATCTAGAAAATCCTGAAAATCAGTTGCTACTTCTTAAAACACTAACCAAGAACAGGTGACAGTTGCAAAAAGATGGGAAAAAAAACTTTTTTCCAACTTTTTAAGACTGATGGTATGTTTTTTTCTCTATTTACACCAAAAAACAACAACAACAAAAAACTAACAGTGTTTTCTCTCCTCTGAGACATTTGTTCCAAACTTTCTAATTAATTTAGTTAAATATTTTGTTTCTATAATTTTGATAAGCAGACATTTATATGGTTACAATTGAGTGTCTCAAAGAGACATCATTTGGGAAGTCAGTCATTTTTGTAAAGTTCATGTGCTCTATTTGTGAGCCATGATCTTACTTTATCTACTTGTATGGGTCTCTTTCATACTTGATGACAGCTAGAATCACTGATATCAGGGCCCAACCCCTGAGGCCAAAATGAAAAAAAATGAAAAGGTTAGGTTGCACATTTAGGCATGGCTTGATGTTGTGATTTATCCTCTTTTCTAATGTATTCCAAGTTATGTCTCTTTTCAGCTATTACAACAAAGGTTTAAATTTAAGGAAACTGTGACTGTATTTAGTAAAGCAAGAGTTGCATCAGGTTTTACACAACAGACGTTCATAACTTTTCAAAACTTATTTTAAATGAAGATATGCCAGCCTTTTGATTTTTTTTAGAAACAACAAAGAACAGATGTTTCCTGAGAACATTCACTTCTCCTCCTCCTATTCAGCCCCAAAGTTTGTTTAAAGAATAATAATCCTATTTTCAAATCTGCACAAAATCAGCTAGTGTTCTTATTGAAGATGTTGTCATTGCACATGCTTCCACATGTAGATTTACAGATCTCAGCTTTTGGGAGGCTTTATTTGACTACACAATAATTATGTGAGCATATTATGAGACACTTGGAATTACAAACAGAGTTAGGAAAATATTTCTACTACATGAAAGAACAAAGATACACAGACTTTTTAAATGATTAAATTATTTCTGATGATGTTCAGCATAATGGTATGATGTCATATTATCAGCCAGAAGAAAAATAACTTCTAACTGAAGGCTAACAATTTTCCTCATTTATAAACAAGCAAATGTCACATCAACAACAAACAAAAAGCAATCTTTGAGCTGGTTGCAGTAGAAAGTAATGATACATTTTTCATTCCAAACTGGTTTGGAAAAGTTTTATTTCATAATTATATATGCATATATAACTCAACTATGATATTTAGCAGATGTATTGTCATAACAGCTTAAATTCATATAAAGGCATGTCAACTTTGGCGTCTAATTTCAGAGCTATTCCATCACCACCATGTATATATATCCAGATATGTACTGTGCTGCTAAATCTGGTTTCCCAGTTTGTCTCAGCTCTTTCTCTATGGTCTCAGCAGTCACTTAACACTTTAGTAGTTAGTAGCAACTGGTAGTTGCCCAGGTTTAGGCATACAAAATCTCTAGCAGTCTAATTTGCTTACCTTATACATGCACACGACCTCCCTTGACAGCTTCAATCAACAAAACTTTGAAATACCCACCCAAATCCTATTGCTATTTTTCTCTCTTCATCTTAATTCTCCCCACACCATCTATAACACTTGTCCAAGCCTTGGGGTTAGAGGGCCATGTAAAAAAGAGATACGAGAGATAGGGTTAAGATGAGTTTTATTTTATTTTTTTATTATTATTATTATTATTATTTTTAAAATGAAGAATGCTTAAAATACATAGCATCAGATATTAGGCTATACAAAAATGGATAGGTAGGTATCAAGCATGGTGGATGTTATGGTGAAGGTGAATTCTAAATAGGAACAGACAAGACAGGTTGCTAAAGACAACATACACATCCCATTTCAGTAATTCCATGTTATTTGAAAACAGAACTGAGGGAGTACATGAAGAAATTCTAGGGAGAGTTTTATCTATTAAGCTTTCATATTTACACCAACAAATTCTTGATAAGTATGAGGCCATAAAACCATAAAATATTAAATCTTCCAATCTGTGGCTCAGTTTCTTTGCATTCACAAGGGAGATTATTTTGCATTCTTCCTTTAATGAGGATGATCCCAAAGGATATTCCTAGTGTAGATATCTTCCCTGGGGCATCTGTGATTATTCTCATCAAGACCACATCCAGCTCCGCCAGCTCTTTTCTGTCTGCATTTATAATCGTATTTAGCTATTTGATAACCTTCAGAGTCTAAAGAAATGTACAAATGCTTTTCAAGAATATACAAAATAATTTACAATCCTCCTCACAAACCTGAAAATCTATAAAATTTTCCCTTTGGAAAGAAGGACTACTTATATTGCCAGGCATAGGTGATAGTACCTAAAGGTAAACCTATATGTTTCATTCACCGTAGGCTACTAGGAATTACTAATTGCTGTCTCTCCTCACTGTTTCCAAGGACAACGTCTTGTAGACATCCTGTTACAAAGAAGTTGGTGGAAGCAAAGAGCAACTGTGCACTCAGAGCCCTTCTACAAGATGTGACATTTTTTTCTGGGCATGTGATATTTTCTTCAGGAGCCAGAGAAAAAAATGTTCATGGGAAAACCATCTGGAACCTGCAGTGAGCAAGCATTAGTGAGAATCTTGCATGCCTAAGTCTGCCCAGCCAGTCAGGGCAAGATAAACAGTATGCAGACAGGGAAGGTGACTGACTGGCCATGGTATATTCTGCAATTAAGAGGAAATGGGTAAAAGGAAAGAGCTGACTAAATGAACTTAGCTGTCTAATTTATAAAACTCACACTGAAGACATTTTTGAGTCCTGGAATATCTCATTTTTAGCTTTCCTCAGGTAAACCGCTTACCATGCAATATAAAAGACAAATTCAATATGTGCTTTTTTTTTTTTTTTTTTTTTTTTTTTTTTTTTCTAAAAAAACAAAGAGGAAATCCAGCTTTCTTTAAGCTTTGTTTACAAGCAAATTTTTCTCTTCTCAAGTAGCAAAGCAAAGAGAAAATAAATGAATTCAACAAAATAAGAATTTGGGAAAGTTACTGTATGTTACTTTAATATTAATCAAAACCTTTTCAGTATTTTGATTCAGCTATAAAATTAGGCCCTTTTGTTTCAGTTTGACTCAAAACAAGTTTATTTTCCATTTTTCACCTAGACTACAGAATCATTTATTCACGCAGAGTTATGTACATTATGTAGCTGTAAACTATGCATCTTCTGTAAATAGATGTCAGAAACTCTGCCATACATTCCCACATGGCAGTGTAATCAAAATGTTTGTAAAAAGCATTGCACATGACAGTGGGACAATAGCCCAGCAAAATACAATTGGTTGCTATACCACTATTAAAAATATTGGTCAAATATGTCCCTAAGTTAAAGAGATGTGATACAAATAGTAACAGCAAATGTGAAGCAAGTTCAAGAATCCTTATATGTATAGCTTACTAAACAACAATTTTACAAATCTTCTTCATGGGCTTTCCTCTTTCCTCACACCTGCAGGTTCTGTTCTACAGAAAATGTGGTGGCTACGAGACTGTCAAAAGGACAGAAGCAGCAGTGAGAATACTATTTTTTTTTCCACCAAAATCAGGTAATAGTAGCAATTTTTTGCTGTAGATATAGTGGTTTTACTCAGGTGGGCAGCTGAGTTTCACCACAACTACTCTCTCACTTCCCTTAATTAGATGAAGAGGGGAAGAAGAAATTATGATGGAAAATAATAATAATAATAATAATAGTAGTAAAATCAGCTCACATGTTGAGATGATTAAAAAAAAAAAAAAGAAAAGGAAAAGAAAAAAAGAAAACAAGAAAAGGCTGTGCAGAAGCACAGGGAGAAAAAAAAAAAATTACTCTCTACTTCCCATCTATCAATGAGCAATGTTCAGCCACATCCCAGGAAGCAGGCCTCAACAAACATAGCAGATGTTTGGGAAGACAGATTTTTTCATAATAAGAGACTCCCCTCTTCTTCCCCTTTCCCACATTTTATTGCTGAGTGTGATGTCATAGGGCATGGGATATCCCTTAGGTTGGTTTAGGTTAGCTGCCCTGGTGATGTCCCCTTCCCATCTCTTGCCCACCCCCAACCTGTTGGCTTTAGTTGATGGGAAGGGATAGGGCGAGGGGGAAGAGAGGATTGAAGGGAGTCCTGATGCTGTGCCAGTAGCCAGCACTGCTCATCAATAGACAAAATACTGGTATGATACCAATGCTGTTCTTGCTACAAATGCATAGCGCAGCACTGTATGGGCTGCTGCAGGGAAACCACATCCCAGCTAGACCCAACACATATAAAATCAACTCTATTATTTTACCACTCAGGGCAGAACAGTGGATATAGTACAGAAATAAGAAGTTCTGGAACAAATCTTTGGTCTTCAAACAGGTTTTTGTTTGTTTGTTTGTTTGTTTGTTTCTTTTTAATATATAATTTCATGATCAGACTAAAATATAACAGCAACCGAGACACAAAAATTGCACAGGCTTCTTGGAATTATAGGTAAAAACGATAACTCAGTTGAGTTAGATGTGTCATGTGAGTATATGTGTAAAGGTCAGGTTTTTTAATTTCTGTTTGGATGCTGTGCTG
Organism: Nettapus auritus; assembly: GCA_011076525.1. Classification (NCBI taxonomy): domain Eukaryota; kingdom Metazoa; phylum Chordata; class Aves; order Anseriformes; family Anatidae; genus Nettapus; species Nettapus auritus. The sequence continues at coordinate 130,555,350 of CM021765.1, read as the reverse complement.
CTGAATACGGAAATGTTTGGGTTTGGGGGTTTCTGATATGACATGTTGGTATTTCAAGTGACCCTTACAAAAATATTATCTGTCATTTTCTACTGGATATATAGAATATATAATTCTAAGAAAGGATTAATTCATTTGTACTTGAGACACATTGCAGGGTAAATATCATCTTAACCGTAGTGAAATAAAATTTCCTGATACATATATCTTAGCTATACTTACTGTACAACTTCATATTGAAACATTGTTGGCTTATTTTATGGCAGTGTTATTAACTGTCAATAAAATTCTATTTGACTTTTGCAAGAACAGTTGCTGCTATTGAAACATCTCTCCCAGATTTTATCCAAGTAGTTAATAAATATCTTATAAATGTCATCAAATTCAAAACTATATTCAATTAAATGAGTTTTAAAAAATGATGAATTAGCTTAACAAGATGTGTGTTTTATAAACTTCTATTTTGCTGTATAAAGTAAATTATGCTAAAGATTAAATGAGCTCAGAGGAAATGAACTCTGAGATGACAAACAATTCCAGACTTAACCAAGTTCAATTTCTTCTGAAATATGTCTGTCTGTCTAGCTAGTTATCTGTCTTTGTCGTTTTGTGCATGTGTCAAGAGGAATCAAAGAGATTTTGAAGTCTTATAATACCAGAGAATTATTTTTGAACATCAGTAATCTCCAAGTAATTCTCTCTAAATAGAAGTGTGTTGTATAAGAAATAGCTTCTTTACAGTGTTTTGATGGTGTTGCTTGGTAGAGTACTGTGGGATAAAACCCTGGTGGGAAGAGGGGCACAAGAAAGCTGATTAATATTCAAAGATCACTTCCTCCAAGCTGAAGAACAATGCTTCCCAACAAAGAGGAAGTCAGGCAAAAATGCCAGGAGGTCTACATGGATGAACAAGGAACTCCCGAACCAACTGAAACACAAAGAGGAAACCTACAGATAGTGGAAGTTAGGGTGGGTAACGTGGGGGGAATACTGAAAAGTCCAGGAATGCAGGGGGTCAAGTTAGAAAAGATAAAGAACAGAGAGAATTAAATCTGGCCAGGGGCAACAAGAAGAGTATGTCAGTGATAAAAGGAAGACTACGAAAAAAGTGGGACACCTCCAGAAGGAAACGGGAGACCTGGTTACCTGGGATATAGAGAAAGCTGAGGTATTCAATGGCTTTTTTGCCTCAATCTTGACCAGCAAGTGCTCTACCCATACCACATGTGTTGCAGAAGGCAAAGTAAGGGACTGGGAGAATGAAGAACCACCCAATGTAGAAGAAGATCAGTTTCAAGACCATCTAAGGAACCTAAAGGTACACAAGTCCATGGGATGTGATGAGATGCATCCACAGAACCTGAGGAAACTTGCACAGGAGGTTGCTAAGCCACTACTCATCATATTTGAGAAGCTGTATCAGTCTGGTGAAGTTTCCACTGACTGGAAGGAATCATCTGTATTGAGCTTACATGACAAGGGTTTATTAGCAGGGGGCTGCAGGATTGGCCTCTTTGAGAAGAGTACAGAAGCTGCCCTATGTTAGATAAGGGCCCGTTTCAGCTGGTTCCAAAGGGACCTGCTGCTGACCACAGCTGAGACAGTATGTGATGTTTACACCTCTGTGAGAGTAGTTTAAAGGAAAAAAAAACAACAACAACAACAACAACAACAAAACAACAACAACAACAAAACAAACAAACAAACAAAAAACTGCTGTGCCACAGCAGCTGGGAGATTGAGGAGTGAGAAACAGCCTTTCAGACACCAAGATCAGTGCAGAAGGAGGGCAGGAGGTGCTGAGTGCACACTTGGCAAGTTTGTGGATGACACCAAGCTGTGTGATGTGGTATCATGTTCCCTGCAGACACATTGGAGGGAAGGGGTGCCATCCGGAGACATCTGGATAGGCTTGAGAGGTGAGCTTGTGCAAACAACATCAGGTTCAAAAAAGCCAAGTGCAAGGTCCTGCACCTGGGTCACAGCAATCCCAAACTTGAATACAGGTAGGTTGGTAAATAGATAGAGAGCAGCCCTGCAGACTTGAGACTGTAAAGAAAAAGACTTTTCCTGCAAAGAAAGGCTGAGAAAGCAGGAATTATTTAGCCTAGAGAAGGCTTTGGGGAGACCTTATAGCAACCTTCCAGTACTTAAAGATGGTCTACAGGAAACCTAGGGAGGGACTTTTTATCAAGGAGTGTAGTGATAGGATAAAGGTCTCGTGGTTTAGGCCTAGAAGACAGCTCAGTATCACACAGCTGCTTTCTCACTCTCTGCAGGTGGGCTGAAGGAGATAATCAGAAAGGTAAAAGTGCAAGAACTACTGGGTTCAAATAAAGACAATTTACAAGGTAAAGCAAAAACTACGTGTGCAAGCAAAGCAAAACAATGAATTCATTTTCTAATTCCCATGCACAGACAGATGTTAAGCCACTTCCAAGAGAGTGAAGATCATCACACAAAACATTTTCTTGGGAAGATAAATGCCATCACTCCCAATATCCCCCCTTCTTCTTTCTTTACCCCAGATTATATTGCTGATCATGTCACCATATGGTATGGAATATCTCTTTTGTAAGCTGGGGTCACACATCCTGGTTGTGTTCCCTCACAGCTTCCTTGCTGGCACCCCTGCCGCCTTGCTGACAGGGCAGCCTAAGAAGTCCTTGGTTCTGTGTAAGCACTGCGCTGCAACAACTAAAATCATCCATGTGTTATCACCATTTTCATCAAAAACTCAATACATAGCTTTGGGTGAGTCTCTGTGAAGAAAGTTAACTTGTTCCCAGACAAATTCATGACAAAGGTGTAATGGTTTTAAATTGAAAGAAGATAGATCTAAACTAGATATAAGGAAGAAATTCTCAATCAGAGGGTGGTGAGATGCTGGAACAGGTTGCCCAGAGAGGCTGTGTATATCCTATCCCTGGAAGTGTTCAAGGCGTGGTTGGATGGGCTTTGAGCAGCCTGGTCATAGCACGGGGGTTGGAATTACATGGTCTTTATGGTCCCTTCCAACCCAAATCATTCTACAATTCTATGACATAACAGAGACAGATTGACTTGCTGCTAAAAGTTTGGACTTTCCTAGAACTATATAACATTCAATTTCCTATATTCAGCTTAGCTAAAACCCTTAAACCCAAAATATACATCCTCTTTTTTGTGAGTATAAATTGTGAGTATGCAATATGTGTGAAGTTAAGTAAAATTATAGTTTTAGAATTATGTAAATATGATTGAAATAAATAATTTGTCCTATAGAAGATCATGAAATTAATTCAAAATCAGAATTCTAGGTGACAGCTACGAGGCTGAAAGTATTAAAATCTACATGTCAGTGAAACTATTATTTTCTTAAGTAAAGCCATGTGAAACAAAAGGACCTTAATATATATACATATATAGTTTTAATAGCAAGTTTGGTTAACAAAGTGTCTTTTCTCACCATTTAACCTTTAATCTAAAACTGAAGTTATAAACCTTACTGAGGGTGCCCAGAGAGTTGTGGTGAATGGAGTCAAATCCAGTTGGAGGCCGGTCACTAGTGGAGTCCCCCAGGGCTCGGTACTGGGGCCAGTCCTCTTTAACATCTTCATCGATGATCTGGATGAGGGGATCGAGTGCACCCTCAGTAAGTTTGCAGACAACACCAAGTTAGGTGCGTGGGTCAACCTGCTCGAGGGTAGGAAGGCTCTGCAGGTAGATCTGGATAGGCTGGACCAATGGGCCGAGGCCAACAGTATGAGGTTCAACAAGGCCAAGTGCCGGGTTCTGCACCTGGGACACAACAACCCCAAACAGAGCTACAGGCTGGGAGATGTGTGGTTAGAAAGCTGCCTGTCAGAGAAGGACCTGGGAGTTTTGGTTGACAGTCGGCTGACTATGAGCCAGCGGTGTACTCTGGCAGCCAAGAAGGCCAACAGCATCCTGGCTTGTATAAGAAACAGTGTGGCCAGCAGGTCCAGGGATGTGATTGTCCCCCTGTACTGGGCTCTGCTGAGGCCGCACCTTGAGTACTGTGTTCAGTTTTGGGCCCCTCACTACAAGAAGGACATGGAGGTGCTTGAGCGAGTCCAGAGGAGGGCTACGAAGCTGGTGAAGGGTTTGGAGAACAAGTCTTTGGAGGAGCGGCTGGGGGAGCTGGGACTATTTAGCCTGGAGAAGAGGAGGCTCAGGGGCGACCTTATTGCACTCTACACGTACCTGAAAGGAGGCTGTAGTGAGGTGGCGGTTGGTCTATTCTCCCACGTGCCTGGTGACAGGAAGAGGGGGAATGGGCTAAAGTTGTGCCAGGGGAGGTTTAGGTTGGATATTAGGAAAAACTTCTTTACTGAAAGGGTTGTTAGTTGTGGAGGAGTGGTTAACTGAGATAGGACACGTGGACATGAAAAAGCTGGGAATTCACGAGCTAGACAATTATCGTACACAGCTGGTGTGAACTAATTAAAGACAAGGACACGGTTTCCCTATCTGTCTGGGAAGGTACTGAAGGGGGGACTGCAACTGTGGTCTAAGGAATGAGGAACTAGCTGACAAGATAAGGAAGCTGATAACCAATCATGAGCTTAGCTTTTGCAATATGTATGAGCTGATTACTTCTAGAGTGTATAAAAGGCAACTGAGCTATCCAATAAATTCGAAGCTTGCTGATCACTCATATTGAGCGTCCTTGTCTTCCTTCCGTCAACAACAGTTAGTCACTGGAATATGCTGCCCAGGGAAGTGGTTGAGTCACCATCCCTGGAGGTCTTGAAAAGATGTTTAGATGTAGACCTTAGGGATATGGTTTAGTGGAGGACTTGTTAGTGTTAGGTCAGAGGTTGGACTCGGTGATCTTGTAGGTCTCTTCCAACCTAGACTATTCTGTGACTCTTTTTTTTTTATTATTATTTTTATTTTTTTATTATTTTTTTGTCAAAGATCAGGAGTAGGAACTTACTAATTTACTGAAAATATTGGTTATTTAGCCTGTCAATGATATAGGTTGTTCACATTGGCAAGTGGCAAGACCTAGCCCATGACAAGGTAACCTTGAATTATGAATTGCTAAGAATCTTTTTTACTTTTCAAATTGTTAATATATCAGAATTGGTAACTTTTCCCATATAAACAGTCACAAAGTTCTAGGTGCGGGTTGTTCCACAGAACACAAAAAAACAAAGTACAATCTGAATGCTCTTATCAGTAAAATCTACATCAAAAAAAAAAAATGTCCAAAAGAATAAAAACAAATACTTCAGTGTGAGCTTGGAGGAAAGCTCTGAAAAGCTGTTCTACAATAGTCTGTTAAGGTTTAAGTTAAAAGTAGTAGATGTAGTATTTAATTCATTAGTCATATATGTTACAAATGACCCCACAATAAACTCAAACTGGAGAACCGTATTCTGTTGATCTATCAGAGTTTGCTTATATTTAAGTCATAAATGTTATATATATTTCCCATCAAATTCTTGAAATGTTTCTACTAACATATTACAAGTTTTAGTATAGTATTGCTACACTTAGAAAACCGGTGCATTCTTTATTTTATAGGTAAATTTTTCTCCCCTTATTTATGATAAATTATTCTAGTGGCTTAAGTTTTGTCCTTACCTCCAAACTCTTCCCTCATTTTCTAAAGAAATTACTAAAAATAAATTTGCATTTAGTAAGTAGTTACAGCGATATTTATCATGACTTTAGAAGATAAGAGATAAAAGCTCTACTGTTCAATTAATATTTAATTAATATTTAAAGACCTTGAGCAGGTGATTTACTGATGCTTTTTATCAATACTCCTGAACAATAGTTTTCTTATTTCTTTTGAGCTTTGTTGAGAATATTTAAGAACTGTTAAATTTTTTAGACTTTACACTTCTTTTTGAGGATGTTATAGTAGTTATTTCCTTAAACAGTTGATTAAACAATAAAAACCATGACTTGGTACAGTTTTATTGGTAGTTGTTTACAGAAAATTTTAAACCTCAAACTTTAAAAACTTTTATAGAATCAAACTGATCAGACATATTTGTTCAAATTGGACTCTCCAGAATTCAATACGAGCATTTATTCATGAAAAGAAAAATATAAAAAAAAAAAAAAAAAAGTGACAAGGAGTCTGCAGATATATTTAGTCATTAGAAGTGTCGTCTGGAAGATCACTTTTCCATTGTCATGTTTACCACTGGATATTTACTTCATTTCTGAATCACTACTATATTTTTAAAATTAGGTTCCAATACATTATATTTTTCTATTATCATTACTATTAAAATGGAGTGACATGGTCTAAATTTTATTTATAAAAATAAAAGAGTTTATAGGTTTCAGCCTAACTAATATGAACAGAAAAGTTATTAAGCCACCTATTAAACTTAATACTTGAAGAGTATCTAGAGTCAGAAATAAAAAGGTGTTATGAAGACTCTAAACTAAAAGATTTGGCTGTACAGTCAGAACAGGTAAATAACAGTGAAAAAGAAATATAATGCAGTGTAGTGACTCTCATAATTAGAAAAACAATAATTGTAATTCCACCTTTAATAAAAATAAAAAATGGATTAAGAATGTTTTATTGAAAAAAAAAAAATGCTTGCTATATTTTCTTTCAAAAATTTACAAAATAAATGTTCAGTCCAAAATCCATCAAATAAATGAAAAGTTTTACATTGATTTCAAATAACTTTGGATCAGATTCAGCTTGACCTCATTTAGGAAATTGCGAAGTAATAAGCAGAAAGTAATAAGCAAAATAAGCAGTCTGAAACTGAAAAAGATACAGTGCAGATACCTATGAATCCAACATTTAGTTGAAGTATTAACTTTAAATCAGAAAGTGTGAAATAAAATGAATCTGCTAATACCATTTTTTTTATTTTTTTTTTTTGAGTAAAACCAGTGGACGTTAAAAATTTCTTGAAGTACTAAAAACAATATCCAGAAAATTTTATTTAGTAGTATTTAATATATAAAATCACTATGGAAATTTAAGTTATATACCAACATATAACTTGGTATTAAATAAATGCAATATTATATCTATAGTCATACTGAAATTGAAATTCTTAAGAGATTAACTATCATCTATATCATCTACGATTTTCTGTGTTTTATCTCTGGAATCAGAGATCTTACAAAATATATATTATGGAGATTTAAACTGGAACCTCAGAATAAACTGGGTTTTAAGAAGCTTTGATTAGATGTATTGGTCAAATTAGTGAGATAATTTATCTGAGATTGTTAGTGTTAAAGGCACATAACCACCTGAGTAGTTATGTGAGGTGCTTTATTCAGCTCTGGAAGCCAGGGGCAGGTGCCAAAATCAGGCTTCCCTCTCATCATATCCTGATCGCATTTATTCCCCTAAAATATTACATATGCATTAAGTGTTGCAATTCTCTTATACGTGTCTTAATATCTCACAATCTTATACATATTCATCTCCCAATCCCTCTTTGTGTGCTAATTAACCTGTTGGTCTTCCTGTGCTTGCATGGCGCTCTCTGGTCATCATCCAGGTGGTCGTCGGGATGAAGTAAGCAGTCTTCATCGGAGTTGAACTTTTTACCTTCCCCTTTTGCACATTGTCTGTAGGAGCCCTGACTATGGTCCAACCTGTAGGGTCAACCTGACCCAGGAGGGGTTCCTCCTATCAAGATGTTTAATGAGTCTTATTATTCCTACCTCTCCTCCCTACCATTAATTTATATACTTTCTCATGGTACCTTGATACATACAGACACTGTGTACTAAATAATCACCATGGTTATCATTATAAGCCCATTGTGCAGGTGTTCTGGATACTCTTCAAATATTTTGTAATTACATATATACATGATTACTTGTATATATGTGATTACTATACAATTATAATTCTTATGACAGAGGATATTATATACCCTCCTAACTTTTTTATTTAATTATTTGTGACCTTAGCATGGAGTTATCTAACGTATCCCATCACCATGGTTACTTAAATATTTGAGTCAAATCTTTACCAAAACGTTGACACGAAGTACTTGATGCTGACTTAAAATTATATGGTGTTCAAAACAGAAAAAACTTTAAAAATTTAGAGCAGTTAAGATATTACAGAGTACTGTAAAACTGTCTGCATGCATTGTTTTTTATAAGATTTCTCCTCCTAGTGACTGATCAGGAAGAAAAAAAAAAAAGTATTATTCATCAAAACCAAAATTTTTAGTCCTTTGAAGTTTGGCCAACTCAAGCTTTAGCTATTTCTTATTTCTAATACAGACTGCTAAACTGAGAGCAAGAGTAGAATTTCTTGAGGATCTATAATTCCATCTGGTCCACCTTATATTAATCCCTAATGTGTTTATTCTTAGACATATTTTTCTCTAATGTAACCATACACATACTTACAGCAACTGTAGGAGAATCATATAACAGAGTGTGATTTGATAATCTTATTTTATTTTTTCCAGACAACATCATCCATTAGCCACATACAGTTTCTTACTTATTTTCGAGGTTTTCATTTGGTACAAACATGTAAAAGTAAACTTTGTCATTACTTTTCAGATATTTTAAATATAAGAGACAGGTACAAATATTCAGTGGACTGAATTTTTAATCTTTTACTTAATCTCATAGTTAATATTTTTAATGCAAGTACTTTCAAAGCATTTCTAGAATTTATAATGATAACGCATTTTTTCTAAAGTTTAAAAAATACACTTGTGGAATATTATGTTAATCATATTTACTTACTAAACTATCAATTGCAAACAATTTATAACAGGTTGTAAAACTCTGAGAAAGTGCTAGACAAAATGTTTTGTCCTTCGAAAATATTGATTTTTCAAAAGTAAAATTTCCATGGAAACATAAATGAAATTCAAAGGTATAAGAAGAGATTTATCATGAAAACAAGAACAAAGTAGAGGGTAAGGTAAGGCAAAGTGAGGAACATTGTTTCAAAATAATAAAAAAATATTGTCCATACTTTTGGATATCTGAACATTTGCTTTGATTTTCAGTTATGCTATATATTTTGATTTCTAAAAAATAAAACCAGACTTCTAAATGATACTACTTGTTTCAGTGTAGAATGGGAATATTTTTAAAGTTTCTAATTTTTCCTGCTTGCAAAGTTTTATGTATTTCATAAGAGCTTTATATGTCTTGTAAACCCTTCAGAGCAATATAAGCCCAAAGCTGTCTTCCTTTTGTGTTCATAAAGAGGTAGGAAACTCTCATAAATATGCAAAAATTCCCTACAGAGAAACATACTGAAGAATTAAATCTACTCTCTATTCGTCGTGTGAATAAATATCCTACATAATATATATATTTTTCTTCTTCTCATAAGAACAGTTAAGCTAGCATAGTTATATGCATAAAACATTCTTGTTAGGCTTGTAAAGCACAGAGGTAATTTCATATATGCTGAAACTAGAAAGATGTGAAAATGTAAATTCTTAACACACAAGAGCTCTGTCTTTCCTCTAAATTGAAACCTATTCTCATAGCTTCTTTATATTGCAACCTCACTTCATTCCTGAACTTTTAACTTGATCACTAATAGTTGTGAATTCTGAAATAATGTGTAGCTATGTTACCAAAGGCTTGTCTGTGGACAGCTAATTAAAATGTACATGATAAAAACTGCCATATCTAATGGAAATGCTAATATTGTCTTGGTACACAGTCTACATGGCAGACAAATCAAGCTCAGTGTGTATCTATAGTCCAAGAGGAAGGAATAAACTGTTGTATGGCTCAGTTTTTCAGTTTTTATATATATGTATAACAGTGTGATAAGCATAATTAGAAATACAGCAGTTAAACTGTCAAAATTACACACTGGCACTGCACCTCATTTCAGATACATGCAATATTTGCATCTGAGCTGCAGAGTATAACAAAATCCTTAAGGTGAAGACAAACTGACAGTAAGAACTTCCTTTCACCTTTGCTTCAGAAGTATATTAACACTGTATTGACATTCTGATACCATAAATGACTAAATACCTAGATATCCTGGAATGTCCCAGTGTGTCAAGCTCCAGTTTTCAACTTTACATAAGTGGTAACTGATGATGTAGCTACCTAAAGGATTTAATAAGCAATAGCGATAATGACTTATTGAACAAGCAACACAAGTAGAAACCATTCTGAAATAAATCTGAAATTATTTGGAGAATTTCACATAAGGTACTAATAAAATGTTAGAGATTGTGACAAAGGTAAATAAATGGATTATTGTTACTGCAGTCTTCATTTAACTGAACAAAATACTGGGAAAAACCCATTGCCCACCTTCTATGCATCTCTGGTAGTTTTCTCATTCAGCTGATATTAAATATTATTTTTATCCTTGCCATAGAAAGGTTTTGTATTAATTGTTTCAGTGTGCATTCACCCTGTTAGATGAAATATGGAGAATACAAAACTGAATGAAAAGTAGACAATTCAAAACTGGTAAGAAATATGTAGAAAGAGAGGGGAAAAAAAAAAAAAAAAAAAGGAAGAGTGTAATGACAAAAGACTAAATTGGGTGAAGAAAAGGGAAGATATCAAGACTGAGAGGGAGAAATGGCTGACTTACAGCAAATTTTAAAAGGGATTTAATAAAAAAAATTAAAGCCAGAACGTAGTGATTCATGTTTTCCTAAATGATTTGTAGCTTTTTCTATTGAAAAAATGTTAAGCAGTCTTTTGGGAAATGACATAGTTACAAGCCAGCCTGGCATATTCTGCTCTGAAAAACAGATTTTTTATTATTATTATTATTATTTAATAATTAATTATTATAATATATATATTTTTTTTAATTTAGAGAAATATTCTGATCCTGATCCACCCACACAAAGGTAAGAATGAGGTAATGCTTTTAGGGTGAATGTGATAATGTTCACTGACACTGACATATTGATAAATTATTTTCAGCTATATATTATGCATGTAAAGTTGTCTAATAACTTGAGTTTCACATTATTCCGCCTTTATCAGCAAATCTATTAATTCTGTAATTCTGTGAGTGTGAGGAAGAGCAACAGATGAATTTCACAGAATCACAGAATAGTCTAGGTTGGAAGAGACCTACAAGGTCACCGAGTCCAACCTCTGAGCTAACGCTAACAAGTCAACCACTAAACCATATCCCTAAGCTCTACATCTAAACGTCTTTTCAAGACCTCCAGGGACGGGGACTCAACCACTTCCCTGGGCAGCATATTCCAGTGACTAACAACCCTTTCAGTAAAGAAGTTTTTCCTAATATCCAACCTAAACCTCCCCTGGCACAACTTTAGCCCATTCCCCCTCTTCCTGTCACCAGGCACGTGGGAGAATAGACCAACCGCCACCTCGCTACAGCCTCCTTTCAGGTACGTGTAGAGTGCAATAAGGTCGCCCCTGAGCCTCCTCTTCTCCAGGCTAAATAGTCCCAGCTCCCCCAGCCGCTCCTCCAAAGACTTGTTCTCCAAACCCTTCACCAGCTTTGTAGCCTTTCTCTGGACTTGCTCAAGCACCTCCATGTCCTTCTTGTAGTGAGGGGCCCAAAACTGAACACAGTACTCAAGGTGCGGCCTCAGCAGAGCCCAGTACAGGGGGGATAAAAGTCTTCCTGAAGGATTCCAGTTTTCATTGACAAGAGATTTGCCAGTGTAGACATTTCTGACTACTCATAGATTTTACCTCAGTTCTTACACGTTCATTATGTTGGAGATATGACTCTCCATTATGTCATATTGCATTTTAATCAGTTTTGGCTATTTAATTTGTCATTATTTTCCAGTGCTGGACCTACCATGCACAGAGCTTTGACTGAAGTTTCACTTCTAGTGGTGTAAGAGGCTTTGAGAGGTAAGTTGCAAAGATGTAGAACAAGCTAGGATGAGTTCTTCACGTTAACATTTCAGTAAATATTGGTCTGTGTTTTTTGTTTGTTTGTTTGTTTGTTTTATTATTTTTAATTTGCATTCTATATTCTGCATTTTATTCTCTGTACTACACCATAAATAAAGGACAGCAATAGCTCTCTTTAACCAAAAATAACATTTCACATTGTAATAAGGCATTTAAATTATCATTTGGTATTTTAAAAATTCTTTATGTTCATACACTGGTATTTATTTCACCCCAGTGTCAGCCACAGATCTTTCTTGATGTTATTTTGAAGGATATGACAGATATTTTTATTCCTATCATGTTACAGATAAACATCTCACTTTATTAACAATTATCGCATATAACAGTTATGACAATAAACCATTGAGTACGAATCAAAACATCTCTATTAATTAATCTGAGTACACTATTAGATTACACTATTGTGTAATCTAACACTTCTACTTTACTATAGAAAAAAAAAATAATAATAATAAATAAATGAAGAAACAGACATTATTAGCAGCTTTTGAAGGAAAACAATAATGAGGGAAAATCTGAGACCAATGTACACACAAAGATTGGCCTAAATGTGAGTACAGATTTTACTGAATGAAATATTAAAGATGAAATAAACAAGGAGAACTTTTTTCCATAAAGACTATTGACATTTCTGAAACATAATATTAACAACACTAGGGATCAAACATAATATAGAATCATAGAATCATAGAATTATTCAGGTTGGAAAAGAACTCTTAAGACCATCTAGTCCAACCTTTAGCCTTGTACTGAAAAGTCCACCACTAAACCTTACTATTAAGTTCTACATCTACATGTTTCTTGACCTCCAGGGATGGTGACTCAACCACTTTCCTGGGCATCCTATTCCAATGCATCACAAACCTTTCAGTAAATAAATTTCTCCTAATATCCAGCCTAAACCTTCCCTGGTGCACCTACAGGTGATTTCCCCTTGCCTGGTGCTTGAGAGAAGAGCCCAATCCCCACCTTGCTATAGCCTCCTTTAAGGTAATTGTACAGTGTGATAAGGTCTCCCCTGAGCCTTTCTTTCTCTAGGCTAAAACAAACAAACAAACAAACAAACAAACAAAACAGTTCCCTCAGCTGCTTCTCATAAGTCTTGTTATCTAGTCCCTTCACCAGCTTCATCACTCTTCTCTGGACATGCTCCAGTACCTCAATGTCCTTGTAGTGAGAGGCCCTAAATTGAACACAGTATTCAAGGTGTAGCCTCACCAGAGCCAAGTACAAGGGGACAATCACTTCCCCAGTCCTGCTGGTGACAATATTTCTGATTCAAGCCAGATGCCATTGGCCCTCTTGGCCACCTGAGAACACTGCTGGCTCATATTTAGCAGACTATCGACCAATACCCCCATGTCCCTTTCCGCTGGGCAGCTTTCCAGCCACTCTTCCTCCAGCCTTCCTCCAGCAATGCATGGTGTTGTTGTACCCAAAGTGCAGGACCCAGCACAGCCTTGTTGAATATCATGCAGCTGACCTCTACCCATTGGTCCAACCTATCCAGATCCCTCTGCATAGCCTTCCTACCCTTGAGCAGATCAACACTTTTGCCTAACTTGGTGTCATCTGCAAACTTGCTGAGGATACACTTGATCCCCTCATTCATATCAATGTATATCAACTTAAATTTATTTTCCAGTACACTAAGTATAATTAATACACATATATATTGGTTCACACCTCTGGAAGTGTATGTACCACAAAAGTATGCCCACTTTTCATACACTCTCTTTGCAGTATGCTTCCCTATACACCTTAACAGAAAAGGAGGCAGACTGCAGGTAGTTATCATGTAGATTGATGTCTTGGGTGCACACATTAATGATAAAAAGTTAGATATTGAGGATGGATGACCCTTAACATAATTCAACCTACATTTTTGTTGTTAAGTGACAGGAATTTTCATAGAATGAAAGAAGATATGGAACTGAAGAGTTATGAGGGATGAAGTTTAAGAATAGAACATGATAGAGAATCAAAGTTAGGCTTCAAAATACACATATAGAGGAGAATAGAAGAGCCCTGGAACTAGAAAAATAAAGGAAAGAAGTAACATCTTTGAAATGATGTGATCAACACAAGTAGAAAAAGAAGCAAAACTGTCAAAGTATGTTTTTTCTTTGGTTGACAATCATAAAATGAAATGTCAGTTAATAGCCATTTAATGTAATAGCTGTGTAGGATTTACATATATAAAAATATTAAATAGATATAAATTGTATGATAACTATTTAATTGAAATCCTAAACATTTACCAGTCAAATATACATAAAATTAAATGAGCCACATTCATATCATATCTCAATGTCAAAGCATTTTTTTTTTTTTTTTTTATTTTCAATAGCAATGTTAATAAAATCATAGATTGGAAAGATGGAATGTACCAGTGTAGTAATCCTTTTTTAATCTTCTATAATATAGGTCAAAGGATAGTAATCCTTTTTTAATCTTCTATAATATAGGTCATAGGACAGTTATGTTCAGATAAAACCTATATAGACTTATACTAATTAAATAATATGTGATATAATTTGTGTCTATACCTCTTGATCTGCCATTTGTCTTCAGAGTTAAAGTTTTTCTTGATTTTTCCTCATTTGTATTTTTCTGCTTTTATTAGTTTATATAAATATCAATGTGTGGGTTTGAATATATGTGTAATTCTGCAAGCATGCCCAACATTCTAATTCCTTACTAACAGTGTAATTCAATGATGCTAAAATAAACAATAGCAGGTATATTTTTTCACCTCTACCATTAAACATCCAGTCACTGATGTTTATTATGACGTTCTCACTTTTCCTTTTTATAGTTCTAAAAGTCTGTGGTATACTGGTTGAACCTCTCATCTTCTTATAAATATTTTCCACCTGCTGATGTAATATGACTCTCCTGCAAGTACTAGCAATGTTGTGGATATTTCTTTAATACTTTGGACATATTTTAGTCAAAGTATAAACAATGTACAGCTACAGCTACCTCACAGTCATTCTGACACCGTTTCTCATGTCTGATGCTTCACTCATGGAATCTTATCTCACATCTTTTGCAAATGAGTCACTTTCCTTACATGAGAACTAGCCATCCCTAACTCCTAGATAGATTTGAGTCAACTAGTATAACTCCATTATGTACTCCATTATAAATACCAGTGGCCATAAACACTTTATCTTGCCAGAATATCTAAAGCCAGAGCATGACTAGATTTCCATTTTTTATCTATCCATCTGCAAACACTACAGAGTTCTAAAGTGAAAAAAAAATAAAAGCACATTTATTTCCTCACTGAAAGTGACAGTTTTTTCAAATGCTACACAATTTGTATATAAATTAAGCTTGCTACAAGATCACAGTTTAGGTTTAGGTTTCTGTTGTGTTCATTTAAGTATTTTATCATCTAAGATCTTATTTACCTCTTTGCCCCTTAATTTGGAGAAACCTCATGATTTACAGCTCTAAAACTAAGCATATATCATTATTTTGTCTATGATAAAGAAGCATCTGTATTTTTGTGTTTTACCTCAAAAAAAAAAACCAAAAAACAAAAAACAACAACAACAAAAAAAACAAGGTATGTAAAACAAGGTATGAGTACTGCATGGATTAAGCTGAAATATGTATGTTCCTCATGCATAATTATAAGGCGGCATCATGCCCAGATGCCAAATACTGTAGCCCTTTCACACAAGATCAGACAAGGCTATTAAATCATAGTTTATTTTTCTGTGAAGTTATATCATCCCTTGACTCCCTTGGGCTATTCAAACTACAGTTAGTTTATTGTCACCTTTGAAGACTAAACCTTGTGTTTCTAGAACATATTAAAATATTTAAGGAAACTGAAGATATTCAGCTATTTTGTTGGGAAAACATATTGAACTTAAAAATATCTCCCAGTAATAAATGTACAATATCTCTTCATGTGGTTGCCTACAGAGTACAAAACAATGGGTCTCATGTTTGATTTGAAAAGCGGAACTGGAAGCCATTTCTTGAAATTGATGTATTCTTCAGATAAAGATTACTTTGTATTTACCCCTGAGAATGTCACTTAATTGCTCTTAATTGCTGGGCTTTTTTATTTTTTATTTTTTATTTTTTTTTTTTAATATACTCCCCCTAAAGTGTGGGTAACAGCTTCTATTGTCCTGACAGAGTACTATGAGAATTAAAGAACTATCCCGTGCTGTTAGCTTGTTTGCTTATGTCCTCCTTGTTTACGCCTCACTGATACAATTGATATCATTCATTGCTGTAACTCTAGAGATTCTGTGGGGAAAAATCACCTGGGGAATCAGCACAGCAAATCTGAATAAGTAGCCTACAATTCATATTTGAAGATTGGGCAAGCTATAAACTTTAAGGTTCCTCTATCAAAAATTTTTAAACCGCATATTTTTTGTGTTTCTATATATTTCCATATTCAGCATCTTGACTTTTTGTAAAAAGAGACTGTCTTTGTTACACATTCACTACTAGCTTGAAATATTTGTGTAGTGACTCTGTCATAGGGTGGATAATTAATATCAGAATTAAGTATGAATCTTGTGTGTAGGATAGATCATGGCACCACAATGAAGATTTGCTCACGTGCCTTCCTCGCCTCTTAGTTTTTCTGTATCCTCATTTCATATATCAGAATATCTTCATAACAAAAGTAAACATTTTTCTTCTGTACTGGTCTACAAAAAGTCAAAGCAACATTTGCGGTTTTGTTATTATATTCTGCTTTCTTTTATTGTTGGTCTCTATTTTTTTTTTTTTTTTTTTAAATGTGATTTCTTTCTTAACACTCCCAGCTGTGGCGGCAGAAGTGATGAATCAAAACAATGAATTTTACATTAGTTCTATGTCTGGGGAGCCTTAAAATACCCTATTATTTTTCCTCTAGTAATGCTTTGGAGCCTTGGGTTTGTTCATCAGACAACCCCATCCCACACAGTCAAAATTTCCCCTTTGAATTGTATTATTGAACTGAAGTATGCCTGTCCTTGGAATACAAATTGGAACACAATTTTCAGAAGAGCTGGTTACATTCTGAAAGCTAGTGAATCTCCAGCATGACAAGGACCATTCTGCTGAAAGACCAGAAATTATAGGAAGGGTCTGAGCAGTACATAGAATTACATTTTCCCTGAAAAATACAGGAATAAAATATCACCACTTCTGGGTTCTGTACTCACTGAAAAGTTGCAAGGATTGTGTACTTATGTACTAACTGTAAAAACTGTAGTAGTCCAGACTGGAATTGGAATGACTGGATTACCACAGCCAAAAAAAAAAAATATCTTTTTTCTTTAATTTATCTTGTTCAGTAGATGAGAAATTCTGAGGGAGTAAAAAGTTCAAAGGACCACTGAAATTGTGCACAGACTTGAAAATAAAAATACATATTTCTTTAATGAGATGATGTGGTGTTTTGTGCCAAGCTCTTAATGTAACCTCCATCCATTCTCTAAGAATACACTAAAAGAGCCAGATATTTTGAAATATATTTCTTACTAGTATCTACATTTTAAAGGAAGAGCTGGAATGAAAAATATTCTTTGTATAAGTTATTTTCCTCTTTTTGCTCAGGAGAAAGGTATTCTCTATCTCCATTGCTGTCCATAACATGGACTTAGAGCACTCTGGACATTTGAACATCTGATGGACCTGGAGAATGCTAGCATTGGAAGGTAGTTTGCAAATTTTTTCTTCTAAACTAGCCAGATCTTGATTGTTTTGGGACAGCCAGAAGATTTTTTGCACTAGTTCAGTATGAATGGTTTCTATTGTAAACCATGCCCAGATTAACTCACCAAATCTTACTGAATAATATATAAAGACCATAACTAAATATATATATGAACACATACTTTATTTAAAAGCATATATCACAATTTTTTTGACTGAGAGTTTGTTGTAAGATCCCTTCTATTCCTGTCATGAAATATTTGTAGCTACAAGAATTTATATATGGCAAGAAAGCTGTTTTGTACACCCCTTTGATATTCCACAGGATTAAAGCGTATATATTTGTAGAAATCTACTACATCTAAATCTAATCCCCACTTGTTTATTTCACAAACAAGAATAAAAAACACCAGTTTTAGATATAACGATCAATTCATCTATTACATCTGAGAATCTTCAAAGATAAATTATAAATTTAGCCTCCTGTCCCACCACAAAACCTGTCTGTGATAAGAGTAAAAAACATGTATTAACAGAAATAAATAAACCAAAGGGCAAAACTGAAGTTCAGCTACATTCAACATAAGAAAACAACATAAGCATTGTGGAAGTCATGTTTACAGCCCATAATAACATGAGCAAGGCCACTCTCCATTAATATGCAGGTTTTAATAGATAACTATATCTGTGGGCCTAGTCAATATAAAGTTACCTTAAAAAACAACAACGTTGACTAGAAAAAATATAGTATCAGCACAAGGTTTATAGGCATTAGTTGCATTTATCAAGAGATGCAATGGACAGAGAAAGTTGAGTCCTGAATAACAGGATTTTCAAATTACTTATTTTATCAAACCTTTACTTCAATTTTATTCCTATGCAGGCAGTATATGTTCATAGATATTTAATGAGTTGGGGATAATGCATTCAGAAACAACTCCACAGAGACCATCTGCTGCAGGACCTCTTTCTCTCCCAAAGCACTTAAATGCACAGGGAAGGCAGTGGATGACACAGGTGGTCTGTTCAATCTTATTACTAAGTTTTTCAGCTGAACTGTAGTAACTCTAGTTTTATTGCAAAGCAAACAAGTGACAATCAATGCCGTAGGAGATGGCATTTATTGTAGATGTGACTACAGTCAAATACCAGAGTAAGGAAAATGATATGGTCTGTAAATTCAAAGGGTGTCTATGCAAAGCAGCTATAAATATTGGATAACTGAGTACTGATTTCAGGACAAAAGTGAGACAAAGTTAAGTCAGTAATAGCAAATAATGTAATTTGTACATGTAATTTATAAATAAATCATTGTAAGTTTAAAATTTTCAGGAAAACTTTTGCTATATGGCCATTTTTTTTTTTTAATTATTATTACTATTAATTAATTAATTAATTTATTTATTTATTTCTTTATTTTCTGGGAGTTCCTAGGTTTATGCATGAGGGCTACAGATCAGCAGAGCACGTAACTGCTAAAGTGGAAAAGATCCCTTGAGAATGGATGTGGGTAGTTCAGTCTCTGTCCTCAGTGAATACTGTATTCTCTGAAATTAATTAAAAATATACAAATATTCACCTTTTGTGGTTGAATGCATAGTATGAAAGACAAAGTAATTTCTAGATGAGTAGTTGTACTAACTGTATGACATACAAGAATATATAAATTACAGTAATATTTAGCTAATATTGCATTAATTAACAGTGAAAAAAATATAAAATTTCTAGAAATAGAATACTAATGGGAATGACCAGGACAGATCTGCAAGGAATTATGAACAGAGACTACATAAATTACTGAGGATTTTTTTCTTTCTCACATCCACTGAGTGGGAGGAGGAAAACAGAGGGACTTTCCAAACTAAGTGGAATTTCTGTGGGGGAGTTTGTTTTTATTTTACTTCTTACTTAATCTCACATTTTTACAGGAGATACTTCTGAGAGCCATTCAGAAACATGGGCTTTTAATGGTCTACATTCAGGGTTAATTAACTCGGTTTTACTGAAATAAATCCAAAATTGCACAAACCATGCCATGAGCATTCAGTACTTTACTGTTCAGAACAAGATGAATGGCATTTTTATTCTATTTTTTAATATAGCTATAAATAACTGAAACATCTCACAACTTGAAAAGTATGATGGATAATTTCTTTATTTGAATGCAGATGATCAGCAGAGTTATTTCCTTAATTGTAGTTCAAACATCTGGTCATGGTTTGCACACTGGAAAACCACAGGTAAACAATGTGATCAATGGGATTTTTAAAAATGCAAATAAAAGATTAAAATCATACTCAGATTAAGTTAACTGCAAAGACAAACAAATTTATATCTGTGAATTGAATCACATCACAAGAAAGAAGTGACTCTGTGATCAGAACAATATAAAACATGAAGGTAACTGCAAAAGAAGATAGACCAGAAGATTGGTTCTAAAGAGTGTTTATCAATATGGTGACAGGCACTTAATATATATATATAAACTCTATGAGAATAATCAGAGATAAAAAGTAAAATCTGTACTGTAATGATCTGGTCAGCATCTTTGTGAATTCGTTAGCACAATGCAACTGTTCCTACTTGAAATTCAGATACTATAATTTGCTGACAGTGTTTGTTATGGTACTATCCATTGTCAGGAACCACATGAGTAAGCAAACAAATTTCACTTGTTTAATGAACATGTACTGCTTTCTTTAGTAATCAAATTGCTGTGTGCTACTAGAGGTGTTAATAAGGAGAAAACTAATAGTGTAAACTTATGCTATAGATGGAAAGCTTCTGATACGTGCTTGGGCAGTAAGATATATCTATTTTTTTTTTTTTTTTTAGGCATTGACAATACAGTTGCCTAGACCAAAGCTGTAAATCTAGCTGACTTGAAAACCCACTGGAAGAAAACTTCATTTATAATGCATGATTTATCTCCCTTATTTTAGTTGTGTCTGTTAGGATAATTAGAAGTATATTTTCCAAGATGCTTTTCTCCATTGATTTAACAGGCCTAGAGGACTGTTTCATATTGGTTAGGTGAAATGAATTCTAATTACTGTTTTAACCAACAAAGTGTCTCACTGGGTATGTCAGCAATGTAAAAGAGAGCCCAGGAGCTATCTGTTAACTTTATTTAAAGTACTGTCTCTTTTTGGAACTGCTCCTGAAAGGTTCTCTATTTTCAACAGCTGTGCTTTAGATTTAACAATCCCATCTTCCAAAGTCCCAACAACACTAAACCAGAAAGGCTGTGCCTTTCAAGCAGGATTTTGCTGCACCCCGGTTTTGTGAGACATGCTATGCATCATACTACAAAACAACAACAACAACAAAAAACAAATGAACAAACAAACAAACAAACAACAACAACAACTAAAAAAAATGCAGAGAAATTAAAAGCACCAGGGACACATAACATTATAAAGGATTCAGAAAAATAAATAAATAAACAATCAAGAACAAAAAAATCTCCTAATCTCCTTTAGAGAGAAAGCACTAAACTGTGTAAGGTAAAAGAATCTGTGCTATTGGACAAAAGGGCTGAGGATCAGTCCCTGACATTCCTTATTTACCAGTCAAGAAACTGTCTTTTCACTGTCCTTTTTTAGTCTACCTAAAAAGTAATATCAATTTAATGTTCAAAAAAAACCACCACCACCAACAAAAAAAAAAACAAACACATATCCCTACTTCCATATTGATTCTTTTCTATATTTGCTTTCTTCCAAAAAAAATAGAAATGGTTAAAAAGGGTTTTGATCACAATTCTTTCTCTCTCTCTCTCTCTATATATATATTTTTTGCTGATATTGTTACAATTATTATCCCTTTTACTCACCCAGAAGAGTCACTTTAGAAAAGTTGAGTGCAAGACAGCCTTCAGCATTGTTTTAGCAAAGAGTTTGGACAAAGAACCTTTTCATCAATCTTCAGTACATGTGAAAACTTCAGTGTGTCCTTTATTGCAAATTAAAGCTAAAAATTCTTCCTCCCCACCATCTCAAAATGTAACTGTTTCATCCTTTACCAACATAATATATCTATCTTTCCATCACTCCTCCTGAACTAGCACCTCTTCATACCATCATACCTCATCACAGCTTACGCCACCTTCCCACAGCTTAAGTGGTTTGTGTCACACATTGGACAGATGTCCCAGTCTGGGCTGCCTGGGTTCCCAGGTACTTGTCTAATGAAGTCAGTACACATCTGTTGTGTTAAGGGTTAAAGTAATTGCGGGTGATGACCAATTAGCCATTATAAGTCTGGTTGTTTTCAGGATAGTGAACTATCACGATTACGGATTCAAAAATAACATAATACACCCTCAATCTGGTCATGTTCCATGGACTACCACAGCTACACTTAAAGAGTTAGGTCACGTTCAGTGAGAACTATCATGGCTAGATTTAATGAGTAGTGTAATTAATTAAAGTAACAGGTTCACGGGTTCTTTGGATTGCCATTGATAAATTCACTGTATGCAAAGCACATAAATATGCCAAAAGTATGAGTAACACAGCCTGGCTACAAATGCATTAAAAGGTGTAATGCAACTCTATAGAGATTTCCAAATTTTCTGTGGAGGTGTTTAGTAAAACCAAGTGTTCAAATCTTACCCAAAGGTGTATCAATACGGGAGAAGAGAGGCTCAGCATGTCAACTGATCCCACAAGTCAGAAGATATCCTTATCTTAGGGAAGATATCTTCCCTAACATCCTCTCTCTTAAGCCAATTTATATTATGTTATATCTTTTAGGTGGAACTTGAGTGTCTCTAGTCATGCGTATCTTGGTTATGATTGGTGCAAAGTTTTCTCTCTTTTGTTTAAATGTGTAGGCTCATAAGAATTCAGAACATGCTCAGTGAGGGGTGGTTGCAGCTTGGAGGTGGATAGCTTTTGGGATGGAGGTGTGTTTTGGTATTATAATGATATTATAATGAGCAAAGTTAACCAAAGTACAGCATTTTGTCAAAAACATGACTGGCTCTTGGCTCAGGGTAACAAATGTGCAGCTTATCGCTTTTGTTGTGCACAAGAACAATCAAGTTCCATCTTATCACAGAGCCTAGCCACGGTGTCTCCACTCTGCTCCACACTCTGTATTGTTCCTTTTAGAGTCAGCACACCAAGTTCATCTGGTGTGATTAACATCCAAGGTTGGATACCTAGGGAACTGCTAAGGGTTGCAGCTACACTCCACCCTGGAAGCTTTTTCAATGTTGTACCTTTTCTTTAAAATGTGAATATCAATTTAATTTTCAAGTCACTGCGGTCAATTATGCCACAACATGCAGAGCCTTGCTGACTTTCCCTCACCATAGACAAAAACCCAAGCATATGGATGGTGAGAAGATCTGTGATTCTGTGATTCTGTGAAGATATGCAGCACATCAAATGCTTGACAAATGGCAGGCAACACATCCCCCATTGTGCAGTTATCTATAGATTTTCAGATTAAAAGGCTATCCATTATCAAGTTAAAAGCTAAGCAGATTTATACAAAACCCAGCAGGACTGAAGAAACTGTAGAATATAACAAGATCTGAATCTATTGAACAGTTGGCACTTAAAGCTTCAGACACATACAGTGTTGACACACAAAATACCAGTGTGCCAAGATACAGAGTGGTGCCTTACCCTCGGGCCATTTACTTTCTGAAGGGCTCCTGTAACAAAGAACCAAAGGCTTGAAAAGCTCAGTATTAGTGGTTATGTCTCTTGCAACAGAAAATAGCCTTTCCAGGTAAAAGAACTCCTCTATTATATATGATACTTTTATAAATAAATCCAGTGTTCTTTCTACTTTCCTGTGAAAATACAAGAAACTATGGTGATGAATAGAAAATAAAATTCTAAAGTAGATAGGAGAAATTTTAATTCTATTATTTTATGCTGCAATTTTTATAACAAGTTTGCAACAAGGCAAAAAATGTCATATTTCCCATTTACACTGCAATAGCAAACCAAAATGTTACTATATTATTATTATTATTATTATTATTATTATTATTATTATTTCTGTTTCAGATTACACATATATAATCTAACAAATTAGGTTTTCATTGCTAAGAAAACCAGTCCTTATTTAATCATATATTCAAGACCCAAGTTAAATTTTCTGTCTGGCTTGCTGGGAATATTGTGGCTTGGTGTGATGAAAGATAAGTATGGAAAGAATATCTTAGAAACTGCTTTTGATGGAACAACAATATTTAACCTACATTTCATGAAATCAAGTTCTACTTTATTCAAAGTTGGAATACGTTTGCATTCTTGATCAGCTTCATCTCACTCTGTCTTGTTTTCCATACACTAGAAACAGCCCACTCATTTACATTTCAAATTACTTCTATTTTAAGAAAATGAGAAACAACAAAGCAACAGAAAGTAAATTTAAGGTATTTGGTCAAGAAATACAGAGGTTATCAACTAAAGATACGTTATTTGAAAGAAAAAAAGACTCAGACGGCAAGAAAGTGACATGCAAGAATCCCAGTAACTATCAAATTGCTTTAATCTCTTCAGTGTAACTCTCCTAGGTTTTATGATATGTAAATATGTTTCCCAAATCTGTTCCCCCCCACATTCTCAAATGCATGTGAAAAGAGCAACCTGAAACAGCTGCAGATGCCAGTTGGCTTTATTTTTCAGACCGAGTTGTGACAGCTATTTTCTTAGTGATTTTACTTTTTTATGTGCTAAAGTTAATTGTTGGGATACAGTTCTTCGTTGTAAATTATCATATTTTCATTTAAACCAATAGAGCTAGGACAATTTAATTTATTTGAGGATTCCCAAAAGTCCATAAGGAACTATCACAGCAAATCTGGAGACTGAATTCAATCCCTAAAGAGTGTGATAAATAAGTTTAATCAACTTAAAACACAAATCTCAAAGCAAATTAGTTATAAACAGTTTCATATTGATAAAGAGCAATAGTCAAACACTGAAGGAACAAAATGAAAACATATTCCTATATCCAGTGAAATGCAGAATTACTCACTGTTCTTCTGTCAGGTATCCAATTTGTTTTGTCAAATGTCTATTTGGCAATTGCTTAGAAGGGGACAGATTTTTTTATTTTGGTTTTCAATGCAGACTGCCAGCTCTTTCCCTCTAAATTTTCCCATTTCACTTTGAGAAAGTCTAAAATTTTTACTATCAAGATGAATTAGCAATAAAGTAGCTAAACCACTCTGTTAGGTAATATATCAATCAGATTGAGCACTTAGATAAACATTGAACTTTTATTTTTCTGTATTCTCTCTAGGATATATTTTACAAGAAATTCGGTGTTGATAAAATCACTCCAACCAAGGGAAAAAAAAAAAAAAATCAAAGCCATATTTCTCTCAGAGTATAGTTTTGATCTCTGGAAATAAAGTTTTGTAAATAAAGTATAATTGAGAACATGTCATTCTTCAATAATAAAAGGAAAGGAAAACAGTAGAGTTTTCCCTCACTATGAAACCAAATGTTAATGTTGCCTGAGCCTAGGACACCATCTTTCACCACCTACTAAGAAATGCATTTTCTATTTTGTAATACTGTCACCTGAAAAAGACATTGTTAGTGTGGCTTTAAAACCAGAGAAGTATCACTTGCTTGCCCTCTTTTAAGCAAGGTTTCATGAGTCCAGAGATTTTACTCAAAAATGAAATCTAATTAGTCTCTAGATTTAAAGATAGGAAATGTGTACTTGGTTATTCTGCAACATAAATCACCTAACACATCACTTCATCAGCAATGGTAATAATGTGCCATCTGATTGAAAAACCTTTCCCTACTATAGAGAAGAGAGGTGTTTAACTGAAAACTAGGGGTAGATGCTGACATAATAATACCTGTATACTTATATGCTCAGAAACCTCTGGGAAGTTACTTTTTCAAATGATTTGAATATTCAGTAGCCTCTTTGTACCTTGTTTTAGTAGATTGTAGGCTGTTTGAACTTCTATTTAATTATAGATTATAGATAATAGATATATGAATACTTTTAGAAATTATCAGTCTTGTGAAGCTGGAAACTTCAGCCCAGAAACAGATAAAATACAAACAGAATACATGCCACAGCTTAGGTATAAAGTGTATGGACAGCATAAATTTTCAGAATTCATACTTGCATGTTTAAAATTCAGCAAACAATATCAAAAGTAAGACCCAGAATTAAAACAGACTACTTTTTTTTTTTTTTTTATTGTTATTATTATTTTTTTTCACAGAGCTCTTTTTTTTTCTTTTCTTATGTTTAAATCTGTGCAAAATTTTCATGAGCAAAATTAAATAAATTTAGAAATATTCATCCAAATATGGAGGCAAATATTTTCTGTGTTTTCTTCAAAGGGAAACCTTGTGTCACATGGAATTTTGGGCATAATCTTCACCCACATATGAATTTCCTTAAGTTTGAACAGCCATTTTTTACTGCTGCTAAAACCATACATCTGACAGAACATATGTAATACATTTCTCTTTGCATGTTCCATATAATTAAGATTTAACAAAAAAAAAAAAAAAAAAAAAAAAAAAAAAAAAAAAAAAAAAAA
>CM021765.1:130433888-130499755 GCA_011076525.1 Nettapus auritus | reverse complement strand
AGAAAGAAAGAAAGAAAGAAAGAAAGAAAGAAAGAAAGAAAGAAAGAAAAGAAAGAAAAAGAAAGCCACAATTACTATTGGCCTCTTACTTAAAATGCAGATCTGCAGAAACCTCTTTTACATACTAGTTTGAATACTAGTTTGAATACTGAATTAGACATTGAATTAATTAACAAAAACAAACAAACAAACAAACAAACAAAACCCTACAATCTTAGCATCAGGAACCAGATTCAAGCACTCTCAAACTGAGCTGAACAGAATTCCAAGGCCACTGACGCTACTTGTCCCAGCTCTTGTGAGAGTGCTCTAACAATTGGAATGGGGCATCATACCCCTTTTTGCATGTTGATCGTCTAGCAGTTTGTCACTACTGTTAGCTAAACCATGGCATACACCCCCCTCTCTTCTGTAATTTTGTGAGAAAAAATCTTTTTATCATGTGAGCTTTCAATTGCACAGCACAATGTCATGCATTTTGATGTTGGTTTTTCGAGTGACCTGCCTGAGTTTTTCAGGAGATGCAACCATGTTTTGGTTTAGATCTAGCCAAATTTAGGTGAATGCTGGGAAACCCACTGTTGAGGCCCGGCAGCACTGGTCATGTGTATAGAGCCAAGCCACAGAAACAGGGGGAACTCAGTTGACAGAGGGCTTGTCTCATCAGGGAGTTACTGAAGTTTTTCTGGATCACACTTTTCAAAGTAAGAGTCTAGCACTGCTTTGGATTTGATTGTAAGTCACTAAGGTATTTTATCAGACTGGGAGGTGCTTTATGAGTGAAAATGTATCGCTTTTTTTTTTTTTTCCTCCTCTGGAATGTACATATGGTTACCTTTGTTCACTCTGCTGTCTGTTCTAGTGCAGCAAATTTTTAATTTTGTTTCCTATTTACTCTCAGATGGATTATTAATTAAATTTTATTCTGAACTCATGAAAAATGTTTTCCATTTTTGCTGAGTCGTTAACTAGCAGTGTTCTCTATTCTTTTGCCAAAGTAAACATATCTTAACAGGTTTGAAAGAACCCACTGATAGCATTAGCATGTGGCGAACTATCTGATATGCTTGGTACACAATGAAAAAAAAATAAAAAATAGTTAAAAACTGACAGTAGGTAAATAGTAATTTTTGCTAGAAATCCTCAGCCTCGATAAAAACCACAATCTGCTTAAGACACCACAAAAACAACAGTTAACTTTCATCTCATCTACACTTTTCATTTTGCATTTCCATGTTTGTTTGTTTGTTTGTTTTTTCCTGTATGACATTGCTAGAAAGTACCCTTACTGTCTGATATAACATAAATGCAGCTAGAAGATATGTTAAATGTATTAAACCACGTAAGGTTATACCATGAATAATTCTGCTTTTCTAGATTTTGATGCCAGTCTGACTTTGGGATGCATCATTTGAATGGAATTATGTACTGATTTACATGTAATTAGCACTGATGTTTTACAGTTTTATACCTCTTTTGGTTATCATCAGTAAACAATCCTGTATTGAGAGCATTCTGATATACTGGAGAACATACCATGCACCTTTTTTTCAAAAAAACACAACCATTTTTTGCAATGGATCTCTTTGCCATCAAAGGGTCATGAACAGAAATATTGCTTTCTTTGGTTCCACTCAGGCTTTGTACTTCTATCATATGTTGCCCTCTATCGTTATTGTCATTTATACTTGGGTGAAATTAATACCAAATGGCACTAAATATGAGAGGAAACCTTTCACTTTTATTCTCAATTGGCTAAAAAATTACAAGACAGCAGAGAATCAGACCAAGATCAAGCTTCTATTTAGCTTTCTTTATAAATTCAAATTAAGTATAACTTTTTGAAATAAGAAAGAAAAGGTCATTAAAATAGATTTCAAAAGAGGAAAAAAGTGAAGAAAAGATCATTCTGAATTAAAATT
Source organism: Nettapus auritus (assembly GCA_011076525.1). Classification (NCBI taxonomy): domain Eukaryota; kingdom Metazoa; phylum Chordata; class Aves; order Anseriformes; family Anatidae; genus Nettapus; species Nettapus auritus. Next base: position 130,497,833 of record CM021765.1, on the reverse strand, counting down.
TCTGTTACTACAATCAATCTTTCTCACCATGAATCACACCTTTAGGAAATTTCACTCAGATTAGCCCTGGTGATAGAACTGGAGCTATAAAATCTATATCAGCTTAGAATGCAATACAGTATTTAAGTGTATTATCTGCTCACAATTAGCTGTGAATTATTTTACACAAACAAAGCCAAAGACATATAATTTTAGTTTCCTCCTAAAAGGAGCAAAAGCTCCTTTTGCTTGCCTATTAACAGATACCACATATTCCCTCTGTGAAAATTGATGTTATATTGGCACCAGAGCAGAGAATCACAGATTTACATTTTCTGTGAAAACATTACTTTAATTAACTTCTGGCCACCTCCCAGAGACAAAATACAATACAATATGGGTCTCAAGTCAGACCCAATATGACAAGCTGTACATGCCTTAATACTTCTTATTTTGCATAATTCACAACTATACTCAGGACTGTTGGGAATTCATGCTTGCAGAGCACAGAACTGCAACTTCTCCAGTATAGCTAGTATTCACCTAAAATTGTTCCTTTCTGTTCTAGCTTTAGATTAAAACTCAAAGAACTCCATTCAGTGGAGAAACACTGAATACTTGCAAGAGGGAAAAAAAAAAAAAAAAAAAAAAAAAAGAGGATACACTGTTCTATCCACTATTGAGATCAAGTAACAAACACCTGGTTATGATAGGGAAAAGGAGAAAAGGAATGTCTCTTGTGATTTCTTCCTTTACACAGAGGCCGGTCTAAGCAACACACTGACACCAATCTGGCTATTAGCACAACTGTTAAAGTGAAATCACAAGTCTCTTGTGTTTCCTTTTCCAGCCATAAAAAGGTGAGGCTTGGCTCATGCTTATAACACTACATTTAAATATTGTAGTTTGCTTTCTCTTCAGGGAAATCACCCACCAGGTCACCAGGCTAATCACTGCTTGCTTTAAATTACTGGAAATGGGGAGAAAGTAGGAGTAAGAGAGGGAAAACAGACTGATATATTGTTAGTGACATTTCCCAGATTTGTAACTTATTTTCCTTTGAGAGCTCTGTATGCTTCCCAGCTTAGAGAGGATGATTCCCAGTCCTCTGAGCTCCCATTTCCAAATAATTCTGAGCCAGAGACTTTCTGCAGAAGTTTCAAAAGTTCTCTTTGCCTTTTTCCCTGTAGTTCATTTATTCTGCCTTTCTTTTATTTCTTTTATTCCAAAGTAGTGTCTCACTGTTTGATTCATGAAAGCCTCCCCCCCTCCCTTTACAAGTGGGAGCATAGCAACTAAGTGACACTCCATCAATGACCACACTGACTGCTGCAGGTATCTTGTTTGTTCCTTCCCAGTTGGCAGAAGCAGCAATGTACACTTGACTTGGTCTTTAAATGAGATACGACAAGAAACTAAAATACACTAAGCCAAATAAATAAATAAAATAAAATAAAATAAAATAAAATAAAATAAAATAAAAACATTGGTCATCTGCGACACTTCCTTCCAGAATCTGATAGTTATACTGATCCCAGGCATTAAAACAGCCTTTTTCAAAAGTGCTCTGAATTAGCAAATAGCCTGGATGAAAGAAAAAAAAAAATGTATGATGGAACACATTTGTGTTTCTATCATAACAATTGCAATCACAATTTTGACTTCTTCTCATAGACAACTGCTAATTGTTGTCTTGGTCCAGAACCATGAATCTCTGTTGAGTCACCATCCCTGGAGGTCTTTAAAAGATTTGGAGCTTAGGGATATGGTTTAGTGGAGGACTTAGTGCTAGGTCAGAGGTTGGACTCGGTGATCTTGGAGGCGTCTTCCAAGCTAGATGATTCTGCGATTCTGTGATCAATATTTTTTAGTTCCACACAAAATTGTATATCATATACCACATCATAGTTTTTGTCTCAGATCTCACTCTTTCAGTGTCATTCTTTCCTTTCAGTGCTGCTGAGAGAACTAACCAACACCTAGTTCTCCTCAGTAGGGAGGAGAACTCCTCATCATGGTCTGTCTTGAGTCTCTGAATCAACATCTTTCATTGTCACAGCAGTCAAGAGACTGCTTCAAAAGCCACAGCAGAAGAGGATGCTGTTACTTTGAATCAAGAGCTTTCCAATAACTGCAGTTGGATCTAAATACACAATCCATTAAACATGCATCCTTTAGCCTAAACTGCCCTTTCATGTTGTCCTGGTTTCAGTTAGGACAGAGTTTATTTTCCTCCTAGTAGCTGGTAGGGTGTTATGTTTTGGATTAGGATGAGAAGAGTGCTGATAACACACTGATATTTTAATTGTTGCAGAGCAGTGCTTACACCAAGCCAAGGACTTTTCAGCTCCTTGCTCTGTCCTGCCAGTGGGCAGGCTGGGGGTGCAGCAAGAGCTGGGGGGGACAGACCCAGGACAGCTGACCCAAACTGGCCAAAGGAGTATTCTATACCATCATGCCATCTGACATCATGCTAAAGAATAGATAGGGGGGGCTAGCCCAGGTGGGAGGGCCGGTTGCTCAGGGATAGGCTGGGCATTGGTCAGCAGATGGTGAGCAATTGCATTGTGCATCACTTGTTTCATACACATTATTATTATTGTTATTGTTATTGCTATTGTTATTACTATTATTATTATTTCCTATCTTTGTCTTTCTCTCAACTCACAGGCTTCACTTTCCCATTTCTCTCCCTCATCCCAGAGAGGGAGGGGGGATTGTGAGCGAACTACTGTGTGGTGTTTAGCTGCCAGCCGAGTTAAACCACAGCACATGTATAACTGGAAAGGATTATTATGAATCAATTATGACATAATGCATAAAGGTCCCAAAGGCTACAACAATGCAAAATGGCACAAATTTATCAAAGAAAAGAGTCTAGGAAATCTGAACCTACTAGAAGTCTGTTTTCACTTCTGTTGTTACTATGAATTGTTTGATGAATCAGGCTAATATAAAAACACAGCAGAAGTGTTTTAGGAGTTAAAGGACTTTTTCCTCATTTGGAGAAGAAATTAATGATGTAAAGTGAGAGATTTTCTTAGTAATTTCCACAGTTTTTATTTCTTTGAAGCCAGACAGCAACAAACCTCATGCAATCAGCTTACTCTGGAAGAATTCTAAACTACTACATCTTACTCTTTCTTCTAGTCATCTTTTTGTTACTTTTCCAGGTTCTCTGGCAACAAGCCTAGAAAACACATATGCCTTTAGGTATTCTTCTTCATAGGTAATATAGATGCCTCCACCGCACTTTGGGAAGGGACAGATTTCAGGTGTGGTTTGAGTATGGTTTGCCTCATACTCAGAGAACGGTCTGTGCCCTCTTTCATTTCACAGAAAAGACACATTTCTCTCTTCAACACTTAAGAAAAATCCAATTAATTTAAGCATTTTCTTACTCTTGGTCACCTGATTTTTATATATGGGGGGAAAATCTCACCCCAAGATTTTTTCCCCAAGGCAACATAATCTAGAACACATTTTGAGGAGCTTAAATGCTTCCACTGGACTATTATAACACCTTAGTCCAAGGTAGCTTTCTCCATAATCAATGTTTATCAGAGAAGTGCTGTGTGGTTCCTGGTCCTTTGTGTGTTCAGGTGTCAGATGCCATTTCACAGTCATAAATAGCTCAAGGGCTGTTTGCAGAGAGTTTTATTCACCAAGATCATGTCACAAAATGCTGTGTAACCAAATTTTCCATTTTCTTGAATGCAAGTAGGAAATTCATGCAATAAATATCAAAGCTTTAAATAAAATGGCTCCTTATAGGAGAAAAATAAATAAATAAATAAAAATTTAAAAGGTCTACCCTTAATATATTTCAAACTTGTTGAAGACAAGTGTCTATTCTTTGCTGCCAATAAGAATATACTTCAGTTATCATAACCTGATTGAAAATGATACTGAAGTTAATGCATTTCAGTGCATTTTGTCATTAGTTCATATAACTTGCACAGTTGCCTCAAAAAACTTTTCTGAATTATGAAATTATGATTGCCATAAAGTAAAAGTCATTCACTCCCCCCCTTTTTAAGCAAGAAAATAAGCAATATTATAGCAATAGAAAGAAAGAAAAATCACAATTAGAGTGATCTGAATTTTATGTTTAGATTTATCAGAACTGATATGTAGAAGGTTTCTGAAATCTGCCCAAGTCTGTTTATACAATATTCTTTCTACTGCTGCAGTTGAAGTAAAATGAATATCATAAATTCCATTAAGTGAATTCAGACCTTGAATTAGAAGATAGACCTGTACTCCATTTCTGATGCAAGATTTCTGAAATGCACAAACATGAGTGCTTGAATACACATACACACAAAATATCAGTGTATATTATAGCTCATATAAATAATTCATACACAGCTTTTAACCAAGACTCAGTCATTAAGTTCTGCTTATTATCTCTCAGAAAGTTTACATTTTATTCACAAATAGGGCTGACTCTGGTTAGAGTAACTTTGCTTGCTGAAATCAGGAATGTCAGGTCAGGCATATGAGAGTCAATATATGGTATGTCTTTCCATTTTGCATCTTTTGCCATGAGAGCTCTGGATAAGATTCATACTCACATATTCATCCACTGTTCTTTTTGTTGTTGTTGTTTTTCTTTTTTTTTCCCCTTCATTCATTATGTTATAAACTTTGACATGTATGAGTTCAAGTAATTCTGATTTTTAGCTTGTATAATACAGAATACAAATTTCTTTAACACTCTTCTAAGAGAAATGTAAGTAGTACTCATTCACTGAAAAATAGCTTTCCGCCATCTTCATAAGCAAACATGAAAATTTTGGTTTAGCATAATATATCAGTTTATCCTTATGTTAATCTTAGAAAACACTTTTTATCCTCTTGTGAAATAAAGTTACCTATATTAAAAAAAAATAGAAATAAGTTCATTTTTAATTTTTTATTGAAAGTTATGTTATTCTTACATTCATGATTTTATTCATTTACATGATATTTTACATCCAGCAATCTTCAGAGCATGGTATTCCATATATTAATTTTTGCTATCTAGCTAATCTGTGCAAATCATGACTGCATTCTGGAAAAAAAAAAAAAAAATAAGAAGTTTTAGTCAGTTATTGTGGAAGCTTTAGTCAGTAATGCAAAGTCCAAGGAAATCTCTATCCCTGTTTATGCAAAAGAGTGTACCACGTAGCTTCAGTTGAAAAAGTACCAGTGAACTTCAATAGAAGTCCATACCTGTTTCCAGTCCTGTCTCTGAAACCATCTCTGTAATTTTCCTGAGTGGCTTGGACTCACCAACAATATAAGAAATAGGGGTATCCCCAGGGACAAGCTTCTGCCCTAAATGTAGGTTGATGAACCTCCATCAAAAATCCATCACAGTCTCTCAGAGATAGTTTAGCATACATAAACTGAGCTTGTTACCATGTTTTAACTCATGAGCTCATTAACTGAGAATCAGAAAAGTGACTACATCCTTTAGAATAGCAAGAAGAATAATAATATAAATTAATGTTCATAATGATTTTATTGTCATAATTCGGTTTTATTCAATCTCATAATTCATTCAGGCAGCAATGGCAATTTTCTTGAGCTTTGGAGACCCACTGAGAAATGGGTACATAAAGAGAAGGTATGTGGATCCCAGCAATGAACCTATTAATCTGGGACACAAATACTTTTCTGTGTCTTTGCAAGCTTTATGATTCAGAGATATCAGTAGGTGCTTGATAAAGCAACACATATTTATAAGGATAGTTCCAACAGCTCATCCAGCAACTTCAAACTGATTAGTAGATGTCCAAGTCATTCAGTTTATTAACAGTGACATCTTAGAGTACTGCTGAGACAATACGTCACTTCAGCCCCAGAGAACTCTGGGAATGTCATCTTCTTCATCTGAATTTCCCCATATCCTTCCCCAGCTCTGTCATATCCAGTCCCAAGAATTACTTCCAATTGGTTGACCTCAGAAAGCAAGACTATTTCAGAAGAATGTCATGCACAATTCACTGCTCTGTTTCATCTTTACACTCTTTTTTCCACACATCTGTGGCTGTTTCCCAAGGCATCCAGAGCCAGCTGGATATACACCTGTTAAAATATATTCATCATTCTGAAAGTGTTAACAATAATCTAGATTCTGTGTAGTTTTTCTTCCACATTGGCTAAAAATTAGCTAAAAATGTCAAGGCCTCAGACTGTAAGAAATGTGATGGGTGGCTAAGAATTATGGAAATCTTTTCATTTGAGTCCAGATTTAAGAATCTTAGAGGATATCAAAAGGTGTTCACCAGTGAAAAAAAAAAAAAAAAAAAAAAGCAAAGCCCAATCAACTGAACACACATGCACTTAACTCATGCCTAAATCCAAAACATTACTGGGTACCAGTGAAATCCTCAGCAGGTCCCCTTGTCCCAGAATAACTGTGGACTAGTTTAGAAGGCCAGTCCTTTAGGGAAAGGGACAGTCACATCACCTACCTTTAGGAAAATGATTAATAGGTTTAAGTCAGGAGGTCACTCTTCCCAATAACCACATATAGACACTGAAGATAGTAGGCTACTCCAAATGTACTACTGCCCTGAATCACTATAACTGGAGGAGAGTAAGGGAAAGCCAAAGTCAAGTGTCTAAAATTAGGCTATGTGGATATCTCACAGCAATCAAAGGGAAAATAGCCTGTATATGAAAAACAAACACGGTGACATTTCTTATAGAAAAAAACTGTTGAATGGATCTGAAAAAAATATATTCAGGGATAATCATATGGTTGAATAGGAACCTCTGCTCTTTTTAAAATTGTCCACCGTAACATATCTGCAGTGAGAAACAAACCAGAACACCTGTTGGACCTATTTCTGCAGTGCCTGCATTTTCTACCATTTAAAATGACAGACCGATGATAATACAAAGCCTGGGAAAAGGCAAAGGAGTCCACAAAAGGGTTAACTGCTTATAGAACAGTACTTCTAATAGCTGTTTCTTAAAAGTTCCCTTGGTTCTCTTTTGAGTCTCTTTAATGAAATAATAAATGTATTTTAACAGGTGTTCAACAGCACAAAATGTAGAAATATTGGCTAAAATGCCACATCTTATTCACAAGAAGTCCCTTGGTGAAGAAAATCTGTGGATTATGGGAGGAGAAAGGCAAAGAGTCAACAGAGATTATAAATCCTTATGCTATAGGATGACTCAGCATGGGCAGTGAGTGGAATTTCTACATCTTTAAAAAAAAAGCTCCAATGTATGGTTTTATTAGTGGCTGAGAATGAAGAATTAGCCTTATTGGACATATTTTATTTGCTCTTTGTATTTTTCTCTGCAGCTCATTTGATGCTGTATTTCTAACTATAGATAATTGCTGTAAATATTGTTGACAAGGTCTACATAACTGGTCAAATTCTTCCTTAGATACACTCAAACCTCTTATATTCAAGGACATATACTAGGAGATTAACCACCTGTATCCTGGCTCAGGGTTACCAACAAATGGTGTGTTGAAAATCTGCTGGATGAAGTAATTCCAAAATAACTCTTTATTTTCTTTAAGGGATGCAGATGTAGGTTCTTCCATAGGGATGCAGGAAAGAAAGGTGGGCTGAAAGAAATCATCATTCAGGGGAACGGAGGGCCCTATTTGTCGGCCTGACCCTACCCGTAGGGAAGTCTGCTGCCTCCCTGGGGCCAGGGTCAGGGACGTTGCCAAGAAGCTTCCCAACCTGGTTCGCTCCTCTGACTATTATCCTCTTTTGATAGTCCAGGCAGGTAGTGATGACATTGAAGAGAGAAGCCTCAGGGCTATCAAACGAGACTTTAGGGGACTGGGACGGTTAGTGGATGGAGCGGGAGTGCAGGTGGTGTTTTCGTCCATCCCTACGGTGGCAGGGAGGGGTACAAAGTGGACGCAGAAAGCCCACCTGTTAAACACGTGGCTCAGGGGCTGGTGCCAACACAGAAATCTTGGGTTTTTCGACCATGGGGCACTTTACTCGACACCCGGCCTGATGGCTGCAGACGGGTCCCTATCTTTTAGGGGAAAACGGATCCTGGGCCAGGAGCTGGCAGGGCTCATTGAGAGGGCTTTAAACTAGGTAAGAAGGGGGACGGGGCTGAAGCAAGGACTGTTGGAGCTGTGCCAGGGGGAACAACAGCAAGGCCGGGGGATAAGGCAATGGCCCAGCTGAAGTGCATCTACACCAATGCACGCAGCATGGGTAACAAACAGGAGGAGCTGGAAGCCATCGTGCAACAGGCAGGCTATGACTTGGTTGCCATCACGGAGACGTGGTGGGACCACTCTCATGACTGGAGTGCTGCAATGACTGGCTATAAACTCTTCAGAAGGGACAGGCAGCACAGAAGGGGTGGTGGTGTGGCTCTCTATATTAGAGAGTCTTTCGATGTTGTAGAACTCGAGGCTGGGAATGACAAGGTCGAGTCCCTCTGGGTTAGGATCGGCAGGGCCAACAAGGCTAGCGTCCTGGTTGGGGTCTGTTATAGACCGCCGAACCAGGATGAGGAGACGGATGAGGAGTTCTACAGGCAGCTGACAGAAGTTGCGAAATCGTCAGCCCTTGTTCTCGTGGGGGACTTCAACTTCCCTGACATATCCTGGGAGCACAACACAGCCCAGAGAAAGCAGTCTAGGAGGTTTCTAGAGAGCGTGGAAGATAGCTTCCTGACGCAGCTGGTTAGTGAGCCCACCAGGGGTGGCGCCCCGCTAGACCTTCTCTTCACAAACAGGGAAGGACTGGTGGAGGATGTGATTGTCGGGGGCTGTCTTGGGCAGAGTGACCACGAAATGGTGGAGTTCTCTATTCTTGGCGAGGCCAGGAAGGGGACCAGTAAAACCGCTGTATTAGACTTCCGGAGGGCTGACTTTGAGCTGCTGAGGACACTGGTTGGTAGAGTCCCTTGGGAGGCGGTACTGAAGGGCAGAGGAGTCCAGGAAGGCTGGGCGCTCTTCAAGAGGGAAATCTTAATGGCGCAGGAACGGTCTGTCCCCACGTGCCCAAAGACGAGCTGGCGGGGCAGAAGACCAGCCTGGCTAAACAGAGAATTGTGGCTGGAGCTTAGGAGGAAAAGGAGGGTTTATAATCTTTGGAAAAGTGGGCAGGCCACTAAGGAGGACTATAAGGATGTTGCGAAGCTGTGCAGGGACAAAATTAGAAAAGCCAAAGCTCAACTGGAGCTCAATCTGGCTACTGCCGTTAAAGATAACAGAAAATGTTTTTATAAATACATCAATACAAAAAGGAGGACTAAGGAGAATCTCCATCCTTTACTGGATGCGGGGGGAAACTTAGTTACAAGAGATGAGGAAAAGGCGGAGGTGCTTAATGCCTTCTTCGCCTCAGTCTTTAGCGGCAATACCGGTTGTTCTCTGGATACCCAATTCCCTGAACTGGTAGAAGGGGATGGGGAGCAGGATGTGGCCCTCACTATACACGAAGAAATGGTTGGTGACCTGGTACGGCACTTGGAAGTGCACAAGTCGATGGGGCCGGACGGGATCCACCTGAGGGTACTGAGAGAACTGGCAGAGGAGCTGACCAAACCGCTTACCATCATTTATCAACAGTCCTGGCTATCGGGGGAGATCCCAGTTGACTGGCGGCTAGCAAACGTGACGCCCATCTACAAGAAGGGCCGGAGGACTGACCCGGGAAACTACAGGCCTGTCAGTTTGACCTCAGTGCCAGGGAAGCTCATGGAGCAGATTATCTTGAGAGTCATCACGCAGCACTTGCGGGGCAAGCAGGTGATCAGGCCCAGTCAGCATGGCTTTATGAAGGGCAGGTCCTGCTTGACGAACCTGATCTCCTTCTATGACAAAGTGACGCGCTGGGTGGACGAGGGAAAGGCTGTGGATGTGGTCTACCTTGACTTCAGCAAGGCTTTTGACACCATTTCCCACAGCATTCTCCTCAGGAAACTGGCTGCTCTTGGCTTGGACTGGCGCACGCTTCGTTGGGTTAGAAACTGGCTGGATGGCCGGGCCCAAAGAGTCGTGATAAATGGAGTCAAATCCAGTTGGAGGCCGGTCGCTAGTGGCGTTCCCCAGGGCTCAGTGCTGGGGCCGGTCCTCTTTAATATCTTCATCGATGATCTGGATGAGGGGATCGAGTGCACCCTCAGTAAGTTTGCAGATGACACCAAGTTAGGTGCGTGTGTCGATCTGCTCGAGGGTAGGAAGACTCTGCAGGAGGATCTGGATAGGCTGCACCGATGGGCTGAGGTCAACGGTATGAAGTTCAACAAGGCCAAGTGCCGGGTCCTCCACCTGGGACGCAATAACCCCAAGCAGAGCTACAGGCTGGGAGATGAGTGGTTGGAGAGCTGCCTGTCAGAGAAGGACCTGGGAGTGATGGTTGATAGTCGGCTGAATATGAGCCAGCAGTGTGCTCAGGTGGCCATGAAGGCCAACAGCATCCTGGCCTGTATAAGAAACAGTGTGACCAGCAGGGCTAGGGAGGTGATCGTCCCCCTGTACTCGGCTCTGGTGAGGCCGCACCTCGAATACTGTGTTCAGTTTTGGGCCCCTCGCTACAAGAAGGACATCGAGGTGCTTGAGCGAGTTCAAAGAAGAGCGATGAAGCTGGTGAGGGGCCTGGAGAACAAGCCCTACGAGGAGCGGCTGAGGGAGCTGGGATTGTTCAGCCTGGAGAAAAGGAGGCTCAGGGGTGACCTTATCGCTCTCTACAGGTACCTCAAAGGAGGCTGTAGCGAGGTGGGGGTTGGTCTGTTCTCCCACATGCCTGGTGACAGGACGAGGGGGAATGGGCTTAAGTTGCGCCAGGGGAATTTTAGGTTGGATCTTAGGAAGAACTTCTTTACCGAAAGGGTTGTTAGACATTGGAACGCGCTGCCCAGGGAAGTGGTGGAGTCACCATCCCTGGAGGTCTTTAAAAGACGTTTAGATGTAGAGCTTAGGGATATGGTTTAGTGCGGACTGTTAGTGTTAGGTCAGAGGTTGGACTCGATGATCTTGAGGTCTCTTCCAACCTAGAAATTCTGTGATTCTGTGATTCTGTGATTCTGTGATCACTGCTGGGCTGAAAGCTGAACTGAAAGAGATCTGATTTTGTGGATTGTGTAGCCTATTTTACACAGATGGGATCAAAAATATCTGATGTGCTTGTTCACACATGTACAGATTAGGGGATGGAGTGGGAGGGCATTAAAAAAGAATGTAACTTCCCATTAATACTTCCCAGAAATTTATAGGGCTGATTTCAGATTCTGGAACTTGGGATTGGTAATATATCGTACAACCTAAATGCTGACATCATTTCTGCATGTCCCCATTTCTGCCCTATGTGAAATCTAAACTAATTGCTTTCATCATGATGCCCCTTATGACCTGTATATCACATCTAATGCATGTGTGATGCAGATTCCCACCTTAATTTTAAAATATTTGTGGTTTTCATTGTTCAATCAAAAACAAACAAACAAAATCCAAATATTGTGCAGTTCCTTTGCTGACTTTCTGTGGGCAGTTGCTATTCTACTAGTGTCAGACATGCACATCAGATCCTACTGGCCTACACTCCACAGTGCAACCTCCTAAGTACAGTCAGGTAATGCACCTCCATATTCTTTCCAGAGTCTTTTATAGATGTTAAGATAAAAGGATGTCAACTTCTGACTGCTGGGAGACATAGTATCTCAAATTTGCATGTGGACGGAAGTCCTATATACCTTTGACATTTTCATTAGCTCTTTGCAAGCCCTTTATTTTTCCTGTATGCTTCCCCTTATAGATGTCTGTTTGCAGAAGGAAACATACCAAAACTTAAACTCTGTTTACACCTGCACTGAGTTTTCTCAGAGTCAGCTGTCAGTGTTGTCAGAGCTGTTTTGGAAACAATTTTGTATCTGGAACGCTTTACCAGCATAAGGCATGGTGACAGATGAAGGGGAAATGCCAGAGCTCACCGATACAGTGAACATTAGGAAGAAAGCAAGAAGTAAAATGATTAATTTTCATTCCTCACAATAAAAGAAAAATAGGTCTACAAATTAAATGGCAGGTTTAGAATGGAATATAATTCAGATACTAAATTCACTGTCACAGGATACTGTATAGCCTATATAGTAAATAGGTTCAAAAAGTAAAATCCAGAGAAAAGCTTCATCAGTGGCGTCCATATATACCCAGCAGCATGTCACAGTTATTAAACTTCTGGTAGCCAGAGGTTGGGTTGTATGGTTCATTGAGCAGAATCAGCAATTCAGGCTACTAAGCCAACAGAGCTTCAGTTTTAACCAGGCAGACACATTTCATCTGCTTAACTTTCATGCTGTAAGACAGACAAACAGAGCATTTTAATAGAGTCATTGGGCTGCACACTGATGTCTAGCTAAACTAGCCCACTTTTACCATGAAAAATGTTTAATGCCTTTATCAAATTAGGAATGTGCAGTACAGAAGTGTAGTTTGCGGATGGCACTGACTATCTATATCTGTGTAGTACTATCAGGTGATTCACAGTTCTAAACTTCTGGATTTCTTGCTTATTGGCAAGCTGTGAACACATTGCACTTTTTGCTGGAAACAGAAGGTTACAAATTTGTCTGTAGGCATCTATATTAGTGCAATTTAGATTTCCTTTGTTTTTTGAAAAAACAAAAACAAAAACCAAACCAAAACAAAACAAAACCCTTACTTCCACATTTATTGCAAAATACCTCATCTCCATCTGATTTAACATGATGAATCTTCTTCTTTATCTGCCTGATTTCTTGCAGTGTTTTATGCCAGGCTCTGTCACACATTTGTAAGGAAGCCTATGTTGTTTAGAGTAGGATATAAAATGTCTCTGTAGTGTGACTTCTGTTGTCAATCCACAGTTCAGTAAAAACAGTTTAATATTTTCTCATCTTCTAAATATCAAGGGTTCATTTCTTTGTCCACAGTATAGCAACACACACATGCACACACACACAATGTATTTCAAGTACCTCACTGGATAAGCCATTACCCGGAATAAGAGATTTGTAATGCCAATGCACTGTGACTCATGTAATTCAGATCCAAAGCTAATATGCTATTTGAAAATGTACCCGTTGCTGAGATGATTCCTAAACAGGGAGGCTGAGTAGTGATTATTAGATAGGACAAGACAGGAGCTGAATTACTGAAATGTGCAATAAAGAGATCTCAGCCTCTACAATTTGCCTGTCAAAAATGAAGCTTTTAATCAATTTAATCAGTGTAACAATATATTAGATCAGCAGCCTGCCATCTCAGCATGTAATTTTAACTATAAAGAACATTCTACAAACACTATAAAGCCTCCAAGTGCTCTTTAAAAAAGTCTCTAAAACATAAACAAGGTTTTTAGTAGCCTGTGTCAGCAGGACTAGAACAAATCACAGGAATGTAATGAAGAAGCGTGTTTTTTTATTTTATTTTATTTTTATTTTTATTTTTATATTTTTTTTTTTCCAAAAAGGATTCTGACTACATGCCTCATTCTTTTGTGAAGACAAAATATAACCTTGATTTGTCTTCTTCTCCTCCAAATCTCACTAGCTTTCATGCCTTGTAAAACTACTTATACTAATCTTCACTAGTTCTCTCAGGGTGCTGAAATCATGCATTCCTAATGCCAACAAACACACTAAAACACAAAGGAATGTTACAAAACAGTATTAGGAGCAGTAAAGAATCTCAGTCTCAAATTGCAGTGTTAGAATAAATTTTCATAGGAAAGTATTACTGTGTATTATCAATAAGTTTAAAGAAGGTGAAATCATCATTTCTATTATTTCATTGCTTTATTATTTCAGTGTAGGAATTTCTGTAATTAACTTTTCCTTATGTTTTCAGTTTTCCAGTGACTCATTGTGAAAATTACTTCCCCAAGCCTCCCGCATGCACACAAGCCACCACATATTTGAAAGTGAAGAAAGTCAAAGCATCAGGCACATCTACAAGAGGGCTAGACATGAAAAACTGCATATAGAAATGCATTTTCTGGGCGACAATTAGCACTTGCAAGAACGTTTTAATGCAGTATGGTCTGCAAAATGAATTTCACATCATAAATATAGTTTTCTATGTACAGGCAATTATGCAAACTATTTTCTGAGCTTCCAACCTCCAGTGCTCCTGGCCTGCCCTACAATTATGGGAAAGGATGGATGTGGCTTTGACCTATTCTGCTGCCTTCCCTTTCTCAAGAGTTAAGCTAGGGAGTGGTGACTGAACCTCACACAGGGATGGAAGAGTGTTCTGAGAATTGCCTTTCCACTGACCTGAGCACTCTGAAGAGCCTAATGCAAACTAGCCCCTTAAGAAAACAGTTTGTAGGATTTTCTGTAGAAGAAGAAAATGAATTCTTGGTTCTCAAAGCAGCTGACAACATGTGTAAAAGGCCAATAGCTGCACTATCACACTGAGTCTTAAAAATCTATCCAACTGCTGAAACACATGAATTTGGAATAAATTTCAGGACATGCCTGCCTCAGTGCACCGATAACAGGGACACAGAAGGCAGAACATTAAATCCCAGGGCTGTCATTTATGCCAAGGCAAAGCTTACACATAAACTACAAAATTAAAGAAGATAAACATTTCTGCTTTGAAAACCAGCCTAATAACAAAGGCTTTCTCCCCAAATCAGTACCTTTCAACTTCAACAGAAATGCACTCAGAAGAAAAATAAGTTATTGGAGGTAAAGCACATAGGACCAAATATCAAAATCAAGGCACAGTCCACTGTAGAAAATTACTCTGCGTATGTATATGTAACAACTGCTTTATCTTTGAAGGTCAGTGGAGTCCTGGTATAGTTACCATTTCATATTTGCTGCGCAAATTACTAAGATGCTTGGAGAATTCTCTATCTCATGATTATTTTATAAAATAGGATTTTCTGGCATCAGTGAATCCTATAGATTGCTGCTCATTTGCAAGCAACTATTAAACAATTGTTTGAATTTCATTTTGATAGTTCTTTCTCATGTAGCTCATATCATACAAGTACGTATGAGAATGTCTATCAAAATTGGTGAAAGCCACTGCAGTGAATTAATTTTCATGGTATCTATGACCCTTTTTTATTTATATTTTTTAATTTTCTGTGACTAGTGATGTGAATATAGATATGCAAGTATGTGTATAAAATTGTGTGTGTGTGCATGTGTGCATGTGCTTATGTGTATTTGGCTGACATTATTTGTGAGAACTCAAATGGAATAATTGTATCAATAATGCAATACCTACATCAAGTGTTGCAGCTTCACTGGCATCAGACATCTTGCTGTGTTTGATTTTCCTCTTCATTCTAAATGTTTTAGCTATCAGTGGAGGAGTAATAATTAACAGAGAAATTTCTTCTTTTTTTTTTTTTTTTTTTTTTTTTTTTTTTCTGATGAAAATTGTTCATTGTTTCTGTTGAAAAATTTTGATGTGTATTTCAAACTATGTTCATGGTAAAAAGATCCAGTCTATCATGAGCAAATTTATATATTTATTTCACAAATTTTAACAAGGTTAAATGCACTGAATTAATTATTCTTTTCCAGGAGTTTACACAGTTTATTCCTGCTTTAGAGCTTTGCAGCAAATAGCCACCATTACACTACTGAATTGACATAATCAAGCCCCACAAGGTATTTCCTGTTTACATGTTGTATTAATTTGATTGACCATAAATTATATGTTAGTCCAGTCAAAATAGATCCCATAGCATCAAAAATACATCTGGTAGGGAATTCTAATGTTCTAGGCACTGTATCTTTTGTAAAATAATTCTTCTGTATCTATCATCAGTTAATTATTTTAGACAGCTAATCAATTCAATTATTATCCAAATATTACAAATCCTTGGCTTGGTAAATCTTCACATACTGTAATGAAGCGTACAGTTATACAGCATATTCTCTCTGATAGAAATGTTAGCTAGGTCCTGTTCCCCCTCTCCCTATTCTAGTGTTTATTTTCATGCTAATTATTTATTTTTGCCATCCTTAATACAATTACTTATGATACCACAATGCAAACCAGGTCATTTAGATTATTTTGATTTCAAAAACAAACACTACAAAAACATTTCTGTACTCCAGCTTACAGTGCAGAACTTGTGAAAACAAAAGATTGCAATGGTGGGCAGAAATCTGCAGTTTGGAGTGGGAACTACATAAACTATCTTTGTCAGCAAATAAATCACAGCGTATAGCTCTGCCTTACTATTTCAAAATACTCTGTTCAGAAAATAAAAATAATTAAAAAAAAAAAAACATGAGGAAAGATTCAACACAAAAACTATTTTTATATGGAAAATATACATATATATAAAGAAGTAGTAGTCATAAAAATAAGTTTTTAAACTTTTAAATTAATAGTAATTCTGTGCTTATGATGAATGATAAAATAAGCAAAAAGGAAAGAAGCAAGCACGGATAGTTACTGGCTCATAACTGTTTTTCCTCAGCATTTACGATTTTTAAATCTTAGTTTTTTAAATCAAAACACCCATACAATCACCTTTAAAGAAACCCAACCACTGAGATCATGAACAGTTAATAGAACATGTCAGAATCACTGTTGTTTCTGCAATTTTAACTTGGTCTTCTTGGTATAAACTTTGACAGCTCCCCAACTCAGTTTACAGGATGGACTCTATGTCACAGTAGTTCATTGAATCTTCCCTGGTGTTATTGACTGTAATACTCAGAAAACAAGCTGCTGAAAAAGTTTTGATTGTATGCTTGACAATGCATACAAGACATACATATAGAGGCTTGACATATTTTACTGATTTTATTTGAATGTGACTTTTGGAACATGATAATATCTGTAGTTTTCAAAAAGAAGAAGTAGAAGAAGAAGAAAAAGAACAACAAGAAAAACTAAAATCAAAAGCACTACAACATTGAGATACTTAGAATTTTTTTATTTTAAAGTAAGTGCTGCAGTATAAAACTTTATCACCATAGGACAGAGTTTTATTTCATCAACATATTTCATCATATATAGGGTGAAGTCAATCCAGCTGACCCTGCTCTGATCAGGAGGTTGGTTAAGATGTTCTCAGAAGGTGTCTTCCTGTAATCCTGTGATTTTGATAAGAAAACAACCTATTGACTTCAAGAGAAAAGTAATAGATTTCTCAGAAGAAATAGATTTTGTCCAAATCTTTGTCAAGTAACATTGGGGTGTTTTTATGTCTCTGTGTTTTGTTTTGAAAGCTGCTGCCAGCCTTCTGATGAAGTCCTGATGCCCTGATGAAGATAACTTTTTTTTTTTTTTTTTTTTTTTTTTCCAGCATCTCCTGTTGAAAAATGTATATTTCATCTCAAAATTGATCTGATTTTAAGCACCTCAGAGACAGAAATTTCTTTTTGAATTATGATTCTAAACTCCCTTTACATTGAATGAAGAGAAACTGATCTAATTGACAGAGCACAGTTCATCTCATTGCAACATGACACGATATATATCTGAAACACCTTTAAGATATCTATTTCTTCTTATTCTCTGTGGTTGGGGCACATTTGAATTTTGCATTGTAATTATTTAATGTTTCAAGTTAGATAAGAGGAATTTTAGCTCCAGTTGTATTTACATGAATAAAAATCACAAGTTTCCTCCCATTTCAAAGTACTGCAAAGTACTATGAAAAGGATCCACATACAGACTGTGGTGCCTAAATTCAAGTTTTGATGGAATATATTGGGATGCAGAAACCTGCCTTTCCCAGTAGCGGGGGTTGAAAGTGTCTATACTTATTCAACCATATTTTGAATCACGGTGTTCCCTACAGGCTTAAATGAAGATCTCCAAACACAGACAACTGCAGTTTTGGAGATGTGTGCCAATACCAATCTAAATCCACAAACCACGTGTGAAGTAGTACAATGATTACAAACAGCATCAAATCTAGATGAAAACAGATTTTTATAACACTGACACTGTTAAAAGATTCTGGCAATAGTAGGAGTAGTCACCTTTATACAACTACAATGTTTAGAAAAAGCACAGCTAGGTCCTGGACAACAGTCTAAGAATATTGAAACACTAAGGTAAATCATTTCCGAGGAGAATGCTTTAATTATCAGGATAGTAAGCAGCTGGAAGGATCTTTTACAAGATGTCAACCTCATAAACCATCAGCCAAGAATGCAGCGCCAACAGGACATGGCACAGAAAACAAATGTCTCCTTGTTTAACTCAGTGCCTAATAATTTAAAAGAGTTGGATTCACATCTACTCACTCCTTTACATACCTTTTTTTTTTTTTTTCTTCACTCCTTTACATACCCCTTTTTTTTTTTTTTTTTTTTTTCTTCTGGTGTCTCAGAGGTAGCCAACACAGCAAACACACTTTGGTTTTAATGTTTCTTACCAACTGTAATGGCTCCCTATTTGAGATATCACATTTTAGATAACCACTTATCTGTGGTGGTTACATATTCAACTAAATTCCCTTGTCATTTTGTTACGGCCAGGTGTGCCATTTTTATATATTTTCTGTTCAAACATCTAAGACTTCTCCCTGAATTTTGCTCAAACCTTGTGGTATTCTCTGAAAAGTTAAGATGGCATTTTTTCGAGAACTGAAAATTCACTACCATTCATTCACTACCAAATATTCACTAAAGAAGTCTGACAAACTGGCAACTGTTGAAGGACATCAAACATTTCAGAACTTTTTGATTATTACTGAAATAAATTTAATCTGATAGTACAATTTATCTTTGTATTCCCATGCTGCATATATCTATATCTGTATTAGTAACATTTAATATCCTGTACAGACAAAAAGGGAAAGGAAGGGCCCATATGATTTGATTCTTCTGATCTGTTTTGTATACCTCTTTACTGGCTGTGGATAGATTACAAACACTCAAATGCAGTTCTATGACTATTAATCTTGTAAAATTGATTTGATATGAGCAAATAGAAGGAAGCCAACAATCCTATTTTCACCTTGTGTTTCACTGGATTCTGTATTCTGGTCTCCTAAGTTAAAAATGCACCTTGTTCAACCAATTGTTAGATCATTAACATATAAGTCTTTAAAGAATTATATGTCTTTATATAGAGAGAAATTCGACAGGAGATTTATATATATATTATATATCCTTAAATCACAATGTTTTGAATGCTTTAGAAGTGCAATTACAGCAAATAATTCTAAAAGTAATGGAACTAATAAAGCTTAGTCTCATATGTCTGAGGACTTCAGTAGGGTCTCCTCACCTCCCTTTACCCATTCTATAAAATGTGTAGGACTTTAACATCTCTGAGACTCATGTTTCTGTCTAATAGGTTGTTTACTGATGAGGAAGATCAGGCACACAAATACAAATGAGATAGACACATAGATAGACCATGGGTAGTAGTAAGCATATGCAACCTAATTAGCAAGATTTTTTAAACATTTTTGGTGGGTTGGTTGGTTGGTTTGTTCTGAGTTTAACACATTAATTATCCCTGCAGTTAACAGAGCTTATAAAAGATATATACTAGAATCTAAATAAGTAATTGGTAGATCAGGAGCTGCAGCAATCTGAGATATACAGCTTGTCCCATCAATGAATTCAGTATCAATGTATGGTCACAACTGCTATGAATTCCAGTTAGAACATCAGCTCAAAACACTGTTTTGATTTTGTAACTTTCAAATTACTTCAGAGTCAAGGTTATGAGTTACTTTTTTTCTACTCCACTGGTTTTGTGGGCTTTGAAACACTCATCTCCGCAACCTCCATTATGAAATCGCTACACTGTGAAGGATCTTTCTATGGTTACACAGTTGAAGGCTGTCTCCCTTCTTATACAGTTTGTGAAACATCTTGGATGAAGTAGTGTGAAATGGCCTTGCAAAGTCATGAACATTTGTAGATTTTTCTCAGTTCTGATGAACAATTCTAATTAAGCAACTGACTACTAAATATCGATGTCTGTGATTAAGAGATTTGGTAGTCATTCAGTCTTAAGCTATGTTGGTTGCCACCTTTTTAAAAAGTATTTTGCCACATAAGACACTTTTTTTTTTTTTTTTTTTTTTTTTTTTTTAAAAAATTGCTCCTGGTTTTTTTCTATCAATGAAAAAAAAAAAAAAAAAAAAAAAAAAAAAATAAAAAAAAAAAAAAAACAACCCTACTCATAATAAATTTTAGAAACTTCAAGTTACACCACACTGTAGCAAAAATAAATAAATAAATAAATAAATAAATAAATCTGTATTAGGCAGATTTGTTAGTTTGCTTTGAAAGACAGGCCCAAGATCTTATACAGGTGCAGAAATGATTGTTAATCAAAATAATTCTTTAGTTGGTTAAGCATATCAACCTTTACATACTCTAAACGTCTTCCTAGCTTTTTTCCTGAGGGTATTCATGGAGAAACTAGTAGAAAACATATTATAAACTAAATGGAAGTCTTGTAATGAATGTGCAAATGCTAAAATTACTGTACATTAATTCTCTAGAAATAACAGCTACAGACAAGTATGATGTGACTTACATGTCAGGGACATCATCATATAGACAAAGACAAATCTTCAAATTAAGCATCCCAACAGTAATATTTTAAAAGCCTCATCAGTTTTTCCTGGGTATTTATTAATCCCCTTAAAATGAGGTTGGTGGCTTTGGCTGCAAAAACCCCTATGCACAACAAGAGGTCAGATTCTTAGCACTTAACATACAAAGGAAAAATTCGGAAAAAATAAATGTTCCTTTTGTATTAAAACCTGGTATTTAGCACATCTTCTGTAGCCCTGCTATTAAATGCTGTCCCTCTAGATTATTATTTATGATAAGATCCATTTATCCTACCCGTTCTGTTGCAGTGTTTGAACAGAGGGATTTCTCCTTGTCACAGAAATATCGAGATATATGTTTTCTGAGACCCTGCAAAGTATTATACCAGGCTTTATGTGGATCTCTGATTCAATCAGAATGACCTCTCATTCAGTTTCAGACTATGAGTCTTCAGCTCATTTAATTTATAGCTTTTTTCTCAGCTCAAGACCTTGTTCTCATGTCAAATCTTTCCTTAGCATAATCTGTCAAAGGAGATTCTTGGTTAACAGCTTTGATGAACATGCAAACATTTTAATGTAATAACAAAAATGGAAGGTTTCCCGTTATGGGAAAATAAAAACCTAAAACAACAAAAATGACCATGTCTAAACTTCATTGTATATTTTTGCTGCCAAAATTGAAAATAATGCTGACTGAGCAGCACCTTAGCTAGGACGCTGCTTCAAACTTAGCATCACAAAGAAAATGCCATTCCCATTTTGGGACAGATACACTTAACTTTGTGTACATTTGTAGTACATATGAAGCATGTCCATACTTTCTCTCATTTTTAATGTATTCCTGCTCCTACTGATCTAATCATTAACTTTTTCATTGACTGATTTAGGAGAAAGGGAAGGCAATCTTCTCCTGAAAAACAGTAAAATGGTCCACAAATGTGGAATATTGCAAAAAAAATAAAAAAATAATTTTTTTAAAAAAACTTAAATACTGTATTATTGCAACCTCATCTAAATCAATGACTGCAGTAAAAATCAAAGTGATTACAATATTCTAAAAAATTAAACAGATTAAGATTAAAAAACTTTTGAAAAACAATGAGAATTTATTATTATCTCTTGACTTGTCAAGCCATTGGATCTGGTCCACGACCCTGCCCTGCCCCCAGTGCTCCCCAACCTGCATGGGCCCAGGCCCCAACATCTGCCCCGGGGCTGCCAGCCCCTGCCCCAGTGACCTGCAGCAGGTCCTGGCTCCAGCTCCCCACAGCCTTGCCCAGACATGGCCCCATGCCCCCACCCACACGCCTACAACATCGAGGCCTGGTTTCACCCATACCCAGAGAGGTGCCTACTGTGGGGCTGCCCTGGTGCCACTGGTGGCCTGCTCCTGGTAGAGTGCTGGGATGGCACAGACTGCCAGGGCCGTCTTTGAGCCCCTGTTGGGAGTCTCCACAGCCCTGAGAAATAGAATAAAGATCCAAAAAGCTTTGTTATGCTTCATAATTTTTTAAGTTTTCTACTAAATCTCTTTAATGTAAATCATTATATCTCAGTGTCCTTTTTTCTCGCTTTTACATGATTTATCAACAAAATGTAAGAAGGTGGGTATTTTTTTTGCAATCAGTACTCCCCAAAGGATTTTTGTCTTTACCATCTATTGCAGTGCAACCTGGCAGGAAGCTAATACCGCATAGCCACTCGCTCACTGCTCCCCAGCAGGATGGGGGAGAGAATCAGAAAGGCAGAAGTGCAAGAACTCCTGGGCTGAGATAAAGACAGTTTACTAGGTAAAACAAAAGCTGTGTGCACAAGGAAAGCAAAACAAGGAATTTATTCACTACTTCCAAATAGTAAGCATATGTTCAGCTATTTCCAGGAAAGCAGGGCTTCATCACACATAACAGGCAATATTTCTTGAGGAAAAAGATAATATAACCACAAACATCCCCTCTCCCTCCTTCTTTGCCCCCTGCTTTCATTCCTGAGCATGATGCTATATGGTATAGGATATCCTTTGGTCCTCCAAGCCTCCTCACTTGTGGGGCAGCATGAGAGGCACAGAAGTCCTTGGCTCTGTGCAAGCACTGACCCACAGCAACTAAAACACTAGTGTGTTATCACCATTATTTTCATCACAAATTCAAAACACAGCATTAGATGAGCCTCTATGAAGAAAATTAACTCTATGTCAGCCAAAACCAGGACAAACACAATGAAAATGAATATGTTGTGTGATGAGTGCAACCAAAATTATACATTCAATTATGCTAATATGAATTTGTAGTAGACCAAGGGAGAGAGCATGAAGATATAGAATTCTGTGCGAAATTTGAAGTTTAAGTAGTGAGAAAAATGTCCTCTTCAAGTGGTTGATGCCCAGACTGCAACATAGCAAATGAAGTTATTTAGCTTAAATACAGATGTAAGTACATTCAAAGATAAGAGTAGTCTTCATATGATGCATTATTTTAGACTTAATTTTAATGCTTATGAAATCCTATATTTAAGAAATGATAAACCCATTCAAAAATGCATAAACTCACTCAAAATCCTCAGTATGCTTTGGATATGTATTTCCCTCCCAGCAGTACCGCAACCTAACCATATACTATCTTAAGTCATACACAAATATATGTCATATTCATCACTAATCAATATTAAAAATTACTCCCACACAATCATTCATCGCTATCATAAAAAATAGCCACGTATGTTAACCTTATTTGTACATGTACTCCAAAATTTTTGAGAGGAGTCTAAACAAAGTCTACTGTAGCTGTAAGAGGAACTGACTTGACTGTCTACCTCTGAACCTCTTCTAAAACTAAAAATGGACTCAGCTATTACCTGGGACATCTCTGTGGATAATTAACATGAAGAGAGAGAAAGAGAGAGAATAAAGAGCATAATGAGCAAAAATAATAGGTAATAATAGGTGCGCCCCCCCCCCCTGTTTTTTTTTTTTTTTTTTTTAGCACACCAACAAGGAAATAAATAGATAAAAAATAGATAAAACAGCCAGATATAGTCTTCAGCTTCCACATTTTCTGTCATCTTCTCTCTTTTCTGACTTAGGTCCAGCTACTATTTCCTCCTTTTACCTAGACAGATCCACCGCTTCCCCTTGAAGACAATCAACACAGTCGTAGTGCAAAGCATAGGCACTATGCTTCGTATATTTGTATCTGGTGCAGATGGAGAAGAGTGATGATGAAAGGAACTAAATAGTTACACATGCTTCGTGAAATGGAGTAAGCTCTGCAATGACCTATAAAATTGAAGGGGCAGACAGGCCTTTAAACAGACCTGGCTAGAGTGTTTCAGCATAGTTTACAGTACTTGCACACTAAAGGAAAATAGCAATTTTCTTATTTTTTCATCATAAAATATACAAATTCATGTTTCTGATGGGAATATTCAGATAAATATAACATAGGAGTTAATCTGGCTCATAATATTCTAGACAAAGTGTAGTCAATACATCATGTAATAACTGAGGTACAGGTTTGTTTTCTTATCCTCTCAATTAATGTAACCTTATTCTGCAAAAGAATAAATTTAAGAAGCTGCAATCTTCTTCTGTTTATTCTAGTATTAATTAAAAGTAACTTGATGAAGCAGTAGTAGTTATGCTGATGAAAAATAGGTGTGAGAAGACATAGAGAACTAGATACATAAGAGGGACAATTTTAACTTCTGACCCTTTCTGTCCACTGAGTACTGAAGGCCTAACCTAGGTAACAAAAGCTTTCTTAAGCATGTGCAGACAACTATAGAGAAAAAGAATCCACAGTGACAGCACTGAGCAGGAACAGCTAGAATACTCAGGAGAACGTTAAGAGAAAACAGGATACTTTTAATTTTCATGCTTCTTCACAACTCTTCAGTTACACAGTGACATGTATTTCTAGTTGCAATGCACAATCCTGATCATTATCCTCCAGCTAATTCACAATACGTGGAAAGAAATGCATATAATTATAGATACAAATATATATGAACAGCATGTGTATATAAACAGACATTGTTTGTGCATGTGTTTACTTATGCCTACAACTGCATATATAGTGTACAACATATAAGAAGTAGATGCAGCCATGTTATTAGCTAACAGCTTTGAGAATTTCTAATTGCTAAGCAAGCCAGTTCAATTCTCCCTCTGTTTGTAGGTGTCTGAAATAGATGGGTTCACTAAATTCACAAAAAACTTGTGGGTTCAGATTTCCTTTGTCAGGTGCTGTGAGACATGATTGAACACCTCACACTTTTTGAGGTGTACATGAATACCTGAAACAACAAGGTTGCACAGAGCCTGATAATAGAATTTCAGGCTCTACACTAGGGATGCTAATATTCACAGTAAAAGTTTACTGCCCAACCATTACTTTAAACTTTCTGTCAATCATTCACATCTATGGCAAAAGGTTAAGCAATTTGCCTGAAATTTCCAAAGTTTCCTACAGCTCAGTACTTTGAAAATAAGGTTAGGGGACAAATTAACATTCTTGACACAATGATTAAACAGGCAGATTGGGCAGGGAAAGTGGCAGGTGTTCAAGGGAATCTTTTAACCATAGTAAACTCAAAATACAATGACTACAGAACTTTAACAATTCCTTCATATATTTTTGAGGCATGTTGATTGCAGTTCAGTTTTATCCGTAATATCTCTATATTCTGAGATGATTCAATGAATCATTTAAAAGAAAGAAATAAAATAGGGATTACTGAACTTTGGAAGTTTATTTGTTGCACTAATAATTAGTTTACACTAAAGCAAAGCACTAGTTTATACTAAAGCAAATTATGCATAATCCTTAGAGTCAGTTGATATTTTATATGAGAAAAGTATCTAAACATACATTTTTTCTCTAGTGTCTCTCTCTTTCACATGACTAAAGTTTTGCTGTTGTTGTTTGTTTGTTTGTTATGTTTCTTTGTTTTAGGGATATAATTGGTCGTATGGTAGAATTTTTAAGTTACTATCTCTAACACCCTAATATTACATTTTTGTGTGTGTCAGTTGCATTAGCCTGAGGCATATGTTTTGCATGTTAACCCACTTTATATTTGTTAATATATATGTACACACCAATAGATGGAATTTTTGTCCCAGGTTTCCTGATGGCCACCTGGTTGGGATTCCACTTGAGGAAGCTAAACAGCCGAGGATCAAAGATACTTTTAAGAAAATAAAACATACAGGTCAAATGGGCACAAAGAATGTTAAAGAAAAGAGCACAGATGAAGAACTGCTTCTTTTTAGCCATATGCCTCACGTATATTGATACCCCAAAGCCTTCTAAACACTGCAGAGAGTGGACACTGCAAGTTATATTTACTTATGTGGATATAGCTTTATCTGACTATATATTATGTACAGTGTATACAGTTATTAAGTTTATTACGAGTTAAAGCTATTACTGATTGGCGCAATACATTTGCTAGACCTCAAAAGAGACATCAAATCTATAAACTGAACTACTTAAAATTACTCACTGAGTATATTGCAGCAATTGTTATTGTTTATAAATTGATTACAAAATTAAAATGCGCATTTCCATCATTCTGGAAGAAATCCCATGTCAGCAAAATACATGGTCAGGGGTTTACATAAGCCCTGAGAGTACAGTCCTCAGACTTCACAGCTGTGAGACTAATTGTGGGGGAGAAAGGCAATGGAGAGTCTATGAAATAGACATATCTGAAGTCTGCTGGATGATCAAACAGTATAGAGTCTTCCTTGGTGAGATGCAAAGAGAAGACAGTATATGCAACAATGTTATCAGAAATTAAAAATCAGTATTATGGATGACAAGATCACACAGAGAAGGACATACAAATGTGCATGCAGTAAATTGGATTAAACAGGGTCATAATAAAAAAATAATAATAATTAAAAAAAAAAAAAAGTATCAGGTTAGTTCAGCTATTTAGATCTTTTTACATAAGTTCCTGCTTATTGCCAGGTCAGTTCTAAAGCTGTCCATATGTTATTTACAAAACTAGAACATGGAACTGAATGTTATGTTCAAATAAACAGCCCTTGAGTTATACTTTTTGGAATGATTTTCACAAATATACAGTTTTAAAACTTTGAAAAGACAGTATAATAACATAATTTAACTTCTGCATAGGATAGACCACAGAACCATGTGGTTTCTTCATTACATCAACAGATTCAAGTTTAGCTATAATATTTTTTCTAAAGTCAAAAATAGTTAAAACTTGTGGCAGCATCCCTGCTGTAGTTGCTGAAAGTTTTCTGAACCATTATAAAATGCACGAGCTTGTTATGAAAATGGAAGAGGCACGTGCTAAATTTCTGAGAAACTTAAAAAGTTGAAAATTACAACTGAACTCAAGACATATTATTTCCATAATGCATGGGAAAAAAAAAAAAAAAAAAAAAAAAAAAAAAAGAGAGAGTTTAAGCATGGAGTATTTCTGGACAGTTTAGGAGTTCAGGTGCCTTTCCAAACTAATCATGTTACAAACTTTGCATGAAATTGACCTAAATAAAAATTAGATCTTGAATAACATTAATTTTGATTGTGTGCAATAGCAGAGTAATTTGGAGCATCTATGCTTGAAAGCATACTAGACTGACATTATATTTCAACAAACAGAAAGCACCATGAAGTACATTACCAAAAGACAGATGCAGGTATTGAAAAATAACTATTGAACTATTTATGACAATTGCTTTATCTCTATGCTGAGATCCGACTTTCAGTCTCAAAGAATAAACTTTCTAGGTCATGTGTGTATGTTTTCATTTAAAAAAAAAAAAAAAAAAAAAAAAAAAAAGGAAAAAAAGAGAAAAAAAAGAAAAAAAGAAAAAAGAAAAAAAAAAGAAAAATGGAAAAAAAAAGAAAAAGGAAAAAGAAAAAAAAAGGAAAAATAAAAAATAAGAAGAAAAAAAGAAAAAGAAAAAAAATCATTATAAAGAATGATAAGCTACAGTTATATCAATTCTGTTTTTCACAAGTTGAAAATCAAGCCCTGATTAATTTCAGAGCTATGTTACAGGCAGATTTACTGCCACTGTAGAAACAGTCTTGACATGTTGGGAAGCCAGGAATCGTTCTCAGATCTTTTTCTCCACAAAATCTGGTTTGGGTGGCTTACATGCAAGAACTGAGCATGAAATTTCTTTTGCGTAGCTTAAGCTGTTTAAGAGGTAATTCTGCAGCATAACCATTCTCGATGACTCGGATGGGTGTTTAATATTGGTCATTGGAATTACCTACTAATTGGGCATAAAAAGCAAATTACCAAAAGAGGAAACCTTAATATCTATCTCAAGTAGACAGAACTGAGGTAAGTTCTGTTCTGAGAGAAGAACTCCACCTCAGGTCTGTCTTCCCATAAAACTGATAACGAAAGCACTAGGTGGTATTGGTCTCATGACTATAAACTTATTACAAAACATAATTTCCACCAGTTCATTTCAGTAACAACAGCTGTTGAACAGCTACAGATTGTAATGACTTTAAACCATCTGTTAGTTTGATTGAGATCTGGACAAGTGACCAGTCCCCTAATAAATGAAAATTGCAATATGTCTTAAGCACTCATTTCTCATTGTTGTGGTTTAACCTGGCCGGCAGCTAAACACCACACAGCCATTTGCTCACCCTCCCCCCTCCCTCTCTGGGATGGGGGAGAGAAACGGAAAAGTGAAATGAGAATGAGAGCTGAGATAAAGACAGTTTATTAAGATAGAAAACAACAATAATAATAATAATAATAATAATAATAATAATAATAATAATAATAATAATAATGGTGTGTATGAAACAAGTGGTGCACAATGCAATTGCTCACTTCCCGCTGACCGATGCCCAGTCTATCCCAAGCAGCCGGCCCCCCCATCCTGGCTAGCCACCCCTATCTATTGTTTAGCATGACGTCAGATGGTATGGAATACTCCTTTGGCCAGTTTGGGTCAGCTGTCCTGGGTCTGTCCCCTCCCAGCTCTTGCTGCACCCCGAGCCTGACCACTGGCAGGACAGAGCGAGGAGCTGAAAAGTCCTTGGCTTGGTACAAGCACTGCTCTGCAACAACCAAAACATCGGCATGTTATCAGCACTCTTCTCATCCTAATCCAAAACACAGCACTCTACCAGCTACGAGGAGGAAAATTAACCCTGTCCTAACTGAAACGAGGACACTCATGATGCCTCTTCTGACTTTAAAACTGTGTTTCAGTTTAAATTGGCTTATCTCACAGTAAGCAAAAATATATTACATGTATTTGGCTGGTTTCTGAAAAAGAACAATTCATGTCTGGTTGGTTGGACAGCTATCAGCTACAAATGTTTGGCAATACTCAACAAGGTACCATAACCATTTTGATTAGTGCTAAGAAATTCTTCCAAGTTCTTTATCATCTCATCCATACATCTGGTTATGAATAGATAATTGTATGGGAAAAGTTGTATATATTTTATACTTCTACATGGTAACAGTGTCTGGTAGGGCATACATGTAGAGCTGTATAAACACTAAAATAACAGCCCAAATGTAGCAACTGTCTTTGTGAAACCTGGACAAAATACTGATCAAAACACAGGGGCACATCAGAAGCACTGAGAAGGTGACGGAGTGAGAGCAGTGGAGAAGTGCACAATTTCATTCCACAGGTCTTGTGTTTGTTCTGTGAAGACCTAGCTTCCAAGTCAGAGAAACTGAATGTGTTTTACCTAATAGTACTAGTGACACAGAAGCTGCGTTATGTTCCCTTGTTCTGGCCATGTTTCACATACCCTCAGAAAGAAGAATGGTGTGTAACCATATCTGTTGACTATACTACTGGAAGACTGTCCTCTCAATATGAGGAGTGACAATAGCCAGATCTGCACTATTACAGAAGAAAACAAATAGGCTGGAAAAGACCTTAAATATTATCAAGCCCAACCATCATCGTGACCTACCAAGTCCCATCACTAAACCAGGTCCCCTTAGTGCCATGTCCACAAGTCTCTTAAATACCTCCAGGGCTGGCGACTCCACCACTTCCCTGGACAGCCCATTCCACACTCTCCATGAATAAACTAATGTCTGATATAAACATTTCCTGGCTCATTTCCATCTCAAGGCCATTTGCTCACATCCTATCACTTGTCACCCAAAAAAAGAAACTGACACCCTTCTTGCTGCAACATTCTTTCAGGTGATTGAGAGCAATGACGTGCCCCCTCAGCCTCCTCTTCTCCAGACTAAACAACCTCAGTTCCCTCAGCCACTCCTCATAAATCTTGTTTTCTAGTCCCTTCACCAGTTTTGTCACTCTTCTCTACATCCACTCAAGCAACTCAGTATCCTTCTTGTAGTGAGGGGCCCAAAACTGAACACAGTACTCAAGGTGCGGTCCTACCAGTGCTGCATACAAGGGGACAATCAGTTCCCTAGTCTTGCTGGCCACACTATTTCTGATGAAGGCCAGGATGCCATTGGCCTTCATGGCCACCTGGGGATGCTGCTGACTCATGTTCACATGGCTCTTGACCAGCACCTCCTAGGCCATTTTCTGCTCAGCAACTTTCTGGCTACGCTTCCCCACGCCTGTTAGCGTTGCATGGGGTTGCTATGACCCAAGTGCAGGACCCAACACTTAGCCTTGTTGAATGTCATGTGATTGGACTCAGCCCATTGATCCAGCCTTTCCAGATCCCTCGGCAAAGCCTTCCTACCCTCAAGAAGATTGACAGTACCATTAACTTAGTATTGTCTGCAAACTTACTGAGAGTACACTCAATCCCCTCACTCAGATCACTGACAAAAATGTTAAACAAAATTTGTCCCAAGAGCGAACCCTGGGGAATGCCACTGATGACCTGCCACCAACTAGACTGAACTCCTTTCACTATGACTCTTTGAGCCTGGCCATCCAGCCAGTTCTTTATCCATTGAACTGTATACCTGTCCAATCTATAAGAAGTTTCTCCATGAGAGTACTGTGGGAGAGAGTATCAGACGCTTTACTAAAATCCAGGTAAACATCACAATATACCTATCAGTAGATGTGACATATCATATTGGTTACACACTACAAACTCACATTTCTTAAAGAATTATAGGCCATGTCTACATTATTCCATTAAATGGATACAAGGAGCAGCTAGTTAAATTAGGCAGTGCTAATAGTTCCAAGCACTGGAACTTGATCTGTACATTTAATCTGTTGGCATCTGTGGTATGTCCCTGTATTTTCTTGGTCTTCTTGATCATCTTTGTGGCCCTCCTCTGGACCAACTCTAAAAGCTCCACATCCTTCTTCTGCTGGGTGCTCCAGACCTGGACACAGTACTCCAAGTGGGACCTCGCATGGGTAGAGTAGAGAGGGACAATCACCTCTCTCGACCTGCTGGCCACTCTTCATTTAAAACAGCCCAGGATACAATTGGCCTTCTGGGCTGCAACTGCACACTGCCGACTCATGTCAAGCTTTTCACCCATCAGAACCCCCAAGTCTTTCTCTGCAGGGCTGGTCTCTGCAGGGCTGGTCTCAGCTTGCTTTCACCAAGATTTTTATTATTATTTTTTTCTATGGTATGACATAATTAAAAGTGTAGAAACATTTAAGTGAGATTTATATATTTCTTATATTACAGTTATTGCCAATAAAAATGGCAATCAAATGAAATTGATCAAATAAAAATACATGATAAATTGTCTTTACCCATGGATCCTTTATAAAGTTCACAAAAATTATTAATGATCATATCAATTCATACTTAGGGAGACCTTATTCAAATAGATCACTGGCAAAATAAACTACAAGTTGAAGTGTGTCAATGAATATATGAAGTCCTTAATACACGATTCTGCAAATCAATTACATTTGCATGCTGATGGCAATAGCATATTGGAACAAGCATAACACTACTGGAACTTCTGATGGCTAATGCAATAATAATAATAATAAATTAACATTACAGAATATTGACCTCAGTGATTTCCCATCTAATATAAAGACTTTTGAAAAGAGGAAGATTTTACACATAAGAGATTCAAAGACCGAGTAGTTAAACAAATATTTCCTTCTCAACTTGAGCTAAGAGAAGGAGTACCAGATCATCTAAAGCAGAGACTTAAAGGCTCTGGATCTGACTGCTCAGCTCTGTGCTCACTGTCTCTTTAATCCAGCTCCCTCTGACCTCTCAGAATGCCTTTAGCCTGGTTTCCCTCCAGAATTACCTTTCTGACACACTGTGGTGGTCACACCACTCCCTCTCTCCCCTCAACAGAACATGGGGAGAAAATATGATGAAAAACTTGATGAATTAAGATAAGGACAGGGAGATCCCTCACCAATTACTGCCATGGGCAAAACAGACACAACATAAGGGAGATTAATGTAGTTTATTGCCTACTAGTAACATACTAGAGCAATGGAGCAGTGAGAAACTAAAAGCAAACTAAAAACACATTCCCCCCATCCACCCTGTTTTATGTTCTCCCACAGAGCAGTGCAGGTGAATGGGGAATTGGGATTGCGGTCAGTCCCTAACGCTTCGTCTCTGCTGCTCCTTCACAGTCACTCCCTGCCCCTGCCCCCTGCGGGGTCCCTCCCATGGGATGCCATCCTTCCTGAACTGATCTTCTGTAGGCTTTCCACAAGCAGCAGCTCTTCAAGAACTGCTCCAACATGGGTCCATACAATGGAGTCCATCTGCCACTCCAGCAGGGGCTCCCCACAGGCAGCAGCTCCTCCCAGACCCCCTGGACCTGCGTAGACTCCTCTCCGTGAGCTGCAGCTCCAGCCCACAGCCTGCTCCTGTGTGGGCTCTCCATGGTCCGCAGCCTCCTCCAGGCCACATCCACCTGCTTCACGGGGGACTCCTCCACGGGCTGCAGTATGGAAATCTGCGCCATGTGGGACTCATGGGCTGCAGGGGGAAAGCCTGCTCCACCAGGAGCCTCACAGGGGAACTGCTGCTGCGTGCCTGGAGCACCTCTTGCCCTCCTTCTGTAATGACCTTGAGAGCTGCAGAGCTGTTTCACTGCTCTAACACAGCAGTTTTTTTCCCTTCTTTAAATCTGCTCTCCCAGAGGCCCAACCAGTGTTGCTCCCTGGCTCTGGTCTGGCCAGCTCCTTTTGGAGCCATCTCTGGTCTCACATGGGGCTGCAGCCACCCTTGCAGCCTCCCCACTACCCAAACCTTGCCACATAAACCCAATGCATGTACTCTTTCTTTATTAATCTCCCCACCCTTCTCCTCTAAACTTATTTAAGCATTCAGCTAGTCACTTCCTACCTAAACATACTGAAATTACATCCCCAACACAGTGTCATTTACCACAATATTAAACTTTCAGTGTGTTTTCCGTTTTTTGTTGTTGTTGTTGTTTGTTTGTTTGTTTTTATCATTCTTTCCTTGTTTCTTTGGACTGCAATACGGTTAGGAAAAACATTCCAACATCCAATGTAATGGGTTGCCATTCCTGGCTAACCATGAGATTCCAGGAATTATTAGTGATCCGTAATAAAAACTTAGCAAATGTATTATTTTCAAGATTGGGAAATAACATCTTCCTTTGGAAAGTTCTATATTTGCAATATATTCCTATAATGGGTTTGACAAGGGTAGTGCAATAAAACTCAACCCTTTGGGAGAAGTATTGAAAATGGTGTTTTGTCAGGAGGAAAGTACTAGTTAGAGGAGATGATTTGTGGACAAATGAAAAACCACAGCAGAAAGGAAAATGACTGAACCACCAAAGGAAACTCTTAAACAAATACAATGTTCTCTTATACATAAGAATGTATGTAAGAAAGATGTATCTGCTAAATTGTTTATGAAGTGGATTTCATATAGAGGTCCAAATTCTAGTCTGTATATTAAACCTGATCATTCTCTTCCCCACCCTTTGATTATATGGTTTTAGAAAAGTATTATGCTGCCAAAGAGGATTAAACTGGATTTGAGATCCATGATAGTTCTATCATAATCAAGCGTACAAGAGCAGACTTCCATTTTTGTGCAGCACTAGGCAAACTGACAGCCTTCAAATTATCCTCCCTGTTGTGGTACCTTGGGTCTACTCTCTATAGTCTACTTAGCCAGGGCTGATTTCTGGGTATCTGTCATTCTGTTTTTGTTTTTGTTTGTTTGTTTGTTTGTTTTAATCTAATCCATTTTCAACATTACTTAGAAAGAGTATGAACATTCCCTGCCCATGGAGGCTTGGAACTATATGATCTTAAAGTTCCCTTCCAACCTGAGCCATTATATGATTCTGTGATTATAATAAATTGTATGTAAAATATAGCTTAGTCCATCTAGTAATGTTAATATTGGCCCCAAACCAGAAAACATCTTATTATTTCTTAATATTATCATCACATTCAACAGAATATATGAAAAGCAAACATATATCTAAGCATGGATTCAAATTGAGAATTCCAAAATTATTTGTGCTATAACCATGAAAACAATAAGAACACAGAAGAGCAAAGTTAGAAATCAGGAAAAGCGTAAGAAACATTTCTGGTTCAAACCAAAAGAAACTATTCAGTAAAAACAAAATTGTGCTAATTAATCCATATTAATTAATCTACATCTTGGACACAGATTATTAAACTAGAGGTAGTTACATACTGAGGATAGTGATCTTTGTTTAAAATGCTTCTCCATCTGCAGAGTCATCTGGCTCACAGTGGATCAGGGAAGGTTAAATATCTCTCTGGTTACCTCTGTACTGTATTTAAAAAAGAGCCTGAGACTGATCCAGCACTGGACCATAGATAGTACCCTTACTGCCTAATTGTTAACAGCACTTCCTGACTCTCTCTTTTGCTAGTTCTCTCCAAGACAAACTTCTTACAGAGGCAGTTAGCTCTAAACACGGTGGACCAGGGCCAGCTGGCAGCACTCAGTCTTTCAGCAAAAGATCAATCTTTGGATTTATTTAGAAATACAAATGAAACTTCATATTACATCTTTGGGAAATGGCTCAGAAAATTAAGCTTCCTTTGTGAGGTGCCTTGCTAAAGATCATGTGTCTATCCTTCACCTACTTTTCCTCCTCGTGATCTCTTTTCTGTTGCAGAGGTGTTGAAAACTATATATATATATATATATATTTTTAACTTTTTAACACATGGATTTTTCAGTCCTGCTGTCTTTCTACAGTCACAAGAGGTTATTATTCCTCTGCCTCTGGTTTGACAGAGCTCTTGATAATCTTCCAAAGTACTTCGAAAAAGAACCACTTTTTGGTTTTAAGTAGTCCTTTCTCTATTGCAGGGATTACGTAACTAAAACCTAAAATCTGAAATTTTATAGTATCATCAGGTTCAGAAGTGGGTTTTATTCTTTCTGTTTTATTCTTCACTGTCTCTTCAAAGGCCCAGACTGTATTATGAGAAAAGAAATATGTTTCACTTTGTTGAATGTTCTGTGTATTGTATTCTGTAGTTCCACATTAGTCTTATCAAATGCATAATGACCAATTGAAGGGCAAAATCAATGTTCATAGTCTTGTAGTGGTCTGAAGCATGTAAAATGGTTAAACAATGAGAAGAAACAATTTCAAAATATAAAGATAATCTTCTTCTGAATGTCCTAATGAGAAACAATATATTTTTATTCAAGATATTCCCAATAAGCATGTATACTCATATGACCTCTACCTGTTAACACTTCTCAGACACCTTCAGTTTTTTCTTGTGCCTGAAACTTAAAGCTGCACTCTACATTCATTTATACTGAAAACTGTCTTGTTCTGAAGTTTGTGACTAGATTCTGCTGTACAGTTTTGGGTGCCAGTTATTTTTGCCTGTGTGCAGATGGAAAGCTTCTTCTTGGTCTGATTGTAATTGGAAAGATATTTTGAAGAGCAGTGAATATACCAAGGAATAGCTGATACAATTCTAAGAACAAAACAAATTATTGCTTTTGGGAAAGAAGAAAAGAAAACAAGGAAACAATTGTTTTTGTTGCATGTATTAAATATCACCTTGCTAAACAAGGACTTGAACATGTGTCTTAAATAAACTGGAAATATATCAGTAAATGAAGAAGCCAGGTATAACTTCATTTAACTGATTAGTTGTAGGCAGAATAACATGTTTATGACATCTTAAGAGTAAAAGAAGGCTAAGATATTATTATATATATATATTTTACATTTGAAATGAGATAGTGATAAGAGTGGCTCTTAAAAATCATGATAAATTATTCTTTAGCAATTGCTGGAAAGTGATATGTCTTATTATGGCAGACTAAACATAACAGATTTCTCTTGTACAAGGACAGCAGTGGTTTTATGCCCCTGTGGATTCCTAGAATCATAGAAACACAAGTTTGGAAAGGGCCTACACGATCATCTAGTCCAACCATCCTCCTATCACCAATACCACCAACTAAACTACTAAATCATATCTCGTAGTACCTTGTCCAGGAGCTTCTTGAACACCACGAGGGATGGTGAGTCCACCACCTCCTTGGGCAGGTTGTTCCTGTGCCTGAACACTCCTTGAAAGAAAAAGGTTTTGCTGAAATCTAATCTAAATCTCACTAGGTGCAACCTGTGGCCATTTCATTGAGTGCTATCATTAAGAGGCCAACCGCCTCTTCATTACAACCTTCTTTCAGGAAGTTGTAGAGCACAATGAGGTCTCCTCTGAGCCTCCTCTTCTCCAGACTGAACAATCCCAGCTTCCTCAGCTGCTCCTCATAAGACTTGTGCTCCAGACCCTTCAACTGTTTTGTTGCCCTTCTCTGGACATGCTCCAGGACCTCAGTGTCTTTCTTGTAGTAAGGGGCCCAAAACTGAACACAGTACTCAAGGTGCGGCCTCACCAAAGCAGAGTACAGGGAGATGATTACCTCTCTGCTCCTGCTGGCTACACTATTTCTAATACAGGCCAGGATGCCATTGGCCTTCTTGGCCACCTGAGCACACTGTCGGCTCATGTTCAGCCGAGCACTGATCAACGCTCCCAGGTCCCTTTCCTCTTCACAGTCTTCTAGCCACTCTGCCCCAAACCTATAGTGCTGCATGGAGTTATTGTGGCCAAAGTGCAGGACCCGGCACTTGGCCTTGTTGAACCTCATCCCATTTACCTGAACCCAGCTGTCCATCCCATCCAGATCCCTCTGAAGGGCCACCCTACCCCAAGGCAGATCAGCACTACCTCCCAACTTGGTGTCATCAGCAAACTTACTGAGGGTACACTCAATTCCCTCATCTAGGTGATCAATAAAGATATTAAACAAGATAGGCCTCAATACCGACCCCTGGGGGACACCACTTGTAACGGGATGCCAGGTGGACTTCATTAACCACTACCTGCTGAGCATGGCCCTCCAGCCAGTTCTTTACCCAGAGAAGAGTATACCTGTCCAGGCCACTGGCAACCAGTTTCCTCAGGAGAACACTGTGGGAGACTGTGTCAAAGGCTTTGCTGAAGTCTAAGTAGACTACATTAACAGCCCTTCTCTCATCTACCAGTCTGGTCACACAATCATAGAAGGAGATGAGGTTGGACAAGCACGACCTGCCTTTCATGAACCTGTGCTGGCTGGGCCTGATCTCTTGGATGCCACACATATGCCGTGTGATCTCATCCAAGATGATTTGCTCCATAACTTTCCCTGGAACCAAGGTCAGGTTGACAGGCCTGTAGTTCCCCAGGTTCTCCTTACGGCCCTTCTTGTAGAAGGAAGTTACATCGGCAAGGCATGTGGGCAATGGCATGAATTTTCCATAATTTATCTATTTGTATAAGATAATTTATACATTAGTAGAACTATGCCTGCAATTAAAGATATAATATTGACTTTAAATACATGCATGAACAGTTGTCATAAATATCTTTACGTAATTCAACAAATAATAATGGTCTTGGTACCCAAAAATATGCACTAAAGGCACTGAGAGACAAACATTCTCATTGTTGTGTATTTCACATGCTAGGAAAGTAGCAAAAATAGCATGATGTACACAGGAACATCCTTGAGAAATTGTTCATAAATATTAGTGAGTTAATATTCCAGAACATAAAATGTGAAGCATCAGTCATGTCATCTTTTTTTGCCTAACTGGATGGACATGCAGGAGTACTGATTTTAGTTTCTGAGAACAGTTTGGCATTAGATGGAATCTAGAAGGCTGCTATGGATCCTAGAACATGATACCCAATATAATGAACAGTAACCTTAACTATTTCATTTTTCCAAGTCAATAAGACGTAAACATGGTTTATCTACCCAAATGTCTCAAACAGCAAAAACAGGGCAATTTGCTTCAATCAAACAGAAAATACAATTCCTTCTGGAAAAAAAAAAAAAAAAAAAAAAAAAAGAAAAAGCTCATCAGATAAGCTTAAGGTCAGAGAAAGCAAGAAAGCTGAACTTTCCAAAGAAAATAAGAGTTCCCAAGAAATGTAAAGAGATACTGCTGAATGAAGCTGCCTAAATTCAGTGCACAAGAAAATAATCAGATATACTACCTCAAAGTAATAGATTTCAAGATGTCTAGTACTCAGTCAAGATCAAAAAAGAGAACATATACAAATATTAATAGTGTTGGAACTCTACCAAAACAGCAAAAGTAAGAGATAAGCAAGTTCAAAATGTTTTTTAGGAGACTGTTTCTACTCTCTCTCGGTCAAGGCAAAATTATGATTCAGTTTCAGCTCTGTAAGAAAAATATCCCTATAGTGACACACAACCACTTTTATTAAAGTAAGCTGAACATGTTTCTCTATCTCCTTTACATATTAACATGATTCCAGACTGTGGCAAGAGATCAAAATTCCCTTACCCATCTC
Organism: Nettapus auritus; assembly: GCA_011076525.1. Classification (NCBI taxonomy): domain Eukaryota; kingdom Metazoa; phylum Chordata; class Aves; order Anseriformes; family Anatidae; genus Nettapus; species Nettapus auritus. The sequence continues at coordinate 130,459,571 of CM021765.1, read as the reverse complement.
CCTGTAGTTGTCTTTGGCATTGATGATCAAGTGGCCAAGCCACCACAAAATGAGAATAAATATAGTATGAGGACAGAACTGAAAACTAAGTGGAGGAAAAAAAGTTTTGCCTTGTGAAGAAAAAGCTGATAACCTAAGAAAACTGATAACCTAAGAAAACAAGTTATGATTTCCCAAGTTCATTTTAACTAAGTATCTATATCATTTAAGTACTTCTGGCAATTCTTCTAAATATTAAAACATTTGCTATTTATACAGATTTTCACAGTTACTGTAAGAGTCATATTTTACTCGCTTGAACAGAAACACCAGAATGGCTATACATCCCATGCAGACTAGAACTTCCTTTGGCCCTAAGCATGCAAGCAAAACTTTTCCCCCATTTTTAGAAACTTTTTTTTTTTTCTTTTGTTAGTATTTTGCACATTTGCCCTATAACATAAAACTTGCAAAAGAAAGACCTATCATATATTTTTTCTGAGTTATGAAACAAACATGAGAAATATTTCCTTCTTAAGATTCTGTTATACCTCATTCATCTTATTGTTTTCACTCTGTAAAGATACGTTAAGCTTTTTCCAAGCCCCCAAGGCAGCACAACAGTATTGCAATAATATTTGCTGAAAGCTCTCTGAAAGACCTCCTACACTGCAATTCCTAGTTGCCTGGCACACCCATGTGTCAGTTCTTTTAAATCATGTCTCAGCAGGTTTTATACACATGCTCGTTCATAATGTATGAGCTTGTTGGGTTTCGGGGTTTGCTTTCTTTTATTACAGATTGTGATATTGTTGAAATTAATCATAGGTTGCTTTCCCTAATGGCTGCTGCTGGGAAGTTGAGTATGCTGGAAATTCTGTTGTGATTTGGGATAAAATATTCATGTAAATACCAGCTGCTTTGTGTTATAATGCTATATACAGTTTAGTACTAAAGCAGTTAGTTGATAATATTAAAAGGTTATCCTGGAAAACTACCATATTATTTGTGTTATTGTGATAGTTGATATGGATGGTTTTATTTATCTTTCAAATTCAAACCTTATTTGCGTATAAGAACTACCTTTTTTTTTCCAACAAGGAACTGTATGGCTAACTATTTCTTGAAGTGCCAATACCCATCATTATCACCATTATAGATCCCTATTCCAGTGAATTAAACACAGGCTGTTCTTCCCCATATTCAATTACATTTACTTACACTTGATGATAGTTTATTCAACTATTGTGGGAACTGAAATAACAGTTTCTATTGTACTGAGCCTGAATTCTGTCCTTCAAATCCATTATCCCAACAACAGAGAGGTTCAAGCAGAAGTTACCTGTTGCTATTTGTGTTCATTTATTTTTGTCCAGATGACTTCACAGAATCACAGAATGGTTGAAAAGGGTTAGAAGAGGGTTCTGGAGTTCATCCTATTCATTTCCCTGTTCATACAGGGCCACCTAGAGCAGGTTGCCCAAGACCATGCCTGAACAGCTTTTTAATATAGAATCATAGAGTCATTTAGATTGGAAAAGACAAGACCTCTAAGATCATTAAGTCCAAACATTAATCTAGCACTGCTAAGTCTACCACTAGACCATATCCCTAAGCACACATCTACACATCTTTTGAATACCTCCAGGGATGGTGACTCAACTATTTCCTGGGAAACCTGTTCCAATGCCTCACAACACTTTCAGTGAAAAAAAATTCCTAATCACAGAATGGCTGAGGTTGGAAGGGACCTCTGAAGGTCATCTAGCCCAACCCCGCTGCGAAGAACCTAGAGCACATTGTGCAGGATGGCATCCGGTTGGGTTTTGAGTATCTCCAGAGAAGGAGATTCCACACCCTCTCTGGGCAACCTGTTCCAGTGCTCTGTCAGCCTCACAGCAAAGAAATGCCCTCTCATACTCAGCCTGAACCTCTTGCACTTCAGTTTGTGCCCTTTGCCTCTTGTCCTGTCTCTAGGCACAACTGAAAAGAGACCAGGTCCATCCTCTCAGCACCCCTCAGATATTTATATACATCGATGAGATCTCCTCTCAGTCATCTCTTTCCCAGGCTAAACAAGCCCAGTTCTTTCAGCCTGCCCTCATATGACAGGTGCTCCAGTCCTCTAATCATCTTTGTAGCCCTCCTCTATGCTTGCTCCAGTAGTTCTATGTCCCTCTTGTACTGGGGAGCCCAGAACTTGACACAATACTGCAGGTGTTGCCTCACAAGGACTGAGCAGAGGGGGGGAATCACATCCCTTGACCTGCTGGAAACACTCTTCCAAATGCACCCCAGGATGCTCTTGGTCTTCTTGACCACAAGGACACATTGCTGACTCATGGTTAGGCTGCTGTCCACCAGGACTCCTAGGTCCCTCTCTGCACATCTACTCCCCAGCCTGTACTGGTGCTTGGGGTTATTCCTCCCTAGATCCATGACCCTGTACTTGCCCCTGTTGAACTTCATGAGGCACAACCCTCCAGCCTTTCGAGGTCACTCTAAATGGCAGCACAGCCCTCTAGGGTGTCAACCACTTCTCCCAGCTTTTTGTTGTCAGCAAACGTAATATCCAACATAAACCTCCCCCTATTTCAACTTAAGGTGATTTCCTCTTGTTCTATCACTTGTTGCTTGGGAGAAGAGACTGCCCCCCACCCCAGTATAACCTCCTTGGAGGTATCTGTAAAGAACATTAAGATCTCCCCTGAACCTCATTTTCTGTAGGCTAAATAACCCAGGTCACTCAACCACTCTTCATAAGACTTGTTCTCTAGACCTTTCAACAGCTTCATTGCCCTTCTTTGGACATGCTCCAACACCTTGATGTCTTTCCTGTACTGAGGGGACCAAAACTGAACACATTTCTGCAGGTGCAGCCTCACTAGAGCCAAGTAGAAGGGGACAATAACTTACCTAGTACTGCTGACCACACCATTTATCATTCAAGCCAGGATGCTATTGGCCTTCTTGGCCACCTGAGCAAAATGCTGGCTCATATTCAGCCAGCTGTCGACCAGAACTCCCAGATCCCTTTCTGCCAGACAGCCTTCCAGCCACTCTTCCCCTAGCCTGTAGCATTGCTGTACCTCAAGTGCAGGACCCAGCAGTTAGCCTTGTTGAAGTTCATACAGTTGCTCTCAGCCCATTGGTCCAGCCTATCCAGATCCCTTTGCAGAGCCTTCCTACCCTCAAGGAGATCAACACTCCTGCCCAATTTGGTGTCATCTAAGGATAAGGATAAGGATACACTTGATACCCTCATCAAGATCACTGATAAAGAGAACTTGTCCCAGTATTGAGCCCTGGGGGGACACCACTTTTTATTGGCCTCCAACTAGATTTAACTCCATTCACCACAACTCTTTAGGCTTGGCCACCCAGCCAGTTTTTTACCCAGCAAATCATACACCTGTCCAAGTCATGAGTAGTCATTTCTCCAGATTATTGTGAGAAATTATGTCAAAAGCTTTACTTAAGTTTAGGTAGACAACATCCACAGCATTTCCTTCATCCACTAAGCATGTCAACTTGTCATAGAAGGAGACTGGTTAGTCAAGCAGGACCTGCCTTTTGTAAACCCATGCTGACTGGACCTGACCATTTGACTGCTCTGTATGTGTTGCATGATGATACTCAAGACAATCTGCTCCATAACCTTCTATGGCACTGAAGGCAGACAGACAGGCTTCTAGTGCTTTATGTCCTCCTTCCAGCCTTTCTTGTACATGGGAATCACATTTGATAGCCACCAGTCAACTGAGACTTCTTCTGATAGCCAGGACTGCTGATAAATGATGAAAAGTGACTTGGTGAGCACTACCACCAGATCCCTCAGTAACCCTGGGTGGATCCCATCTGGTCCCATAGACTTGTGTAAATTTAAATGGTGTAGCAGGTCCCTAATAATTTCCTCTTGGATTATGAGTGCTTCATTCTACTCCCCATCTCTATCTACCACGTCAGGGGGCTGGGTACCCAGAGAAAACTGGTCTTACTACTAAAGTCTAGGGTAAAGAAGACATTAAGGCATTATGGACCAGACTTATCCTCATGTCTTTTCACTATGCTTCCTCTCACATCCAATAAAGGATGGATATTCTCCTTAGTCTTCCTTTTCTTGTTTACTTATAAAAATATTTTTGTTGTCTTTATCAGCAATAGTCAGATTGAGCTCAGGTTGGGCTTTGGCTCTTCTAATTTTCTCCATTCACAGCCTCATAATATCTTTGTAGTCCTCCTGAGTGGCTTGTTCTTTCTTCTAAGGTAATAAACTCTCTTATTCTTCCTGAACTTGAAGCCAGTCTTCAGCCAGGACAGTCTTATTCCCCATCAACTCATCTTTCGGCACATGGGGAAAGTCTGCTTCTGTGCCTTTAGGATCTGCTTCTTCAAGAATGTCGCGCTGAGGGACTCCTTTTCCCTTCAGGACTGCCTCCAAAGAGACTCCACCAACCAGTCTCCTAAACAGGTCAGTCTGCCCTCCAGAAGTCCAAAGGCAGCAGTTCTGCTACCCTCCCTCCTTATTTTTCCAATAATTGAAAACTCTATTACGATCACTATGCCCAAGACAGCTATCAACATTAATATCACCCAGTCCTTCTCTGTTCACAACCAAAAGTCCCAGTGGGGCAGTCTCTCTGGTTGACTCACCTGCTGTGTCAGGAAGTTATCTATCTTCCACACACTCCAGAAACCTCCTAGACTCTTTCTTTGCTGTGTTGTATTTCCAGCAAACATCTAGTAAGTCGAAGTCCCATACAAGAACAAAGGCCAGTGATTGTGAGAATTCTTCCAGCTGCTTATAAATTATTTTGTCTGCCTTTTCATCCTGGTTGGGTGGTCTACAACAGATTCCCACAATTATATCTGCCTCATTGGCCATCCCCCTGATTTTTATCCATAAAGACTTAATCTTGTTTTCACCATTATTAAGCTCTAGACAAAAAACTCCTTAACATACTGGGCTACTTCACCACTTCTGCTTCCTAGCCTATCCCTTCTGAAGAGTTTATACCCATCCATTGCATCAATACCATCATGTGAATCATCCCACCATGTTTCTGTGATGGCAACTATGTCATAGTTTTCCTGCTGAACTATGTCTTTCAGCTCTTCCTCTTTGTTGCCCATGTTGCATGCACTGATGAACATGCACTTCATGGGCTAGAGATCCCATTGCCTTTTGGGGGGAGAAGCCCTAATTCCTATGTAACCATTTTTGCACATGTCTGTGATTTCTAACCCATCAGTATCCCTTGTACCTTTTGTTGTCACATGGCTCTCCATCCCCTACCTATTAGGACGTCAGATCAAGGGACTTTGCTAACACAACATCCCACAACCACTGGCATACTGTCCCCAGGCTTATCTCTAGTAAGCCTGATTTTATTCCTTTCCCCCTTCAAATTTAGTTTAAAGCCCTTTCAATGGATCCTGCTAACCCCTGAGCAAAGATCCTTTTCCCCCTTTGAGACAGATGAATCTCATCTATTGACAGCAGACCTGGTATCATGTAAAATGACCCATGATCCAAAAAAAAAAAAAAAAAGTTCTGACCGTGACAGTACCTGGCTCAGAGTCAGGTATTGATTTGCTGACTCATCCTCTTTCTCCCATCATCATTCCCTGCAACTGGAAGGACAGAGGAAAACACTAGCACTCCTGATGCTGTTACCAGTTGTCCCAAGGCCCTGAAGCCTCTTTTGATTGACCTTGGACTTCTTGTTGAAACTTCATTGCTGCCTACATGAAAAAACAATAATGAGTAATAATCTGAGAGCCACACCAGGGAAGGAAGCTTTCTCCCTGTTTTTCTAACCTGGGCCCCAGGGAGGCAATCTTCCCTATAAAGTTGTTCCAGTCTACATATTGGGCCTTCTGTTCTCTTCTGAAGGGAGTCTCCCATGACAATGACCCATCTGTTTTTCTTGGTGGGAACTGTTTTGATGCAGGATGTAGGCCAACTTAACTGCAGTGACACCTCCAAACCATATGAACTGTGCTCCTCAATATCGTTCAGTTCCACCAAACCTATTGCATAAGGACACCTGGGAAGTCACTGAGGAGACGTGCCTGCCCCACTGGGCAGGAAGTTATCACCATTGCCTCTTATCCATTAGGTCACTGTGTGCAGCTGGGCCTCTGTGAGAACAGATTTAAGAAAGAGAAAGTACTGCTATACAACAGCAGCTGGGAAAAGTGAGAAACAGCCCTCGGTAAGTGCAGAAGGAGGGCAGGAAGTGCTCCAGGCACCAAAACAGAAGTTCCCCTGCAGCCCACTGAGAGGCTCCTGGTGGAGCAGGCTTTCCCCCTGCAGCCCATGGGTCCCACATGGAGCAGATCTCCACACTGCAGCCCATGGAGGAGCCCCCGGTGGAGCAGGTGGATGTGGCCTGGAGGAGGCTGCGGCCCATGGAGAGCCCCCGCAGGAGCAGGACCCGGGCTGGAGCTGCAGCCTCTGGAGAGTAACCCACACAGGAGCAGGGGACCTGGGCGAACTTCCTCCTATGGTGGACCCTTGTTGGTGCCAATATGCTCTTGACAGATGGATCTCATGGTATGGACCCATGTTGGAGCAGTTCTTTAAGAACTGCTGCCTGTGGGCAGCTGTGTAGGATCAGTTTGGGAAGAATGGCATCCTGTGGGAGGGACTCGACCTGGAGCAGGGGCAGAAGTGACTGTAAAGGAGCAGTGGAGGTGAAGCGTTAGGGACTGACCACAGCCCCCATTCCCCATTTCCCTGTGCTACTTGAGGGGAGGAGGTAGAGGACAGTGGATACCTATGCACATCCAATTCACTCACATATTCCCCGACCTAATCCTTTTCCACCAAGAGCACATCTTTTTTCCAGCCTTTCCTCTGGTGCCTCAGACCTTGGATTTCTGAAGCCTAATCTTGCTAGTAAAGAAAGGCTGAGGCAAAGAAGACATTCAGTATCTCAGCCTCTTCCATGCCATTGCTTGTTTGGTGATAAAGATTATCCAATATTTAAAGAATTTTGAAAGAGGTGCCTGGAAAAAATAAACTAAAGTGGTGGCATCTTTAGGATACTGTCCTCACCAACAGCCTCTTCGAGCTACCATTTGTTTTAATACAAAAAAGATCATGAACCAAGTGAATTTGGAAACAATTTTTTTGCCTGGGAGATAGTGTAGCAAAAATGGTCAGGTGATGCACATAGTAACTGATCAATATTCAAAATCTGGTCAGGGCCAAGCTAAGGAGAGGAGAGAAAGTGTTAGTACATTGACAAGAAAATGCAGGGGTATGATTAATCAACCAGCCAGCACATTTATCCTGAGTAAGGCAATGGGATATCTCCAGTTAGATAAACTGGAGGAAATCCAAAAAAGTCCCCTGGAAAACTTAATCTGCATCCATACTTGTGATGGAATATTCCTTGCTTGAGGAAAGTGGAAAGGCTATTTTGGGAGAAGATATGTATCAGACAAGAGAGAGCAGTGAGCAGCTGTCCATTTTGTTTGTTTGTTTTGGTTTTGTTTTGTTTTGTTTTTGTCATGCAGTGTCACTTTCTGGATGAATGTTCCTTGCTCCTGAGGAGGATGAGCTAGTGTGATCTTTCCTTTGAAAACTGACACAAACAGTTTCTGGAAACATTTTTAATGCCTGACTTCCAGACATTTGTTATGTATATGACAACATGGAAGTGGTGGCAAAAAGATACCAGCCTTTTGGGACTAAATTGATTTTGACCCATTTTTGTTCCTTCTACTGCTAGAGTACGAAAACCAGATATGATAAAACCCTAGGTCTGAGGTCATTTCTGCATGTTTGCTTTGTTATCATTGTTGTTTTGCCTTTAAGAATCAGATGATTGCCTATGGCAGTCTTCTGCTTGAGAAAGTGAGCAGCTGACCTCAGATATGGAAACAGCTCTTAATAATCAGGTTGTGCCACACAGTTGATAACTTATTCCCTCAGGTACCTGTAGCATTTTTTTTTTTCTAACCTCTCTTCACAGTTTACTTCTGAACCACAACCTTTTTCCCAGCATATACCAACTCTGTCAGCTGCTATCAGATTTGATCTCTTATCGTGCAAAGGTATTTCCAGTCTTTCCTTAAGGCCAATCAGAAAGCAAATGTGTATTGTCATTATGCTGCCAGTGTGAACTACTTCCCAGCTGGCTTCTTCTCATGATTCCTCCCACCCTTTGGTGCCTGAAAAGTGTTTTCTGTGACTAGTTATAGAGGGAGATGTCTTCATCTAATGTATTTGGTCTTTTGGTTCAGTGTGAATTTCTGCAACTCCATGTAGGCTGGAAATCTGTTTTCTGTATTTGCATGATGGAGATAGCCAGCTTACATTGTGCAGCTTTGTGAGAAGCAGCATGTCTGTCCATGACTTTGATTTGATAGACTTTGTATGTGCAGCTATCCAACTCGGAGATGACCCAGTAAATCAGACTTTCTTGTGAAATTTTGGAAAGAACAGGGGATACAACACAATGAGAGATACTGGGTGAGGGAAAATTGTATTGATATTAACACAAGTTCAAAGGCTGCCCAGTTATCCAGAGAAGCTTAAAAGGGAACTATTTATTGAAGGGTACTGTCAGAATTAAATAGAAGCTTGCTGGCTGACTTTTCTGGGTGTCTTCCATACCATTTTAAAAGGAAAACATAATGAAAATGGGGCTCTGCACACATCAGTACTAATCCACAGGATGGGATACCATATACACCTTGCTGTTACTTACAACATTGTGGAAGAAGACTTTTTGTAGATCTCAAGCAACTTAGTTAGAAGCAGTTGTGTCCTGAGGAAGGAAGAGGAAACTGTAAAGTACTAATCACATTCTCATTCTCAAAATAATACTCAGGGACCTGCTTCACCAAATTATGTGACAGAAACCACCTGTGCTGTATTTTCTAACAGAGATTATAGCTTGAAATTGCCTGCTCATTGAAGATAGTAGTTTTAGTTTAGTCTAGTTTAGTTTAGTTTATTTATTTATTTATTAAATGCATATTCTTCTTTCTTTTGCATTTATTTAGCAAGAAGAAAACAAACAAAAAGATTTCATCCTAAATTTTATCCATATCCATATACATCTCCCATCATGTTTAGAAGTATAGCCACTCAAAGCCACTTGCAGATGGTGTTATTAAAGCAATACAATAGCATTAGGATTATTTTTTGTTGTTGCATTGTACAACTGTACTTTCTTTTAAAATGGGAAGAAACAGCATGGTATGAATATTATGTACTAAAAGCCCCAGATTATATCTCTATACATAAGGAAATTAGAAAAGTAGAAATTTTCTTGATTCTTGAAATGCTTTGTGATAAATTTGAAATGATTCAAATTAAAAGAGCTGAGACATATATATATATATATCCTTATATATATATCCTTATGTATATATATATATATCCTTAAAATGTTCAGATGCATTCTGCAAGTGGTGACAGATTTATACTGTGGCTTCTGAGCAAAACACACAACATGGGCCACATGAAAAGATGTTCCCTAAAAAAGACTGTATATGATCCACAGTAAGCCATAAAATAAATATATGCATAATAATAACAATACTAAGCAGAGCCTAGCAAGCTAACTTAAGAATTTACGCTTGTAAATATGCCCAACATGTCTAATTTTGGAATTTTGAGCTTAATTTTACTGCTTTACCTTTTAATGAGACGAGTTAATAACCCATTTTTTAATGTAAGCCATACAAATGTACTTTAAGTGTGCACTAGCTGTCTCAGTTTAGTGACAGAACATTAAGATTTGTCTGTCTTGTCCTGTTTATTCATTCTTACTATTCTCATACTGTAGTGATTCTCCACTCTCTTCAGTTTCCTTATGAGGGTTATACGTAACACAGGATTGGTGGGAACAGGTGACTGTAACTGCTTTGATAAAACAGAACTTCAACAGAAAATTGTGGTTTGTTAAAAGTGAAAATTTGAAATTAGTCAGATCTATAAGCCATCTTGTATTAAAACTTAACATGAATGAGAATGATGGTGAAAAGTGTGTGTTTGCATCTTTTCAGGCAGAAAAGATAACAGAAGGTTTTCCTATTTTTATTTTTATTTATTTATTTATTTATTTTTCCCCCTTGAAAACCGCAGTTTGTGAAAAACAACATTGGTTATTCTTTAAAAGTAATCTCAGTCTGGGGAAGGTTCATTGCTATATATTCAGACCAGAAGCTATGGAACTACAGTTAAAAAACACCTGTTCTTAAGGTTTGATACCAGCTTAGTTTTGGTGTCATTTCACTCACCATGCTCTCAGTTCTGAATGCAGTTCTGTAGTGCATCACCCTCATACTTTAATTGGAGAAAATATTTGTGTGGCATTTTGTCCTCTATCAGAAGTTTTGTAGGTAATACACAGCAGTGTAGGGATCCATGGTGCCTCTTCTGAATTTATGCTTCATAATTTAAAAATGATTATAATGTAAGATTTTTTGTTATTAAAAATGACTATGAATCTTGGTAACATTCAACAGTACACTGTATGATACTTGAAAAAATATTTTAAATATTAAAAAAATATATAAAATATTGTTAAAAATATTAAGTATTTTAAATATTTAAAAATATTTTAGCAAAAACTGTATAAAACTATTGAGTGTTGCTTCTCCAACAGTGCTTGGAGTTTGGCAGTAAGTCATGGCTTATATGAGCAGAGTGAACCTGAAGCTAATGTTAGGTGTTCTGAAAAACACCATTCAAATTTTCTATACTTTTTGTTCTTGCAAAATATTTGAGGCTGCAACATTGGTCCTATTGATATCCAGTTGAAAATATTTATATCTCCACTAGTATTATAGATAAATTTCTGGACATGACAGGAGAAAAAGGAAGAAAAACAGAAAACATGAAAATGCAGTATCTGTGAAATAAACAGAACTGCTTCTGTTTTTAGGAATAGAAGTTCAGAAATATTTCAAAGTATGAAATTGGATGTTTTATATTTCTTAAACTATGAAAACTATGGATGTTAGGGGAAAACATAAGTACTTGATATGTACAGATTTTTCAGAAATAAAATTAAATTAAAAAAAAAAAAAATTGGATTCCCCCTAATTATATTTCTCTCATTTTACTGTACATAGTTTAACCAACCATGTTTAGTGTATAGGGCATATGTAAGCAGCAGGCATAATAAACTTCTTGTCACATCCATAACTCATTGTTATTTCACACAAAATTTTAATGAACACTCTGAACATATGAATACTACATTGATTGTTCACAGTTCCTACATTGTACTTGTGAGAAATAACAGCTCTTTCTGATGAACAAGTGGTAATGAAAGTCTTGGTTCTGTTCTATCATTTGTCTTCCTTTTTAATGAACTTTCAGCAATTATTAGCATTACAGCCTCAACAGTCATTACTGAAAGTTAAGGGGCTCTTTCAGCAGTACCACAGCCATATGTCAATAGAAGTTGAGAAGCTGAGAAACACAAAGATATTTCCATACCTTTCCATCTGAGTAACATAGCATGGCCAAAAACTTGATGCTTACAGAAGGCTGTTTCTAGAAAAAAAAAAAAAACAGAGCAGATTTTTATCGTGCAATCATACAGTAGTCTTTTTACGACAGAAGATGTGCTAATAAGGGTGGTCTATTTTACAGGGTTTTCTGCATGTAGAAGAAACTATCTTTGCTCTTTCCATTTGGGAAGTTAAAAAGCCAACACACAGGTGGCCAGGAAAGACTGGACTAACCTTTTGCAATTATGAACTAGCTGGGTCATTGGGAATGCCTGCTGGCATACATTATGTTATGCAGGGCAACTGTTTGATGTGGAATGCAACACTGCCCAAAGTCAAATTTTAAATACATATGAATTTGCATTAATCCCTACGTGTGTTACAAAACATACATTTTGTACCAGAAATGTGTGGTATTGGATGATGAATGAATGAATCATTAGAGAATCTCTGGTCTAACACTGATCATCTGGAGTCCCTGCATATTCTCAACAGAAATTACAGAGTAGCATTTTAGATGTCTTCCAACAGCCACCATGTGTTTTCAATAAGAGCAACAGTCTGCAGGTGCAGTTATCTTTTGCAGTACATAAATTTTAAGGAAACTGAATTCTTTTTCTCCCCTAACAAAGACCTCTGAGACTTGCCATGCAGTTTAGACCCCACCATTGGGGTGTAACCTCTGACCTTCAATGCAACATGCAGCAGAAGAAAGCAAACTCCCTAGTCTGTGCATAACACCTGCTTCAAACATCTGCAAGCAGCAGAGCAGGAATTTAATGAACTGTCCTGCTCACAGCCCTGTGATTACAATAGCTCTGCAAAGATTCTTAAGGAGGCCAAGACTAAAAGTGTTGACCTTTTACAAACTTAGCATGATCAAACTTCATTGCTGATGTAGTCTTTTAAGAAAACCAGCCCACTTCCCTGTTACATGTTCATGCTTTATGTGCTTATTGGTTTTATTCTGCCCTTTACTTATGGACTTTCACCCATTTGGAAGGCTCAGTGGAAGAAAATCCCACTGTCAAAGCTTGGAGAGAAAACTGTTAATTTGGATTATTCAAGGAAGACTGACACATCATTGTTGAGGTTCTTTAATATGAATACAGGTGATTAAAATAAAGAAAACTGGACACCATTGCACTAAGCTAGAAAAGATCATTTAGACATTAGCAGGACATAGCACCAGCCAGCAAGAAGAGTAGAGTTTAGACTCATCTCAGTTACTGTTTTCATGCTACTTAGAATACCTCCGTTTTCCAATTTCTCCATTTCCAATTTCTCCATTTGTAATGGTAATATTTATAACTGCTTATATAGTGCTTTGAAATCCCTGAAAAGACCAATTTTACTTTAGAGTTTGCACAATCCAGGCCTCTTGCAGAGTGCGATATATACGTCCCTGCAGAATCTAGACTAGAGTCCTACACAGCTGTCTTGTCTGTCAAGCTTGGATGGGACTCCACTATGAGTAATGCAATGTTTCCACCTTTTTTTTTTTTTTTTTTTTTTTATTTTTTTTTTTTTCCCTACAGGGAAAACAATATGCAATTTGTATGCAATTCAACCCATTTTGACAGTTTCAGAAACAGAGGCTGTTGGGAAAGTGTTGAGCTGTGGAGCACACAGTGTACCTTTGACTCCCTCGTGGGTCACTTCTTGCTACCCACCACGATCTATACATGTGCATACAGTGAAAAAAAATGAACTTATTCTTCTCAGTTCTACACCATTATCTGCTCAAAGAAGCTGGCTATGGTCTGTAGCAACCTAGTTAGATATGAGCTTTTTTTACTAGTGTACTAAATAAGACTAATAAGTATAGCAATCATGCCCTGTTCTGAGCTGTACATCTCCTACTGAAGATGGTATTTCTGACTTACTGAAGTTACACTGAAATCAAGGAAAAAAAACTGGTAACCATAGAAAGACTACCATAGGTAGGTAATTGTAAAAGACTACCCAGGATCAGGTCCAACATGTCCTTGCTATAAACACAATATAATTCTTCTTCCACTGCAAAACTTGTAAAACATTTTTCTGCTGTGCCTTTGCCAAACATAAATCTTACTTAGTTATCTAAAGCCTCCTAATTGAGTCATTAGCTCTTCCTACTTATCTGATTATTGCTGAGCTTATCTTTCCTTTTTGGCCACAACTTTTTCTGTCCTCCTTTCTATTACAAAAAGTGCACAACATAGTCCATGCCTTTCACTGTAGTAACTCTGATAATCCTCTAAGGTCCCTGGGATTTTAAATGAGGAGAACATGCCCTTTGTTAACTGAATGGTTGGAAGTTGGGTTCCCAGCAGTATTTATGTACTGTAAATTGCAGTGTTGCAGAACATAATTTATGTGCCTGGCCTTATTTCCTCAGATATGTTATTTTCCAAAATTTCTTGAAAATTGGGATTTATCCAATCATGCTCTATAGTAACACCTATAATGCTGGTCCCTTGACTATCTTTGACCAGAAGATATGCTAAGCACACTGAAAATCCCTGTGTTTTGTTGTTGTTGTTGTTGTTGTTGTTTGTTTGTTGTTGTTGTTTGTTTTTTGTTTGTTTGTTTGTTTTTAGCTTTTATATCTCCTTCTAATTAAACTAAGACACAGGAGGAGAACACAGGTAGGAGACTGAAGAGACAGGTTCATCTTAACATGTTACAGTCATGGTATGACAAGAGACCATCAGATCTGTGAAGTGTCTGCAGGTACTCAAGATACCCCAATTCATTTAATTTGAAAATAGGATGTTTGTTCTGAGTATTGAAAAAAGCTTTAATGTCATGGAAGGAGGAAAATCTGTTAAAGAAAATTTTCTTTATTAATATATAACCTCCTACAGAAGTTGCTTTCCAGCTAAGATTATAATGTACCAAACAGGCATGGTTTCTTTAAATGTCCCTGAAGTTTTCTTCCTACAGTTCCACTGAGAGAATGATTCTAACCTAATTAGGATACTACTTTGATGGAAAAGCTACAATCATTTAGGAACAGAAATGTCTGAGAAAAGGCAGATTTACAGGTTCCCAGTTAATTCCTTTCCAAGAAGGCTCTCTGCTAATGCCTCTTTTTCCCACCTCTCAGACAGATGCAGTGTAAATTTTATATAATGAAAATCCCTAGGAATAACAACAGAAAGAACATTCTTTCTCAAATAAAACTATTTCAGATGTATCTGTGAGTCAATAATGAAGGCTGTCCACAGGAAGGAAGAGTTTTCACCACAAAACACATAACTAAACACCAGTATCTCAAAAGTGTACAACCAACTTTATCTATATCCATGTCTGACCTCTGTGTATATATATAGATATATATACATACACATATAATATTGAAAGAAACATCCATATTCTAGAACTGGAATTAGTGGTGTACCCAAGGTGTCACTACTGGCTCCTATGCTGTTCAACATACTCACTAATGAACTGGATGACGCGACAGAGTGCACCCACAGCAAGTTTGTAGATAACACAAAACTGGGAAGAGCACTTGATATACCACATGGTTACAGCACCTTTAAGAGGAATTCCAACATGCTGAAGAAATGGGCATTCAAGAAACTGAAGACAGACATCTCCTGAAGAAAGAATCTGCATGAATATCAGCAAAGGGAAATGCGAAGTCCTGAACCTGGTGAGGAGTAATCCCATGTACTATATAGGGTGGGCCCTGACCAACTGGAAAGCAGATTGGCAGAGAAGGACCTTTGGATCCTGCCGGACACCAAACTGACCTTGAGCCAGTTGTGTGCTCTCATGGCTATGAAGCCCAATAGCATTTTAGGCCGCATTAGGTAACATTGCCAGAAAGTCAAGGGAAGTGATTCTTCCTCTTTGTTCAGCACTGGTGAGACATAACTGGAGCACTGGGTCCAATGCTGGGCTCCCTAGTACAAGACAGACATGGACGCATTGGTGTGAGTGCAGCAAAGGACTGCAGAGATGATTAAAGGACTGGAGGCTCTTCAACACAGGGAGAGGCTGAGAGTGCTGGAACTGTTCTGCTTGGGCAGAGAAGGCTCAGGGGGAATCTTAATCATGAGAATAAATATATGATAGGAATAAAGAGCAAGCCAGACACTTCTCAGTAGTGTCTACTGACAGGGCAAAGGTACCAATGGATACACATGAAGTCATGTCTGAACATAAGGAAACACTTCTTTACTGTGAGGGTGACTGAACACTGAAACAGGTTGCTCAGAGAGGCTGCAGAATCTCCTTCCTTGGAGATATTCAAAACCTGACTGGATGATGCCCTGAGAAACCTGCTCTAGCTGATACCTCTTGTGCGGAGGAGCTGGACTAGACAATCTCAAGACAATAGATAATCCATCCTCAGTTATTTGGTGTGATTCTGTGCAATCCAGTCTTTTTATGTTTAAAGTGGATGTCAGTTCTGTGATCCTTTTTACAGGCTAGATGTGGGAAATGGCAAAGATGGCTCTTTGGCATGGTGGGGCCAGATGAAATCCAAAGGTCCTTTCCAACTTCTATCATTCTGTGATTGAGAACTTTTTTTTTTCATCTTCAGAAAATGTACAGGGAAAAAGAGGACATTTACTGATGATAAAGGCTGCTTTTCATGAATAATTACTGACACGATTAAAAAAAAAAAATAATCCTTTCATAGGCTTTATTTTAACAACTTAGCCTTTCTGAGCTTGCAAGTTGTTCAGTTCTTTCCAAAGTATACCACATAAAGCAAATAGTGACTGCAGACTCCAGTGAAAGCATTTTACTGTAAAAAACATTCAGAAGTGAAGCACTATATTGAGAAAAGTGCATGAAGTAATTAGCACATTGAGCTGTTCTCAAAGCTTCTGGCACTGTTTAGAGATTAAGTCAGTCTTTGGCATTACTGATCATAATTATTTGAGTGTTGTATTCTTAAATGGCAATTTTACCAAAAGGCTATTGGATTAGTAGTTTGGAAAAACGGTTTACTTTATGAAGCCAATTTATAGTAACAGTCCATGTTAGTGGCAAAGGCGACAAAAATACACCTCTCTCAAATTGCTCGGTATGCTTTATGCTGAGATTTTTACCTTAAAATATGACTTTAAACAACAGATAGTTTACCTGTGATTTTGGAGAATGACAGACTCAAAAATCAAAAGGCAAAAAAATCAAAAAAAGCTCAAAATGTGGCTCTGAGAAATTTGGTAATTTGCACTTGGAAGAGAATTTCAAAGACGTATCAATTCTAGGAGATGCGTCTTAGTTCTTTTTCTGATTTGCTCATGCTTTGTTTTCTCTTTGGAGTTTGAATGCACTGTAAACTTTCTCCTATCCTGATACAAAATTTAATTTTGAATTTGGTCACTTTTAAAAGTAGATGTGTATGTAATATTTGGAAATCAGCATGCTTTTCAGAACACAAGGGGTATGTTTTCTTTACATCAGTTTTATCAGGTTAATAGTCATTAATATTTGTGAAGCAGTTTGTGAGGAAAATATAAGTGAATCAGCAACTTTTTCTTCTGTTTTCTGTTTGTTTGTTGTTGCTTTTTTTCCTGCTAGCATGTAATGCGGATCTCTAAGCACAAATACATAACGAAGACAAAAAAAAAAATAGATACTGAAATTGAATTAAACTTGCATAAAGTAATTTCTGAACTAATTCACAGGATATACATTTTTGTTTATGCATTGCAGACCTAGGGAATAGTAGGAAATTCCCACTTTAGGGATAATAGGAAATATTAGTGTCATTAGAAACCAGGGAGCATTGCAAAAAGAATGCTTATTATTACTTCATTTGAGCTGGACATATGAAAGCAAAAACACAGTTTTCAGAGTTTCCATATTTTCTCCTATAAAAAAAATCATACAATTTCCTATAAGCACAGATGGTGACATGACTTAGATTTCCACAAATCCATCTCTATTTGGACATAGTTAAAAGTGCTCAACTTTTTCCATGAACTTCAATTCTATTGACTCATATTGGATAGAAACTTAGATAACATAACATTATCAAATGAACTTCATGAGCCAAGATGCTTATAAACTCAATTTAAGACAAGGTGATTAACTTGCTGGAAAATCCACAAATGTAAGCCTTCAAAGGGTACACTCCAAATTTTTGCAATAAAGCCTCTGCTTCTCTTTTCATGCAGTATGGGATACTTTGGAAGGCACTTTTAACAATAGTTTACTTTCAAAATATTTCCTGTTATTTAAATATTGCTATCAGCTATATTACTGAGAAGAAATGGGATGGGAGGAAGATAGGGTAGTCTGACAAGGTAGAAATATATATCTTTTTTCCTTCAAGAGCATTTAGTGAGAAGTAAAATCATTAGGAATTGTATTTTTTATGGCTTTTCAAAAAACTTGTCTGGTAAAACACAAAGTAATCCATGCTACTCAAAGAAATGCCTCTTCAGTTTACTCTTTGGATTCCAGTAGAGACCATTATAATAATCAGAAGTAATGATAGATCTCAGTCTCATCTGTTCAGATATTGCAGCAAATGCAATGAAAACCAGTTTCCTTTGGGACAAGGGGCATTTATCCTGAATGTAACTTGAAATAATTTTCTGGATACACAATGAAAGATGAAAACAAGGGCTATGTTTTTCCTCTTATTTTATATGTTGCTCTAGGGCAACATGGGAACCTTGCTAATTTGGTAATATTTATAAACCACGTTATGAGTTCTTATTTCTTTTATTAGCTGGTAGAAATTAAAGTAATTTTTGTGTAATCAGATGTCTTCTGTGAACTACTTTATACCAGAAGCTTCTAATTATACCCCCAAATTTACATTCCTCCAAGAACTTTACCTTTTACTAGGATGAAGTTGTCTGAGATTTGCCATTTTACCAAAAGAATGTTATATACTCTGTAACAATAAAGCAGCAATTTTATCAGTGAACATTAGCTAACATCATATTTTAAAATGCACATATAAGTAAAGCAGCACTCCAGAAAATGTTAAGATGTAAATAAAAATTTTTCTATTCATGACTTTATATTAACTTGTCATTAATATGGTAATATCCTATTAGGAATAAATATAACACTAAGAATCAAAGTGAAGATTAAATAAAAGTAAATGACTCTGTCACAGCCTCAGCCTTTTACAGATACTTTCCAGGTGACTAGTATGCCTAACTATTAAACAAAGTAAATATGGACCATTTGGAAATACTTGGAAAGCCTTTCATCATTTGCTTAAAAGAAATGTGTCCCAAATAGTCCAGCACATCATACTCTGGAAGCCATTTAACTAATTTATAAAAACAAGACCACTGTTGAGAGTGTGGCCTGAATCTACCAGGCATAATGATGCTGCTTTATGTTTCTTTCATTCTGGAAACAATCAGCCACACACGTGCCAGGAATAATAGCTACTACATGTTCAGAAATTACTCAAACACCGAGACACATGTGTCTCATTGACTAAGTAGGGAGTATAAATCTACCCCCAAAAGCATCATATTTAGATATTCATCAGGTATTACTTCCACCATTGACAATGTCAGACCACTTTCACATCTAATACATCATAGTTCAAAAATATTAGGGAGATAAAGCATATGAATGAGAAAAAGAAAGAGAAGTGAAAGCTGCAGAGAAAAGATAAATGAAAGACGAATAGTTTTCTGTGACATATTCTCAGAGCAGCTTGAGATATCGAGCAGGCTTCGCTAACAAAATATGATCCCATTTCTAAAAATTCAATATAATATGCAGTTATGCAATAGAATTATCACAAGCCAATAATAACTCTTAGAAATGAAAATCAGGGTGTCTCAGAAGCACAGTCTACTTTCCTGGGACCATTCATGGGATTACATTTTGTGCAATATCTGGAAACTTGACAGAAACATTTCCATAACAATTATTTTCATAAATAAGTATTATTAGCAGGAATTTATTTCCCTAAAACTCTCCAATAAGTCATTTTAGAAAACTGGCTAACCATTTTACCTTCTTCTAAAGCTTTTCTTTCCCAGTTAATAGAGTGAACTTGTAGACTTTGCTGTATAAAAATTTAAAAGAATACTGAAGACTGTAATAGTTGTATATAACTTGAAAGAGTTTATTAATACCTTGGCAATAGTTCATACATATCTGTGGACTATCCAGTGCCCTTTGTTCTTGAATCTATTCAGCCTACCAAGATCTGGGCTCTTGTTGGAACTGGAAGATACTTTGCCTTCACAAGTGACAGAAAGCCACAACATATTAACATTAACGATAACAGCTCCTTGCTCCTTGTTCTTTTCTATTTCACAACATATATATGAGAATATATTTTCCAGTGAAAGGATTAGCAACAGTCTTCCTTTATGACTTTGGTGGGAGAAGGATGTCCTTTTAGTTCTTCAATTTAGTTTTATGTACATTGAGAATAACTACACAGAGGCCAATAGGTTGAAACAGATTATTAATCAGAATGTCTAAGCCAGATTTAGTAGGCGAACTAACAAGTAGAATGTAGTTTTACAGTGAGCTGTATACAATAGACAGAAAACACAATTGACCTACTATGGGCAGAGTACAGAAGTTATTGTCTAGGGACTCATGGGGTGCCTTAACATAAAATCAATGAAAGTTCAGATTTGATCTCACAGGATGAAAGGATTAGTGCATCTGAGAAATGTCAAAGAAAACAAGATTACAGTGCATGTGATGCATAAAGAACTGTGGGTTATGTATGAATGGGGTCTTTTCCAGGTCAATTTGCTGAATCTGTTCCTTTGCTGTGAAATCAGAGAATTTGTACTCAAATTTATCTTCACTGCTGAAAATGTGTTATTAACTATGCTTGAATTATGGTTCATCCTCGAAAGTTTACACATTTCATACTGAAAGCTGTACATTTAAATTGGAATTAATAAATAATTAGATGAAGATAAACTAATGAAGGCCTTTGTGGCTGTAACGAGACACAGCCCCACATGGTTTGGGAATGATCAGTTGTGGTGATTCTAGTCAGCCCTGCCAGCTTTACTGGCTGTATGCATCATCTCAGGGGCCTGAGGACACTGCTGATCCTCAGGGTTCCCCAAACCTGCCCAGGCTCAATGCACCACATCAGCCCCAGGGCTTCCAGCCCCTGCCCCAGTGAGGACACAGCATGGCTGGGCTCCAGTTCTCCACAGTTCTGCCTTGCTCAACCTTGCTCTCCTCCCAGCTGGGCCCACCAACAGGCCCACAGCCCAGTCTGGCTTCATCCGAGTGTTGTCCTCAGAAAGGTGCCTGGGTCTGCCCAGGTGCCCCTGGTTGCATGTTCCTGGTTGAGGTGGTGGGACAGGACGCTCAGGGCATCTGAGCCCCCCATTGGAAGCCCCTAATACTACCAGTCCCAGGGAGTCACCAGCCCCCACAGATAACATGCAGTGGTGGGTTTCAGAACAGTAAAAGAGTAATTAGGGAAATGTTCACCTACACCTGCCTGCCCCAAAATAATTGCCCTCTCTTTTTGGAAACGGAATTTGACAGAAGAAAGAACTGAACTGAGGTGAACTGCATCTAATCAGAGGACCCTGATATAAATGAAAACTGTTTAGAAACCTCATAACTATAAAACTAGACAATGCATGAAGGTGTCCCGCCTTAGAAAGCGGGGTTTGAGGTCTGAGCCCAAAAAAACAAGGTACGGAAAAAAGTTTCCAAAAGTTCTGAAACAGGATTCCTTTAACTCTCTTTGTGTTTCCTGTGCAACAGCTCTGACACCCTCCTGGAAGGAACATCATACATGGTGCTACGACCCTTTGTGGCTCTGAGTCTACGATCATGCTGCTGATGGACCAATACAGCATTTGTTCTGCCTGCTAGAACTACTACATCATCACGACCTTGTGAAGTTTTTTGTTGGTGGGGGTGGTGTTGTTTTTTTTGTTTGTTTGTTTTTGTTTTGTATTAACCTCTCTACAATAATAAGGATTATGTTGTTGCCCACCAGAATAGATTTACTATATAATGAAACTGAGGGATGTGACATTCCCTGAGGTGTCAGGTGAGGGGTGCTAGGGTGATCAAGGATGCCTAAGACAATAATGCTGTACAAGGCAGGGGTCCTAAACAGTGCGGTTTAGTAGAAAACTGGTTTGATCTTTTCCACACTGCCTTTGGAGAGTAGTGCCAAGAGGAAGTTACCCAAATTTAGGTCTTTGTCCTGGGCCTAGGTAGCTGAAGTGGTCCTGTATAGGGCAGCAGACAAACTAACAACTAAGCAAAGTGGCTGGTCAGGCACTCAATGCTCACTGCCTGGACCTCATTCATACAGCCACATTGAGATGGCATACATGCTTTAATTAAACAAACCAACTGACCATATCCTGTCTAAGAAGTTATGAAGCTTTTTCTACCTATGCTTTACCTACCACAGAATCACTGAATGTTTGAGGTTGTAAAAGACTTCTGGAGCTCATCTAGTCCAAATTCTCTGCTCAGGGAGGGCCACCTAGAACAGGTTGCTCAAGACCATGTCTGGACAGCTTTTGAACGTCTCCAAGGAGAGGTACTTCACAACCTCTCTGGGCATCTTGTGCCAGTGCTTGATAATCTGCATAGTAAAGTGTTTCTAATGTTCAGAGGGAACTTCTTGTATTCCAGTTTGTGCCCATGGCCTCTTGTCTGGTCACCAGGCACCCCTGAAAAAAGCATGGTTCAGTCATCTCTACATCCTGCCTTTGGGTAGTTGAACGTATTTGTGCTTACTGCAGCTTTGGGCTCTGGAAGTGACAAGCAGAGGCAATGATCTCTTCTGTGGTAATGAATTAAAGGCACAGAATAATATGTCAAAATGGCTGAGTTCAGGATCCAGAGGTAACTTTAACTATTTTCTAATTTTCAGGTATACAACTTCTCAACTGAAATACGTTTTAATGTGTTTTGGAGGTGTAATGAAATACTATTTCCCTCCAGTTATAACATAGCATAAGATTAAATCAGTATCTCAGCTATTGTGCTCTCCTGAGTTAGGAGCATCAGTCACTAAGAATTGTGTTTGACTAATTACATATTTACCTTTAAGAGGACTTATTTTAATATACATTACAATTTGAAAGCCTTATATGTCTGTCAAATTCTTTTCTCAAAACCATCTGTGATAACATAAGCAACAATGAATTTTCTCTAGTCTCACCTAGAAGATTAGATCTGGGGTCGTGACTAGGATACAAACTGAAAAGATCTTCACTTTGCATCTTCATTTTTCAATTAATATAATGCCTATTTTCCTTGAGAAGAAAAATAATAATATTTTTTTTATTTAGCTCCTATTATGCATAAATACGCACATTCTTATGATGTACATATATAAATACACACACACATATAGATGCACACATATACATATATACATACTCTTTCTAGGTACAGGAAGGTTTTATAAGAAACAAAAGTTATCGGGGAGAATCTCTGACAGGGGTCAAGCTGCTAGGCAAAACTGACAGGTCACTAAGGTCAAGACCTATTTCAATTAACCCCCCCACCACGTGAATGGCATTAGGTAATTACTGTTTTAGATGTGTCAGAGTAGATGAATTGTGTGCGTATTAGCATTTAGACATGAAAGTATTTATCAATGAAATTTCCAGTATACTGCTACAGTCTACATTATCTGTAAGATAGTAAATACTAATACTTAAACATACTTTTAAATACATAAAGTTCAGGGTTTAAGGAATAAATTAGAACAAGAGACAGAATACTGTCATTAGTCAGACAAAATTCCCTTCAAGGATTCAGAATGAAGGGTAAGCACACTACTGTTTAATTAAATGAGTGGCTATAGGCCCTTATCCAAACAACTATCAAGTAAGTTAATGAATGACAAAAATGCTAACCCATTAGAAAAATATGGATAGTCTTTGAAATAATTAACAACTAATAAACTTTAAAGAAACGCATATTACTGATGTGTGAATTATAAATTTATCCAATCTGATACCATAGCTATTTTTATGGTTAGTCTGTTTACCCTTCCATTATTCAACAGAGAGTATACATATGTTCATAATTCCAACATTCATAAATATTTCTGAGCACATAGGCATGAAGAGTTTTTCACTGAATTAGGGCTCAGAAGATCTGTTTTACTCCTTTACTAACACCCATTGGTTAAGAAAATTTCATTTCTCTCCTATGTAAAAAAGGGAGAAAAAAAAAAAAAAAACTGATTTCTATTTATCTTTTTTTTTTTTTTTTTT
The DNA here is from genome assembly GCA_011076525.1 of Nettapus auritus. NCBI lineage: Eukaryota > Metazoa > Chordata > Aves > Anseriformes > Anatidae > Nettapus > Nettapus auritus. The sequence goes on along the minus strand of CM021765.1, from coordinate 130,435,929 downwards.
TTTAAGTATTAATGAAATCTACTGGTGGAAGTTCAACATGGGGACTGTAAAAGTTGGAATGTTTTGAAAGATTTGCTTCTTCTCAGTTATCGTGTTGCACTTTTGGTGACAAATGGCTTTAGACTGTGAAATTGGCTGATAATACTATAGACCACTTTTGGATTTTAAGCATGCTGTAGCTGGGTACCCACAGAAGTGCAGCTGCCAAGCATTCAGGATGTGACTTTTAATTCTGATGTAAATTGATCAGAAAGTTGCACCTCTACCAGCAACTACAGTTTAGTCCACAAGAATATTTGTGTTATCCTGTCTTCAATAATAAGTTACATAATCTCAAGGATACAGAATTCGTATAAACATGCACAGACCACTACAAGCCAATCACATGTACACTGGCTTTCTCCCTCTGTCTTTGATATTATAGTCTTTGAAAAGTAGTCTCTAGTATCTGAAGCTGTCTCTGTCTCTGCTCAGGATCAAGGCAATCTGGAGATCATCTTTCGTAGTGAGTGGGTTTCTTGTTCAGTATCTGTCCATTGGAAGAAAGACCAGCTGTGGTGTGAGACACCCATTATGACTATACACCCTTCTTTCACAGGGGAAGATACTTGAAGAAGAGCCCTGGTTATAAGCAAATGTACTCTACTGATATTTGTGTGCTTCAGTAACAGCTAAGGCCCAGAAAAAAAAGTGAAGAGTGACAAGACAGAGTTCAGAGCAGGTGAGTAGATGGTGCCTCTCATGCAAGAGAAAGGTAGATGTGTGTAAGTACCTGGAGGAAATCTAAAATCCAAAGCTCTGTACATATCTGGAGAAGGTGTGTCTTATGAACCTCTAAATAGCGTGGAACAATGGACATAGTAGGTACTAGGAAGATAAGTTACTGCTTCTTTGAAAAACAGAATATGATTCTTCTTTAGTTTAGTAAAGTAACTGATGTTTCATCTGTGACATCAGCATCCTTTAACAAGTGTCCATTGGAATGAGTACAGAGATGTTTGTAAGACAGAGAGACTATATATATTTTTTTTTAAAGTAGGCTTTAGATTTTGGATCTTTGTAATACAACAAATTATACAGAAAGCCTCACTATTTCAGAGTGCAACAAAAACTTATACTTGGCTTATCGCTCATTCAATTTCTCCATCTGTATGCAAACATCTGCCTCACAAAAAAATCTAAAGCCATGGAAACCCTCAGAAAACACTTCCTTATCCAACCCATTCTGATTTTTCATTTTCTTCTGTACATCAACAAGCCACTGTCAAGGGAATAAAGTGCCTAAAAAGACATTTTTTTCCAGCATTTCTTCACCTGAAAATTCCAATTAATATAAGCTAAAAGTTTGGATTTAAAAGCTTTAAATTTGTACATAGGATGAAAATGTTTATCAGAACCACTATACAATTGCCAATAAGAGGAAGAGCAACACAAGACTATCTCACAAAACAAACTTGAAGCTGGATCTTTACCATTACAAGGAGATATTCAAAAAATATATTATTATATTTTATGGGCTGGATATCTGCTTTTCTAAGGACAGGTTTATTTCCATTCAGACTGAAGCATAGAGGTTCTCTGAATGATGCTTATTTTATCATTTTTATGCAAAGGGTTCGATAAAGAGAGAAACAGAGAGGCACTGTGTTCCCTGTGGGATCTTCAGTTTGTCTGCACTTCACGAGCTAGACTGAAGTCAAAAATGATCTCCTTCCCAAAATATGGGGAGGAAGAGGAAGGTGTTTAGAACAGTCCTTGCTATTGTTTTATTGTAAAGACTACTGCAGCAGGATTATTGGCTTCTTTTGAACTTTTGACTTTGGTTAACTACAACTTTAAAAAATAACATTTGTTCCATGTATTTTTCTGCATGAGCGAGGGTCATTTTTTAACCTCTTGGTATTTGTTCAGCATAGATCAGTAGGCAGAAAATAAAAGTTCTAGAAAAGGATGGTAGCATTACAAAGCCACTTTTTCTTTTTATTTCTTTCTTTTTCTTTTTCTTTTTCATTTTCTTTTTCTTTTTCATTTTCTTTTTCTT
>CM021765.1:130416771-130433788 GCA_011076525.1 Nettapus auritus | reverse complement strand
CTCTCCCTCTCCCTTTCCCTTTCCCTTTCCCTTTCCCTTTCCCTTTCTTCTGGAATTGTGTCACAAAGAAATATTACTTCCTGTCCAGTTCTGTACACAAACACCAAGTTTACCAACATTCAGTCACAGTTATTTTTGACCCTAGTTCAAAGACAGAGAATTATACAATTATACTCTACTGCTTCAGTTGTGCAGGTCCCCAGAAATAAATAAATAAATAAATAAATAAATCCTTTTATAATATCACGGTATAATATTCCATGCATCTTGCTATTAATTTTAGCATTTACATATGTAGCCTTTTGCAGTCTCAAAGCTATAATTTTACAAAACCCAGAATATGGGCTGTACAGGTAGAAACACCTCCATTATGGTCATATTGATTCACTGAGACCTGACCTGGTGAATTATAAATGGCAACAAGTTTTCTAGATACTAAGTTAATTACAAAGTATATTCAGGACATAGTCTTAATGACGCTTTGTTCTAAAAGTACCAACACAAGCCTCAGTTGTATGTATGGATTTCAAAGATGTCAGAAACCACATTTTCTGATTTCATTGCAGTTTTGATAACATCAAAGACACCAAGGTCTGTGAACAGTAACAAAGTATTTAGATCTTTCTCATCTCTAGCAAATGATATGCATGCCACTGATAACATTTACTGTTTTACCAATGTGAAATAAAAATCCATCACATATTTTAATGTGAAACACAGACATAGTCTCAGTTGGTCCTGAGATTTCAAGTCAATTTACGTACTCCTGTATGAGAAGTAAATGCTAATTATTCCCAGATTGTACTTGTGAGATAAACTGCTATTTAACTGGAGGAAAGAGGGGAAGAAAGGACAATACTCCCACCTTTGCAAGTTTTCCGTGCCAAGATAGGAGGGGAGGGGGAAGGGGGGGTGGGAGTGTTTTAGACATAAAGCGAGATAAAAGATACTATATACCATTGCACAGTAACTACTGCTGGACCAGCATTCTTCAAATCAAAGATTTGTCTGCCTGCCTTGAAGGAGACACTTTATGAAAGGTATTCAGCTTTTCTCTAGACAAAGCTGTTTGTAGTTTCTTGAATTCATTAAACCACTTGTCATCTCCTTAATCCTGGTCACATTTCCAAACAGAAAATAAATCATAGTTTTCTATTAATTAATTATAATGTAATACGATTTAATAATGTTAATTAGTTGTTCAATATTGTGATCAATATGTTTCTTCCAGAAGTTTTCCAAAGAACTGTATGGGGAAAAAAAAAAAAAAGAAAAGAAAAAATAAAAAGGGTGGGGGGGGAATGTAGGCATTTGGGAAGCTATACTGATCAAAATGATTCTGATGTTTCTTTTAAAGTTAACTTAATTTTTCTATGCTGGACTAAAAAAACTGAATTCTTACCTTGCAGATGTGTATATTTAATGCTGTTTAGCTTTCCTACAAAAACACCAAGAATCAAGGGCTGCAACCTCAGTAATTACAAAGAACAGTGCAGCAATTCCTCTGTGATGATTAGTGTTAATATGTTAGTACACTGCTGTTTGAATAGAGAAGTCATGACTCACAGTGAAGTTCTGCATGATCTCTTTGCTACCAATGCTTCTCTTTGGTAGAGAAATATATTTTGGTAGAAATAGATAGAAACAGAAGTTTATAGGGAATTTTTTGAGGTTATATTCATGTCACACATTCTGGTGTTAGGTATTTCATATAGATCACATAAAATATGAGTAACTTCTCTGGTTTTATTAATTGATCAGTCAATGTTTTGATGCATATTCCCATTGCATTAGTTCGTTACCCTAAAGTTGGATGCTTCCTTTTCCTAACATAAAATACAACAGACACAATCCTCAGAAGAACATTGAAACATCAGCAAAATCCTTGTTTCTTTTGTTTATATACTAAGAGAACCTGTAGTTATAAGATGCTTGGTGGCCTTTTCAAAAGCTTTCCTTAATATTTTATTTCTGATGGAACCATGTCAGGTAATGTGATTCATGTAGTGCAGAAAGTGCTCTGTGAGCACCAAAAGCTTCAATTTCAAATATGAATTTAAATTTCCATAAAAATCTGTAACAAACCTCTTATCTATTAATTGAGTCTTCAAAGTTGGCCATCCACCTTTAGTCTGGTAAAATTTTTATTAGTCTGGTACAATTTTCATTGATCTGTCAGAAACTTAGCATTTTTTTCCCCACATATTTAAAATCTAAAAGAATAAGGATAAGGCTTTATCTTTAGAATTAAATCTTTTATCACTTTTTCTTTTTTCTTCTTTTTATTTTTTCTATTTTCTTCTTCTTTTGTCTTCTTTCTTCTTTCTTTTGTCTTTTTTTTTCTTCTTTTCCCTTTCTCCTAAGAATGTTTTCTCTTCTGCTCCTTCTGTGCCATTCACAAGGTTAAATTTTGAACACTACCTGGCCCTATTTTACCAGGTTGTGAAGTGGAACTAGAAATCTGCCTCTGGACTGAGTGTAGAAAACATGAGTGTTAGCCAGTCCTGCCAGTAGAGGACTCTTTATAAATTAATTTGGAAATATTCAAGGAGAAAGTGTACCTCACCCAAAAGTACTCCAAAAATCTTCCGTCATATAATGAAACCCTTGGATAACACCACAGGCAAATACAATTTAGAGGCTGCTTCAAGGTTTCAAGGTACAATGACTCATGAGTGCTTTCCTGTTTTGTTTTTGTTCTTCTTTTGTTCCTTTATTGGGTTACGTATATCATCAAATCACTACAGAAACTGTGTATTTAACTGCTCTGGAAATTATTCAGATCACCAATCATTATGGCTCTGAAGTACCTTCATATTTTTAACACCCAGAAATAGTTATTGCATATTTCTTCTGAAGCTATAGCAGCAACTTTCATAGTTGTTTTATTATACAATTAATACATTAATCCATGATGGAATGAATGTCACTGCTCATCCCTAGGTAGTATCCTGTAGAAGAGGTTATAAAGTACAAGAACATCTAGACAAGCTTAACTAATTACACTATAGGAACATACTGAAATATAACTACACTCAACATAAAGTTTGTTATCTTAGAACAATCTTTTGTTATTAAAATACTGTTTTGTCTGTGATGCTGCTCAAAGATCTGTATCCATTTTTGCAACCATGTTAATGCCAGTTAAATAACAGCAGGTTTGACTTCCAGTCTCATTGGTTTGACCTAATCAGGGAATACACTTTTACCATTTGACACATATACCCTTACCTTAGTTCTTGATGGATATACACTTAACAATACAGTTTCAACCTGAAGGTGGCATTTCTAACTTCTATAGTTTATTTTCCTACTGACAGAAAGCTTCCTATTAGCTGTGAGGAATTCAGCATTTATATGCAGTTATTTTTTAACAAATGCAGAAGACAGTCTTTTGTCCGCTAGAATCCTTAAGTATGCATGCTTAGAAAGTTTTTTGGGGGGAGGGTGGCAGAGGGCAGTGGAGAGGAGGGTAGTCTCAGGTGCCTGGAAGCTTACTTTAGATAGAAGTAGTTCAAAGCATTTACATCAAAGCATATATATATATATGCCATTAAAGACTGTGGAGGTGAGCTTGGCAGACACAAAGTGTTGCATTCAGAGCCAGAAGCAAATTTATATATCTCTAGGCTTGTTCTGTTCATGTTTTCATTAATTGCAAAGAATGTATTGCTTTAGGCTTTCTTTATAGTATAGATAACAAAATAACTTCAACAAAAGTAAGAATCCTTTAAGTCACCCACAGAATTATCTTAGATACAGACAGTGAAGAATTTTGTGGTCCCTATTTTGCTATATATATATAAAAACAAACAAACAAACAAACAAACAAAAAAAAAAAACAACTTCAGATTTCTCTTTGCCTTTTACAAGAACTATACCATCACCTACATGTAGTTCTCTTAGATGTTCAGCAACACTAATGGTAGCAATTCTCCAAATTGTTCTGAAATGAATGAAAAAGTTGTGGGAAAAGGGAGAGAAAAAATGAGGGGGGGATCAAGTGATAAAATAAAATATATTTTAGCAGTTCCATGGCTCAGAACTATGGTGAATTTGTGGATAACTATAAAACTTTTATTCTTGAACCAGATATACTTGCAGTGACCCATATTCCCCCCATTAACACTAGCAGACTGTCATTTTCTTTGTTGGCTCCTTGACTGTGTGTGAGAAAGGAGAGCAGAAAGAAAGGCATTTTTTGTTTATAGAGTTTGGAAATAAGAAAGTAAGACAGAAAAGTAGTAAAAAATAAAGTGTATGTAAGCAGTTAGTAGAACCTTCAGGATGAAAAATAATCTTCATTCCCTTCAGGAGGAAAGGAACATCATGTTTTTAAGAGAGCTTTATGCTACAAACATATGTTTCTTATTCAAAATTCCCATTCTTATTCACCAGCAAGAAAATATCCTAACCATACAAAACTGCTCTTCTCTTATGAGGGTGATGGTTGAAGGTAAGGAAAAAGGAAATACTTTCCAAGATCATCTTGAGCAGAACCACCTTTGTGTTTGGGGTCCCAGAAGGTTTGGTTTCAGTGCTGGGCAGTCATGCAGGCTAAAACTGACTTTTCTGGAGAAACTGTTAAAATATTGTAGCAAAGCTGGGGAAGCTCCTTATGTCCAACATGTCAATATAGTTGATGTGTAATACTTGTGCAGGTAGCAAGCACTCCAGCTGGTATGGGATCAGTATGCAGTCACCCTGAAATTCCTGGAAAACTTACATGGCAATTAATACCAATGTTAATGCTGTAATTTGCAAGTGAAGTCTGAGGTATCTGTAGCACATTCATTGTTGCAGAAATTTTGCTCACTGGGTTTTCACAAAGATTGGTGTATGTGTGTAAAGTGGAACGAATTAGTCAATTTAACCATCTAAATTAATTATACTCCTGCAAAGCGTAGACACTCAGCTAGATATTTGCACCTCAACTGGACTGGAAAGATCAGAGGGGAACCAAATTCTTCGGTCTTTTCCATAAGCATTACATTGTCACTGGGGTTTCTCAAATTCCAAGACCCTGTTTGCCCATACTAAGGATTGCTCTGTTTCACACATACAAGTAAAGAACTCTTGAAGGATGAAAGCTCTGCCTGTGCCTGGGGCAAAAAGGAAAATTTTTCTGATGAGTAAAAACCCAGGCCACATAGCGCTGAGGTCTCAGTATTACCATCTACCACAGAAAGTTACAACAGGATAGAAGCAAAAACTCAGCAGGATAATGTAAACACATGCTTGGAAAATAGGGTTGCATTTAAGGAATGAAGTTAATGTTTTGAGTAAATGATTTCTTTTATTTATTTATTTATTTTTCTGGAAATTCTTGGGAGGTCTAACTGTCGTCTGGGAGACTTTTGGTTTCTCTGGATTGCGAAGCTTCTCAGTGCTCCCTCACACACACAAAAGCCAGTGCTATGCACTGTATAGTTGTGCTAAGAGGGGAAGCTCTCTGCAGGAACTGCTCAACATTTTCTCTACTTTCCAGTGAAGCCAGTGTTGAAATGACATTGAATTCCTGACACCTGCCTTTTTACTAGGTGACTAGATGGAAAAAATACAGATCTTTTCTGTCCAAAAGACTGCAGTAGCAACACAGGGATTGTGACTGTTCAAGTTGTGCATTTGCTTCATCCATGCATCTATGAATATTAATGGAGTAATTTGATTACTTTTAAAAGGAAGGTTGGTTTCCTGGTCAGTAAAAGAATTTTTCTACAGTAGAAATTCTACCTTTCTGATTTGTGTTTCTGGTTCATGTTTTTTTTTCCCCTTCTGCCATTCTTACCATTACCTAGCTCTTTACTCCATTCTTTTTCCATATACTATTTACCCATTGCTATTTGAATGCTCCATCTCAGTCCTGCTTTTGGTTCTGTTCTGCTCCCATCTTTCACCGTCTTTTGTTTGATACAAATAAGATGTGATCGTAGTTACATACCTTCTGTTCTCATTTCATGATAGCATCAAAATACTACTTTCCCAGCAACGTGAGACAGTAAGAGCTTTTTGTTAGATTTTTTTTTTTTTTGCACATCTTTTTGAATATTTGGAATTAAGTGAAAAGCATGTTTTTCCTTTCATGTTACTGCTGTTTGAACAAGCAAGGTTTCAATTTCTTTGAAGATAAGACAACAACAAAAAAATCTATTCTTCGGACACATCTTTGCTATTTTGCTATAAAATAACAGTATTGATTCATCTCTCCTGCCATTAGACCATCTGCCTCCAGGCCAGGACAATAAAGATGCTTAATTTGTCCATCACAGAACTCTGACTTTTGAACTTTGAATTTCATTTTAAAATTGTATATAATATGCATTATATGTGGGAGAAAGCTCTTGCATAAAGCATGTACATCATACCTATCTCCCTTCATTTCAGATAATCTAAAATGCCTTTTCCTGCTCATTTTACCTTTACATTTCTTTTCAGTAAGTTGCTTCAGTCACTTTCACTAGTTAATTCCTAACCATCAGAAGTTAATTGTTTTTTTCCTTTTAATTTTTCTTTTTGCTCAGCATTACCTTGACGTATTCCTTGAACGCACCCCCTCACCATCCCCTTCAAAGTGTTTGCATAGTTAACAGTGCCATCTCTCTATTTATTACCTTTTTGCAGCCCTTTTTTGCAACTGTTATAAGGTGTTACCATCTGCTTGCTGTATATTGACATCTCTTAAAAATCTGTTTGTGTTCACATGGCTTGTAGGCAGAGAGCTCTTTTTGTTGGTTTGTTCATAAGTTAATTTGCTCTCAAAGAAAAAGGAAAAAAAATACCTGAAGTGATTGATTCCTCTCAGTCTCCATTTTGCGGGGTAAGAAATGTAAATTAGTCTTGTGTGTGTAGAAATGTAGAATCAAGTATGCTGTTGATGCTAAACAACTTTTTCATGTATATTTATTAACTGACACAGAGACATATGCTTAGGAGAAACAGCCATAATAGGCTTTCACAGTTTCTTACTTTTCTTTGAAATAGGCTTTCATATTATCAGCTGCAGAAACTGGGTTGGAACTTCATCCTTTGTAATTTTGTAATAAATGTAGAGTGCAAAGATTACACAGAATGATTTTTTTAGTTGAATATCCCCCAAATCAATTAAGTAAGTGAAGTAATAAATAAATAAATAAAAAGTCCAAATAAAGCATTATATTCACAGAAGATTTTAGTTGTGATTATGTACATATAATTCTGAATTAACGCTGCCTAGAATCTCATTCTGATTTCATACAATTGCCTTTGAATTTATGCTGGAAAGAAACAGGCCAAATATTCACTAATTCTCTTTGGAAAGAGACTATTATTATAATATCTAGGCAATTATTAATTTGTTACTAATTTCATAAATAGAAATTTATTATACTGTGTATTTGGTACAAGTATCCTTTGTCTTAGAATTCTATCTCGTATCTTCAATATTGAGAGCATTTTTCCTGGTATTATTGGCATCCCACAATGCTAGATTTAAACAACTGCTATACAGAAATTCTGAGCTTGACACCATAACTATTTCACAATATGTCTATTATAAATTAAAATCTTCAAGCTCAATATTTTGTCGTCGTTGTTGTTGTTGTTTTTGTTTTTTTTTGTTGTTGTTGTTTTCCTCAAATTTTCCTCTAGTGAAAAGTTTAACATATCATTTTTTAAAGATGAAAATTCAGATGTTATCTCTTTGGGTCTCACCCATGGTACAGTCAGTTTATACCAAAAACTAACAATGTGGAAATAATCCATAGTTCTGTAAAAATATTCAAAAGAAAGTAATACTTTTGCAGCATGTATATATTAACTATAAGGAAAAATAGGGAAATTCTGAGTTATTTTTTTCTAAGTGTCTGTTAGCAACTTTCACAACTTTTTATTTATTTATTTATTTATTTTTTACCTAGTAAGTTGTCTGTATGCTCTAATGAAACTGAGTTACTCTGGGACACTGAAAGAAGTGAAATGAAAGAACATGAGGTTTTTGTTTAATGAACCTTTATTAAACTCCTATGTATTTCTTCTCGTTATATTGATTTCAATCTTAGAAAGGACTTAAAAAATATATTAAGAGAAATTGCCTGCTGTGGACAAGTTTGGTTTGTGAGGAATGTGGTGGTAGGCCAGTTCCTTCTTCACGGAAAGAGAAAAACGTAAGAAAATTTAAGAATGCTTACCAATTAAGGCAATGTAATTCAGCAAGCCAGAGGCAACTGTGGAATAACCTGGCTAAGACTACAATTATATAATTGCTGCATAACTGTGCAATCCTAGTAAAGATTTGTCAGTTCCTACAAGAAGACAACCTTACAATAAAATTAATTGTTATCTGAAGACCTTCAGCAAGGAGACTAACACCTGGGAGAGAAAGAAATACCTCCCTGTTTATCGTTTTATGAGATAACATAAAAAAAGAGAGTCTAAATAAAACATTATTAAAGTCACTGTAGAGCAGGGAGATAAGTCTTGCAAAAATACAGGTTAATTGGTAGCACCTTAAGGTCAAAATATCTGTGTTAACTTATATTAGCTGAGAACCTAGCCTTTTATCTTTGAAGTCGAATTCAATGAGCCTTGAATCATAATAGCTCTGAAGTAATATCACTTCTCTCAAGACAGTTTCTCAGAGCGAGGACATAGCTAGATGGAGAGAATTTATTGATTGCATCTTTGATGCTATTGACCAAAATGAGACAACACTGTGCTTTCTCAGATTATAAACTCTATTGTAAGCGTTCTGACTGTGGTGCTTCTGCCCAGTGAAATGAAAGAAAAACTTATGAAAATGTTCTTGACCTAGAGGGATAACTGTCATGAAAGATACTGTCCCCTTAAATGTCATAATATTTCTTTTCCCTTTCTTATTTCTAACAGATTACAAACTCTTTCCTGACCAGATCTTGGTGGGAGGATATGCCTTTTTCTACTTTTAGTAGTCACTCTAGCTATACTTTTAGATGTCCAGTCCAGGAATATTGACATTCCTCTTTGTTTGTACAGAAGCAGCTCAGGTTGTGGAAATCTCTGAAATAAGATACAGTGCTATATTAATAGCACTATCGTAAGTGAAAATGAATATTGAGTGTCATTAAAAGAATGAAGTAGTCTACACAGATTCTGAGGTGCTCTCTGTAGTAGCTGTGAGATTTCTTAGTCTCTATCCCAAATGGCCTCCACATGGAGCAGCAAAAGTGACAAAGTTGAAAATATTTACGACATTATGTGAACATTAATTCACGATGCAGATCAAAATTTTGTAGAGTAGCTACATCTATTAAAAATCTGAATAAGCAATGCCCCCATATTTTTACTTTCTTACATCAAACACAATTATGCCACCTAAAAAGCTGGCAGTCCAATATAATCAATAATGTCATGTTCTCTCTGCATTTATTTTCTAGCTGTTGCCTGTTCAGAGGAAGCAGGCTAGGACTGCATATTTATTGCATAGACTTGCAAATTTGTCAGCACTTCATCTTTCTCCTCCTGAAGGCAAGCATCTAGATAGTAGCATTTGTAGGAGGACACTAGTTGCACTGTATCCATAATAAAAATAATGGTGAAGAGAAATTGGAAGGGGAGGCAGCAGGCAGTAGAAAATATGATAAATTAATAATTTACCTAGTATTATAGACAGCTTGTAACTTGTCCTAGAAGCTGGCACCTTTTTTACTTTTTAGTACTCTAAAATTTTTTTTTTTATGTTCAACAAAGAAATTTTAGAGTACTAACTGAGTGTTTTTTCTTTTGGAATTCTCTGCCTTTATTTTCTACTAAAGAAACACTTAGTATTTGTTTATGTGTTATAAGATGTTAATTATAGAAAAAGTTTCTACCCAGAAGAATCTATTACTTAAATAGATGACCAAGAAATTACTGTTATCTATACATCACTGGTACAAAAATCAGGAAAGAGCAGACTCCAGTGATTTACCAAATGCTGTACAGCAAGCTATTTCTCTTAGATTTCAGCCCAGATTCTTCTGTCTCCTGGTCCTGAGAAGAGATTAGCATTCCCTTCTGACACGGAATTTCTATTTCAATCTCTGCAGTAAGAATGCACTGGACTATGTCAGTACTCAAACTTCTTTGATTATATCCACGTACATGTGTATACCCTAAAAGATAATGCAATGCACAGCCACTTGATCATTCCTTTCCACACACACGAAACAGCATTAAAGTAAATGTCATATGTAGAGCTGACAGAAATGGACTGTACAAAAGTGATGAAGCATGAAGAATTATTTAGTAATGGAGGAAGTTTCAAGTCAATACTGACCTTTTCCCAAGGGGTAATACTTCTAGATGATGAAGTATTGCAGACATATACAGTGCAATAAACCCTTCAGAATCTTTGACTTTCTATGTGTTGTTTGTTGTTGTTGTTGTTGTTGTTTTTTCCTATTTTTCCCTACTGCATTTCTGCATGTCTGTTAAAAGATATAAAAATGAAAGCAGTCTAACTTTTTATTTATTTATTTATTTATTTATTTAGTAAATTCAAGACATTTATGATCTTGAGCATTCAGTGGTGTCTACCTGGATTTCAAGGCCTTTGATGCTGCCTCCCGTAAGTTCTAAGTCCTTCACAGACAAACTGTAGATGCGTGGATGAGCATAAAGTGAGGTGGACTGCAAAATGGCTGAATAGCTGGGATCAGAGGGTGGTAATCAGTGGAACAAAATCTGTTTGTAGGTCAATAACTGGTGGTGTACCTGAGGGGTCAATACTGGGTTCAACCTTCTTCAACATCTTCATTAATAATCTGGATGATGGGGTAGTTTGCTGATGACATAAAACAAGAAGCATGGCTGATAGGCAAGAGGGTTGTGCTGCTAACCAGGAGAATCTGGCTAGACTGGAAAAAAATGGGCTGGCAGGAACCTCATGAAGTTCAAGAAAGGGAAATGTAAGGTACCTGGAGTACTGGGTCCAGTTCTGGGCTCCCCAGTACAAGAGAGACATGGAGCTACTGGAGTGAGTCCAACAAAGGTACACTAAGATGATGAAAGGACTGGAACACCTCTGCTATAAGGAAGGCTGAGAGCTGGGGCTGTTCAGCCTGGAGAAGAAAAGGCTCAGGGGGATCTCATCAATGTCTATAAATACCTAAAGGGAGGGTGCAGAGAGGACAGAGAAAAGGTCCTTGTCAGTTGCGCCCATGACTGGAAAAGAGGTAATGGGCACTAACTGGAACACAAGACGTTCCTTCTAAACATCGGAAAACACTTCTGTACTTTATAGGTAACCAAGTGCTGGCACAGAGAGGTTGTGAAGTCTCCCTTCCTTGGAGGTATTCAGAAACTGTCTGGACATGATCCTGTGCAATGTGCTCTAGGTGACCTTGCCAGAGCAGAGGGAACGCACTAGATGAGCTCCAGAGGTCTCTTCCAACCTCAACCATTCCGTGATTCAGTGATTCTAATTACCTTAGTTGTGTATCATATATACTGCGCTTAGGCCTAGTAAGTTAAAATCAAATGATAACTTTGCAGTAGTAGTTTCTTAAAGAAATTGCCTAATCTCACAAAGTACTGCATTAGTTAAATGATTCTATGATTATTGCAGATGTCATGAAATACTCAGAATAGTACACCCACAGAAACATTACTAGTGCCAAGTAGAAGGAAAATGATTTTAATGTTGAATGTATGTTGAATGTCACATTCTTGTCTAAATAATTTAGGATAGTTTGCCTTCTTTTCTTTTGCAGCAATACAGCATTGTTGGCTCATGGACAATCCATGAATTCAATTCTGTTAGATGACTGATTAGCTAACTGTTCCCCAACCTGTACTGTCCAGCAGATTGTTCTTGCTCTAGCAACATACTTTGTATTTATCCCTATTATAGTTATCCTTTTATAGTAAACCATATCATTAATTTGAGATTATTTCAAATTCTAGTCCTTAAAATGTACTTTCCCTTTCAAGTCTGCAAATTTGAGAAGAATACCCATTCTTACCAGATGTCTTTCATCATCCAAAATGTCAGTGATAACAGTACATAATTTTGGTCAGAGCAAGGTGAGGTACAATTCATTTTATAATATCAGCATGTAATTTCTCTTTAAATGTTTTTGTTTGTTTGTTTGTTTTTGTTTTTCAACAAAGTCTACATATTCTCTTTAATATTTTCATCTGAATAATATATGTTTTTTAAATTTAATCCTAAGAGTAGGACACAAAGTCAAAAGCCCTGCTAAATTCATGATATGGAAAAATGTTCTTTCTTTCTACCTTAAAGGTTTATTAGAATGTTATATGAAGAAATCACTGCTTTTACACACTATTGTCTTTGCTAATTCATGGTGGCCATTGCTTAGTTCTCTGTGTTATCTTTTAAGTTCTTACAGGTTGGACCTTGATATTTTTTTCCATCCTTTGCTAGGTTTCCTTCCTTTATAATTTTGCTAAACTGATTTTGTTCCCACATCCATCGTTACTGACCTGCACATAGACTGCTTCCTGTTGTATATTAACAATGAAGGTCTTTCAAGTTAGTCAAGTTGCAATCACATTTGGTATTGTTTCTTCTGTATCTTCTTTGGTATTACATCTTCTGTATAGGCATGTAAGTCTGTGTTTTTCAAAATTATTCTTATGAAAAAAAAAAAAAAAAGACAGACCTTTTTAATACAATTACCTGGACCTCAGCACCATGTAAGTGCCTCAGCTAATGAGTAGCGAGCACAAATACAGATGTCCTCTCTGCAAAAGTCTATCCTTAGTCCCTTAGTCAGGTGAGTTCTTGCCTGATTATTCTGCATTCTTTCTTCAGATTGTGTTTGAGAAGCAAAAGCAACTAGTGATTACTACCACGTAGTAATTAAGTAATTAAGTAATTAAGTAATTAATTACCACCAAGTCCTGTGGTTGGATTATTCTTATGTTCATCTCCATCACCCTGACCGTGATAGTATTCATATTCTTTTTTCCTTTAATTCTGAACAGTATGAAGAAGGATGTGAAAACTTAGAGAAAATGTATGCTTTTTCATAATTTGTATCTCTAGTAGATATAAACATTCTTCACATTTAAGAATAATTTCTTGCCTTTTTCATTAGTCTCCTGTTTGACTTCTCTGAGCAAGCTGTATTCTTCAATATTTGTGACATGCGAATCATCCAACAAGTTTTTAATTAAGAAAATATCAGTTGAAGCAAAATGTTAGCCATGTAATATAACCTTCAGTTCCTCCTACTTACTTCCTACATAATACAAGATGTTTGGTGAATCAACACATCATTCTCCTTTTTGTCCTTCTTCTGACCTTATGGTAAATACCTCTATTCTTGCTAATATTTAGACTTATGTTAAGGCCGGAATAGTTCATACTGATCTAATGTGTTTTTGTGAAACTGTCTTAGTAAATCAGCAAATCGATAAGAAAGAGAAATGCAGTTACTCTTTGTGCCATGGGGTTTATAGAACATTATCCCATGGTCAAGGCAGCTGAGTTTCTGCTGGCAGCACCATCTGCTTGCTCACATATTTATCTCCATGTCACATCTGTCCCTGAGCCTTGACCTTTGATCAGCAGAACTGACAAAAAAAGCCACCTGAGCTCCTGACCCCTTCACCCCCCAATCACAAAGCCTTACAATAGCTTTTAATCTGTATAAACTTGTTCCCAGTAGTATTATTAACACCCACATGGAACATGAGCGTGGAGTAGTATTCAGTGGGTTGGAAGAGCCTTGGCTACATTTCACGAACACTGAGCATTTGGGTTCTTTGGAGGCAGCATACCTCCCAGAATGTCAAAACTTGTCAGCAGATGGGTCTCACTGTCACTCTCATCACCACTGTCATTGACAAATCATAATCTTCTCACAGAAGCGGTGTTACTTGTTGTTTTTCATGCAACTCAATCCTTTAAATTTTTAACTTCATGGAATTTGAAATTCTTCTCTTCCAACCATTTTCTGCTACATTACTGTCACTGGTGTAAAATAGTATTTTTTCTGTTTACAGAGAAAAGCTCAAAAGCATAAGTCCTAACTGGCACGAAACCAAAATACAAATTAAAACAAAACAAAACAAAAGCACATATTTCTTCTTTTTAGAGAGGACTATGATTTTTATAGTATGTACAAGTTTGGTAATTCAAGGGATCATTTTGCCAACCACAATTAAAAATACAGTACAATAAAAAAATACAAACTCATCCATCCTTAGGGGTAACTAGTTAAAGAGAAGATTAATGTCTTTAGCAATACACTTTTGTCTTAGCTAAACCTTTGACTGTGTTCTTGCAATACTTCCTGAAATATATTTTCATAAACAGTGCATTTTTACAGGGTAAAGAATATACAAAAAGAGCAGAGAACTATCCCACAGACAAAGTCATACTTTGAAACATTTTAAGGAACACTTAATCAAATCACTCCTTTTGTGACATAATGATTAGCTGCTGTGAGCTGCCTTTCCTTTTCTTTGTATTTATATCTAGAATGTTGGTGGAGGAGAATAAAATTTTAGGGAAAATGTCTGAAATGAAACCAAAACTATAAACATCTTAGGGTGCAAATAGTGACCCATTCTCAAACAATAATAATAATGATAATGATAATAATAATTGTTCATCTTAATAAATTTTGTTATTGTTGCTGTTGTCAATTTTAGATCCTTGGTGGGAAAAATAGCCTCATTTTGAAGAAGACTACATAAGACAATCAACCGTATCTTAGCTCTATGAAAGATTTCATAGAACCATCATAGAATCATAGAATATCCAGAGTTGGAAGGGACCCCTAAGGATCATCAAGTCCAACTCCTCACACCGCACAAGTCTACCCAAAAGTTTAGACCATGTGAATAAGCACACAGTCCAATCTCTTCTTAAATTCAGACAGGCTTGGTGCAGTGACTACTTCACTGGGGAGCCTGTTCCAGTGTGTAACCACTCTCTCGGTGAAGAACCTCCTGCTGATGTCTAGTCTAAACTTCCCCTGCCTCAGCTTAACCCCCTTCCCACGGGTCCTATCACTGGTGTTTATGGAGAAAAGGTCACCTGCCTCTCCACTCCCCCTTGCGAGGAAGTTGTAGACTGTGATGAGGTCTCCCCTCAGCCTCCTCTTCTCCAGGCTGAACAGGCCCAGTGACGTCAGCCGCTCCGCGTACATTTTCCTCTCCAGGCCCTTCACCATCTTTGTCGCCCTCCTCTGGACACTATTTCTCATAGCTCACTTACTGAATCATTTAGGAGAAGAGAACAAGATACTAAATATTGGAAAAAGAAAAGGACAAAGCATCTCATAATATACACAATTATTGTGAGGATGATATTGTGAGATGATATCGTTAGACCATCTCTGTAAAAAGTAATGGTGATGTTATTCTTTGAAGCAATCTAGCAAAAGATAGATTCCAAGCTAATAGGCATATTATGCCCAAACAGAAGTCTTTTGTGTAGTCAGTGATCAAGAAAAGGTGAAAACATTTTAAATTTTACAGAGAACAAGGAGTACAAATTTGAGACCAAGGGATACAATGAAGAGTATTTAGTAACTGGAATTAAAAACAAACAAACAAACAAACAAAAAAAAACATGTTGTAGCTAGTACTTGAATTTACTGTTAAATGAGTGATGCAGAAGCATGACTGTCCAACTCAGGGAAAATTCGGGATATTCAATGAAAAAGTATAGTGGCAGTGGTCAAGAAGCAGCAAAGGGAAAATCCCTAGGGGGAAAAAAAAAAAAAAAAGGAAATATATAAAAATGTTTTTTAGAGGAATGGATTTAACATGGCAGAATTATGGCTATTAGGGACAAGGCAGAATAAAGCAGAGAGGAGAGCAGCTCAGACAACAGAATTATAACTAGTATGAAAATCCAGAATGATTGTCTGCCAAGAAGAATCAGAGATCACCTAATCTCTGGTAAGTGCTTTATGTACCCTAGGATCTCTTTTCAAAATCAACAACGATGAGTAGGTTGGACTTGTTAATCTCAAATCTGGAAGGGCTACTATTAAATTTAAATTGGATTTAAGGGCAGAGGTTACAGTGATTTGTAAAGAGAGTTTGCAAGAGATGATCCTTGGAACCAGACGGAGTGGCTGGGGATGGTACTCGATAGCCCCGGGGACATAAAAGTTGCCTTGTTTAGTACAAAGTCTACCTTAGCCACAAAGGAAAGGCATGTGCATTTTACAAACTTGGCATTAAAGGGATTCCAAACACAAAAAATGCCTAACTAAATTATGGTCATTCAAAAAGGAGATTAAAAACAATTGGAAAAAGCTTGGCCTAAATTTGGCAATAATGGCTTATAATCAATGTGCAATTTACTGAAATGAGACCTTACTTCACACATTTTGCATTGGTGCTCATATAGAATGAAGATTAAGATCACGAGAAAAAAAAAAAAAAAAAAAAAAAAAAAAAAAAAAAAAAAAGAGAGAGAGAGAGAGAGAGAGAACCAGCAGCCAAGTTAGAAACTTACCCTTACAGTGTAGTGTGTTCTTACAGTGCTCAAGCTGTAAGACATCAGTCCTCACTGATGTAAGCCATACCTACATTTTAAACTACATTGATGTGTTAAGGGCAATACTGTGGTAATAACCAAATGTGGTTTACCAAGATGCCCAGCCTCAATGGAATGCTGCAACTAATGGCTTCCCAATATTGCACAGTTTTTTTTTTTTCTTCTTTTATATATATATATATATATATATATTTATTTTTTATTCCCTTGACACATTAGAAACACACTTTGTGAACTGATGGTATAGAATTTGCAGAAATATTCTCTCCAACAGTCTCTGACTGATTTAGTCATTTCTTCATTGTTTCTATTTATCTTTTTTATTATTTCTAAGGATGGCTAAGTGATATGTGAGAAAGAAATAAGGACTTTTCTATCATATCCATTGATATTTTTTACTCTTTACAGAATCACAGAATTACCTCATTAAAATATTTCTTGTCTCCTTCTAAGTAGTTATTTTTGATGTTTTTCTTCCAACCGTGTCTTTATTTTATTTTATTTTATTTTATTTTATTTTATTTTATTTTATTT
>CM021765.1:130399634-130416761 GCA_011076525.1 Nettapus auritus | reverse complement strand
TTTATTTTATTTTATTTTATTTTATTTTATTTTATTTTATTTTATTTTTTGCCAAGTTCTTGGATCTAATCATTTAACAGAAAGCTAAGTATTACCTTAGCACAGGAAATTTTACTAGGAGAATGATAGCAGCCTGCCAGAGGCCAGAAGAAGATTTCTTTGTTGTCTTTATGTTGCACTGTCTCCAAGGCAAGGGCATAGCTATTGAATTTACTGAAAGACACAGTACATGGACCCAGACTGTACATGGACCCACAGAGCAGCCAAAATGCAGAACACAGAGATATGCAGGGAGACCAGTGTTCACATTTGGCCTTCTTTTATTTCTGGCACCAAACCTCTGGTGGTCTATACTTGCTAATCTTTATTCTCTCCTGCACAAGTCTTTAAGAAATTCCATAAATTTTATTTTCTTATCTGTGGCTGCGGGTTCATTTAAAGAGTGACCATTTTTCTTGGTTCTGAGTCATCATGAAGTAATCATTTAAGGAGGAAAAAACACATTTTATTTAATCTATAGGTATTTCAATACTTCCACATTTAAGATGATAATAACATATGCTTCATCATGTCTGGAAATGGCTTTTTTTCAGTTGAAGTGCAGCAAGTCATGTATTTAGACTTGTCTTTAGAATACAAGGGCAACCTACTGATTTCAGAAGTCTAAGCTTCAGAATATTTCAAAGTCACTGTTGCTAAAGCCTTATTATAATGTAACTAAAAGCCAAAACTGGAAAATGATGATTATGCAGAAATATTTTGCCCACATAAGTTTCCATATATTTATAACAGGAATTAGCATAAAGTCTTCAGGTCTCTTCATTGCCTGTCTTCTTTTGTACAAAAATTGCCTCCTATTTTTAATTTTTGACATCTACAGCAGGACTTTTAGTGAGATAACAAAGCATTTGCTTGAGACCTAATGTCTTGCCAGAAGGAATGAGGATAAAAGGCTCCAGATTTCCACTGTGATGTGCAATAAGCCTCCATGTGGGCTCAAGTCCTGCCTTTAGGAAGAATGCTCTCACCTTTTGACCAACACTCTGTAGGAGCTCCTGTTTTTGGTAGCTCAGAACCTCTTTACAGTAGATGCCCTCATAATGTGTACAAGTATAGCCCACTTATTTGCAGTCACTGCTGAAAAAACACATAGCAAATACTGCTTGAAGAGGTGAATACTCACCTCTAACCAGTTGAAAAGCTACAGCCTCTCTTGCATGCAGTGACAGGGTTTGCCCTTTCCAGCTCGTAGGGCCTTCATTTATTGAGTACTTTTGATCTGACAGTCAGCCGCAACAGTGTCTGACAGTGATGAAACTCACGCAGCTATACCTAGATGATATGTGGGTGGCCATCTGAGATGAAGTAGACTACAGACCTGCAGGGAAAGGACCATATAAGGACCACCTACAAAGGAAGACTTACTTAGGGCATGTCAGTGTGAATTTCCCCAAGTGTATGGTAACTCAATGGAAAAAAAGAAGGAGAAGGGACAGTAGTGCATATGTTCACCATAGTGGTTGAAGAGTGAAGATTAGTGGAACACAGGGGTGTCCTCTCACCCAAGCCCAAACCATATTACTCAAAGCTTTGTTTGGACACCTTCAGTGAGAGCAGCCCTGGTGAGAAGGACCTAGGGATGCTGGTTTATGAGAAACTCACCATGAGATGGCAATGTGCACTTGCAGGCCACAAAGCCAAGTGTATCCTAGGCTGCATCAAAAGAGGCATGGCCAGCAGGTCAAGGGAGGTGATTCTCCCCCTCTGCTCTGCTCTTGTGAGAACCCAGAAGGAGTACCGCATTCAGCTCTGGGGCTCCCAGCAGAAGAAGGACATGGACTTGTCACAGTGAGTCTAGAAGAGGGCCATGAGGATGATCAGAGGGCTGGAGCATCTCTCCTATGAAGAGAGGCTGAGGGAGACGGGGTTGTTCAGTCTGGAGAAGGGAAGGCTCCAATGAGACATTATAGCAACCTTCCAATACTTTACTGAAAGGGTTGTGAAGCATTGGAATAGGCTGCCCAGGGAAGTGGTTGAGTCACCATCCCTGGAGGTCTTGAAAAGATGTCTAGATGTAGAGCTTAGTGATATGGTTTAGTGGATGACTTGTTAGTGTTAGGTCAGAGGTTGGACTTGGTGATCTTGGAGGTCTCTTTCAACCTAGATGATTCTGTGATTTTGTGAATACCTAAAGGGAACCTACAGGAAAGCTGGGGAGGGACTCTCTGTCAGGGAGCATAGTGATGGGACAAGGGGTAATGACTTTAAAGTAATAGAGGGAAGATTTAGATGAGATATAAAGAAGAAATTCTTTACTCCAAGGTGAGGCACTGGGACAGGTTTCCCAGAGAAGCTGTGAAGGGCCCATCCCTGGAAGTGTTCAAAGTCAGGCTGGATGGGGCTTTGAACAACCTGATTTAGTGGAAGGTGTCCCTGCCCATGGCAGGGGGGTTGGAACTGGATGGTCTTTAAGGTCCCTTCCAACCCAATCCATTCCATGATTCTGTGATTCTATGATCCTCTTCATCTTGGAGGAGATGAGCTTCCTGTGAAATAGGTACCAGAAGTAGACACTAAACCCTATCAGACCAGCAGGCATTGCTGGTCCCAGATAGTACCCCAGCTACGGTGATGCTTTTCATTGAGGTCCCAGTTTCTATTCTGCATCAGCAGATGTCTGGGCTAATAAAGCAAAGAAAAGTATTTCTACAGGTCTTCTACAAGCCAAAGTTCAATGGAAGTAAGTCTATGTGGACTGCAGCATGAGGGTCTTTCTGCCAGATTTCTTTGCAGTTAGCCCACCCTCACTTGTTCCCATCAGAAAGGTAGAATACTGGAGGTGTGAGGTGTTCCTCTCTCCCCTTGCTGTGGACATAGGAGCTCAGGACCTTTTGCTTTAACAGCAGGGGTATCTCCCCCTGACTAGCATGGCTCACCCTGTCTCATTTACTTCTTTTGTCCAGGCTGTGCTTGTGAAGTCTTTTACACACCCTCTCTTCCAGCTCAGGGACCCAAGGACCCCAGGTGTACCCAGGATCAATGAGCACTTAAGTGCTGAATCTTTTATTTCCTGCTCACCATGCACTTACGTAATGGGATGAGAAGCCTTTCCAATGTATTTCCACTGAAGGTACACTTATTTTCCCCAGGCTGCTGCGCCCTCAACCTCTGCCATCCTCAAGCACAGGGGTTTAAGTATCTGCAGCACCAGCAGAGCTAGCTGGTCAGGTAACAGCTGTACTTTGCCACAGCCACAGCATCTGGCCTGCTCAGCTTATCCCAGCTCTCCCAGAGCCCTTGGTGGTCTCCCCAGAAACTCGGGGTGAAACGTTACCTGATCAGGGAAGATTCAAGGCAACAACCCACAGCATACAAAAGAAGCAAAGCAAATGGGCCACGGCTATTGTCAAAACTCTTTGCTTAATGTTAGTAAGTTACCACTTGTCCTAACTCATTCAATTTACAAGCTAAGCAACCAGTACAAACTCTCCATAAATCTGGCTACTGAACTTCCTGTTTCTCATGGGTTGTGAGGTAAGTAATGTCTGACAACATAAAGATACATTGATAAGCTGGTTTCATTTTCTGCAATCTTTCAATTTCCCAGGGGCAGTGTAAGCAGGGTTTCTTTCCCCTACTGAAAATAAAAGAACATATACTCCCTCAAAGGAATATTTTGCAATTTTTTTGGTAATTTGACACATAATCAAAATTGTTTATGCCATGTGGTTTTCTACATGCAATTTCCTTGAAAGTTAAGATGTCACTATTTGCTTAATTGTTGTTTCAAAAGTAATTAGTAAGAGAGGATGTACAATCTCTATCTTTGATGATATCCAAGACATGAAAGGGCAAAGCCCTGAGCAACCTGTCATCTATGAATGATAACATGTAATAAATTATACCAGAGATTTTGAGATTAGCTGAGATAAGAGAAAAAGTTCCCTAGATAAAGTCTGATGACAGCTACCAAACACACTGGTTATATTATTCATGGCTTCCCTATATATATATATATTTAAATCAGGAAGATTTTTTCAGTCAAAGGTTGAATTTCAGGAAGTGAGAGAACCCAAACTGAAGTGTTCACCCAATTTAATCATTTTGTTCTATGCACGTGTGTTGGTGAGTGATTCTGAGCATGATATTATTTAAATAATACTTTTTCAACTACGTTTACATAAATAAAATAATTTGTTTCTTGTTAGTTCCACTTATTTTATGAAGTTACTCACAAAATTTACAAAATCACCTAAAAAGAACATGCGGGATCACCTTATGATTTTATTAAGATATTGAGTACCCTCTGTTAGTAACAGGGAAGAAAACAATTTAAATTGTGTATAATTTTGATATTATCCAGTCACAGAAATTCATGCTATTCCTTCTACATCTCTCTCCAAACCTCTGGTATTCATCCACATCTCTTGTTTTGTCAATGAACGGGAATCTGTGCTCAGTCTAAGTAATATATTTAGGTAACCTGAAAACAATGTATTGCAATGTATTGTCTTAGCAGCATTTATTAACCTACAAATATGAGTGATACCTACAATTTCCTGTAGTTAGCATGCCTGTTATTTAAATACACTAGGGTTTCCTGAAATACAGTTTCTCCAAAACTATACTATGTAGATAGTAATTTCAATGAGATGCAACTACAGATATTTTAAATATCTAAAAATATTATTTTGTTCTCAAGGGACTCTTTATTGAAATCATCTCTGAATACATAAATGCATTATTTTAGTGATTTTATTTATTGTAAAGGTACCACAAACCTCAATCTTCACAACAATGAGCAGTGATGAGAAAGCAGCTATGAAAACATCTTGTATGTCCATGATAAATAAATGAGGCAAGTTCTCAAACTGAACATACATATAAAAAAAGCAATGAATAGTGATCCATTACAAAATAAAACAAAACAAAATAGATGTTGAGACAAACAGATGTGAGAAATTAATACAATCTTCAAATAAATGAAAAAAATGCAGGAATCATTCACTGGTGAGTCATAATAGCTTTAAGTTACTGTGTGCGTCTGGTAACTCATCCCCTAATGAAGCTATTAAATCGGATTCTTTGTGATAAGAGGTATTAGAAAAAATGTCTGCAATCCACTCAAAGCAAGAAGAATGTGTGTGGCTCTTCATGGTCTTTATTATGATTCCATGAATATCACATAAAAAGCACAGCTGTCCAAAATGGTTCTTTCAGAATCCGACAGCAAGTTTTGGCTTAGGTTTTTTTCTGGTTGTTTTCGTTTTAAGTTTTGGTTTTTGTTTTGTTTTTTATGTACATAAATCTTATGAGACTAATTGATGTTGGCTTGCAGACATGCTTACTGAAAGTCTGAAATATAAATAAGCATTTCAGCACAGCTCAGAAAAGGAATTTAAAAGATTAATTTGTGTGTTTCAGACACTAACTAATGTTTTGTATTTTTGTATGTTTGCAGACTACTAACACTGGAAATTGGACAAATACACAAGACGTGTGTGCGTGTGTGTCCTTCACTTTTTTGTGTGTGTCTGTGGTGGGGTGAAGTCTATTCATTCCCCTATCTACCTACCTTACTCTTAGGTAGAAATGGCAGGGTGGAAATTACAGCTTATCACTCTACATCTAATAATAACTATGCAGGCTGAACTACTTAAATAAGGCAACATTTCCTAAATAAAATTATAAAAGCATGAAAAATGTGCTGGCTAATCAGTTCTAACCATCAAATAGAGGGTTAAACATAGACAATTTTGAACCTATTACAAATATACTACTAGACAGGTTGTGAAAAAGGCAAGTACTATCTGGTGTATAAATATATTTGCACACAAACATAAAGAGATATTTGTGTTCAGCATATTTGCCTAACTTTCCTGAAAAATGACAGTCCAATCATTCCAAAGTTGATATCCTTTTAAGAAGAAAGAGACCTCCTGAATGAAGATTATTATTAAATAACATGAATAAATCACCACCACAGGTGAGGAACTGGGTACAGAAAGCATTCATAAATTCTTTAGTTTCTGACCCACAAAACAATCTCTGTAAATGGTTATAGTAAGGTGTATATTAAATGTTAATCTATACTCCTACCAGCACCTTCAGTAGGAGTAGAAACGCTATTATGCGCAATCCAAAGGGGGACAGAACAGACATTTCTGTTGAACCACTTCCCCTTCAGGCCTGCAGGAGTCTTTCACATTGGCTATATTTCAAAGCTGTGTGTTCAATGATCTCCCATGTTTTCTTTCACCCTTACAGGTGCTGCATTGTCACTGGCAGGCTCAGCCAGTGTTTTGGCTCAAAGCCTTGCTCAAGGAGGTTGGCATATATCCAGATGATGACCATACAACACCTGTAATAGGAAAACAGAAGTATGAAGGATTTTTAAAATATATATATGATATATATAAGATGGTGTGCATTCTCATTTAAAAAAAAAAAAAAAAAAAAAGAACCAAGTTGCACTGAAGCACAAAGTACAAAACCCCAAATCAAAATGATCCATACTGATCAATATATACCAAATATGCTTTATTTCATATGGTTGACATCATCCAGTCATCATCTCTTCTAATCCAGTTTTGAATAGAACATTTATTTGAAGTTATGAAAGGGGAAAAAGAAAAAGAGTGACAATGCATAGAACACTTCCTCTATTTGTTATGACAACTTACCTACCCACAGTGATATATAACTCCTGTGAGGGTTTACCATACCATACTGGTGGAATACAACTTGAAGAGGAATTATAAGTGTTAATGCTAAACATTGTCCATTTATGTAAAATTAAAAACTAACAATAAAAATCCTAAACAGTTATTCTACTGAGAAAGTAATTAGGAAAATTTGGAGTTAACGTTCAGGTTAACAAAAACAAAATGTTTATTAAGTAATTTGAGAGTATGTGAAAGGCACACCTGCTAAGAGATTTACCAAAAACATTGCATTTGAGAATGATAGCACATCTATGACAATTTGAAACAAATGTTGTAGTAAGACAGATATTTATATTTATTAAAAATATATCATTTAAATCATGGGATACTGCACTTTTAAATATAAAATATTCCAAATCTGGTATACACATAGATTTCACTGTGATTTTTAATCATGAAAATCCTGACTTGCAGGATCAGGCCACTGGCATAGATCTAGCAACATTTTAATTATTTAAAATTATTACAAAGGGTTACTAAAACTCCATTGTGTAAATTCCTATGGAAACAAGGGTAAAGAAGACGAGATCTTGAGTCTGATTTTTTACTTTAAGAGTTGCTTTTCAACATAAAATACTTAAATGATACCTAAATTTGTCTTCAGATTATTTTCATCACTTTCTAAAGAAAACAAAATGCAGTAGCAAACAGCGAGGATAAAATGTTATGACTGCATGTACAATGAAATGTGTAGTACCAATGGTACTCTGTTTTTTATTCGATAACACTTTATCTCCCACTTTAAAAAAAAAAAGTCCTATATGGAGGAGATAATGTAGCAAGACTTCAGTGTAGGGTAGTTTATTACCTAAATAGTTTATACAAGTTCTAAACATGAAAATAATGAATAAAAGAAATCAGGCTCTATTTACTTTTTTTTTTTTTTTTTTTTTTTTCCACATATTTTTTATAAAAATTTTTTTATTTCTTTAAATAAATGAAAAGACACATAAAATTATTTTTTTTTTTGTATTACATACATAAATAAATACTGACTTTAAATGACTGTTATAGGAACATAATTTCTACAGCCAATTTGGGTAAAAGATAAACAGTTCTGTTACACCTCTACTACCATATAATTAGGTAAAAAGAAAACATTTTACATATAGAGCTCTGTTAATAATTTTGTAAATTGTACCTTACTAATATACTCAGTAGAGGTAATACAGTCATTACAATTCATGCCCACAACTGAACAATGAGTTTTGGCATGCAAAACCATATATAATCATCAACATCTGCAGGTATTCATTTACATTTTTTAAATAGAGGGTTTTCTTAATTATTTTAAACTACATGCAACAGCTTATTAGCATCATATTCCTGGTTACAATGCACAAGTTTGCATAACATTATTTTTATTAATTGATGTTCACAGGTACTGATCAAAAGGGTAGGAATATACTTGGCACATAGTATAAGAAAAATAATTAATAAATAAGTCAATATCACAACTACATTTACATATGCACAAGACAAGAAATAAAAAGTTCTATGGTGTTGTACATAGAATTTAGAACTGTCTGGGTCTCGTGCTTTGTTACATAAGACCCTAATTTAAGAGAGTATTCAATTCTGACTTCCATACTTTAAGACATCACTAAAGCTCACTCTCTACTGTATACACAAAGTTATATACATCCATCCCACTGACTTCTTCTGTGCATATAGAAGTTCTCTTTTCTGCATACCTTCCTGAATCAGAGCCTGCTTATATGAAACTCTCCCTGACTCCAGTAGGGAGTATGGAGATGAAATTATTGTTGAATGAATTTACTCAATATTTAGGTTTCTATATGCTTCTGCTAATATGAATGCCAAATTTCCTACTCCTATTAACAATGGGTATTTATTTGATTTTATGTATGACCTTGCCAAACGTTAATGTCAATATTAGTATTGCCATGCTTCAGTCCTTTCTGAAGACACTAAGTTGAGGATTTCAGAACTCAGACCTCTTATTTACTGTTCATATGCTGTATTCTTAATGAATGTTCAAGATGTTAGACATAGTAATACAGCACAAGTTTTATCTTATTTGAATTTCCCCTACTCTACATACTACTTAAAAACCATCAAAAGTTACAAGAACACACCATTGTATTCTTAAACGAAAATCATTGGTGAACAAAAAAAAATCAATTTCACAAAGCAGCTAGCAAAATGGCATAATCTCATAATATTTTCAGAAATAAAGATAAACAAAATGCATCCAGAAGTGAACTGACAAATCCATTGGAACTGTACATAGAAAATAATACATTAGTGTAAAGGTGCAGAGTATTTAAAAGCATCCCAATATCTATAATAATTCTGTATTATGCAACATCATTAGAGAAAATAAATCATTAACTAGTGAATCACGCAGTGAATTACAAGTCTATTGTGGAATTAAATGTATAATGTGATTTAGGCCAGTAAATTAGGACAACACCCTGTACAATTCAGCAAACAAGGCTTTATGAGTTAGGCACTAGAAACTTCAAATTGCTACTCCTAAATTCAAAGAATAATTGGGAAAGAACTTGTAGTTTCAAATTTATCATCCTTACATGATCTTTGTAGATTTATTACTTTTGATTTTTGATTTGGAAGATCACTTGAAAGGTGAGTTCATAAGCTTATTAGTAGAAGGATAAAAATGAGTTTACATCTTTGTAAAACAGACTCCATATAATGCACTTGCTCAATACAATTCTACTTTATCAAATACATATATTTTTTTGGATGGCCAAAATCTAATTTAGAAGGAAAGCGTACTCCATGTTCTTTAATATCATCTGCTGCTTTTAAAAATTGAATGTTTCAAAGAAGTTGACATAAGCAAGCAGAAGAACAAGGCTTCCACTCAGCAATTAAGACTAAGGATATGATCACCCAGGGCTGCTAACTTCCATTTTAATCTCCAAACCAGGTCTGGCCTCATTGTAATAAAGACTGACATCCATATTCTGTGCTTTACCAATGTCACTATGAATGCAACATAATTCCATTAACATTAATCAAGTCACTACAGAATTGCTCCAGCATAACAGGAATAGACTCTCATGGAAAGGTTTGGACAGAAGTTTTTAAAGCAGCCTGAGGTAGTACTTGCCCTGATCCCACTGAAAACTACTCTCAGCAAACAAGACACCTTTAGTCCTAACTGTATGCCCTGTATAAACTAAACATCAAAGCAGTGCTCCACAATAGTTCAATATATTTTTTTTTTTTTTAATATAAAATCTTGTACGCATTACACAGTCTTACATCCCCCAAAATCTCTGAGACTCTGGCCATCTTCCAAAATTGAAATAAATATTACATTACAGATTTTATGAAGAAGAGTTTATCTGTTATTTGTTAATGTATTTTGGAAAAGGTGACAGATCAGCAGAGGAAGGAATTAAAATAACCATTGCCTTTAGTATTTTTAAAAACAACTGTTAAAGGCCCAAATCACATGACAATTGAAATTTTCTGTAAAAAGTCTTTTGTCCTTTGTCACTGAGTGCACATCAAAAAAGACATCAGGCAAAGCAGAAAGAGAATGGGGAAAAAAAAAACAACAACAACAAAACAAAACAAACAAACAAAACCAACCACAACAACAACAAAAAAAAAAACCACAACTTTAATAGCAAAGGTAGACATATAGAAAAACTGGAATGACCAAGTGATCAGAAATTAATTCAGTTTCTGAACCCTCACTGCCATCGACCCACATGCACCACAAACTTCAATAGAGACAAAATATATGTGATTATTTTGTGAATGTCCTACTATGATAAGTACAAATGTGATCCTCGGTTTCAGGCATGTATTTTTTCTATCCATATTTGTTTTCTACAATACAATTTGTAATCAAGAGAGGGAAAATATATTTGCCACTAATGTCTGAACATTAGATTTTGATTGTATTTGTACAGAAGTTTATTGGCAAATACTTTCCACCTTTTGATAATAAATCCAAGCAGTTTGTTTACTATCAAAGGATATCTCTTTGTGTAGCAAAATATTCTAGACTGTTTATGTTGTACAATAAAAGCAGTATGTATTCCATTATGGTTAAAAAGGGCACCCTTCTGCCTGAATTTGAAAAATTCATTCAAATAAACTATAAGCCAGTGTTTTCCAGATACTAGAGTATTTTCACTCAACTCTTCTGTAAGCAAACTAGCATGGAGCCAACATACCCAACCCTCTGTTTAAAAGATCCACAGGGAAAAGAGACGTGCATCAAAAGATAGAGAAGCCAAAAAAGTAGCTCTACAGGTACTTGAATATTAAATGTGCCCAGAATTTCCATTTTTAATATGTTAATGTTAAATATTCAGACTTCTAACTAGAAAATCAACCTAGAAAATCAGCATTTCCTTTTAAGATAATAACAACAACAACAACAACAAAAACAAAGCAAAAAAAAAAACAACCCTGGGATTTTAAAGGTCATTCTTCCAGAATCTATCAATTAATTGTATTAGCCACCATTAATTGTCAACAATTGTATTAACTGTCATCTGTTTCTTTATAATGAATAGTACGTCTACCCTGTATATATTTTAACTATTAACTATGTAAATAGAAGATCTTCGTACTGAAACATTACTTTGGAAGAGGTGGTTGACTATGCAAATGTATCATCACTCTCCTCTGCAGTGATACTGCAGTTATTAAACATTGACTATTTAAAGGTTTCTGCTTCTGCTACTTATTTTACTTATGTCCTTATTTCAGAGAAATTGAGGTCTTTAACAGCAAAATACTCTAGGACTTGAACTGGTAAGAGGGCTTTAAGTAAAATAGATCAATTAAACATGTTAAAGACAACATGGCCTTCAGTGTTCAAAGGTATGTATGTATCACAGGACAACCTCTTACATATTAACATTGAAGTCACTAAGAGAAAAAGCTGCATACACCACACTGTTTCAATATACTTCAAACATAGAAATACAAAAACATTTTAATAAACACACTTTGATTTTCTCTCGGGTGCTGAGTTTGATGCAATCTTCAATTTGTTGAATAGTAGTGGTACTGAAATGATATTTGCTGTGTACTTCATCCTTGTCTTGGTACAAATACAATTCTTGATGACTAAACTACATAGAGTTGATACAGATCGTACAGCATGGTAACTTCCATTGGAAAACTGTATACATTGCTCCTACAGTTGTGTCTTTCCTAGCCTCCATTTGGGAGCTCAGTTTTTCCTCTCAGTTATTTATATAATCATCTGTAACAGTTTAATATTTCTCTGGGGGTGGCTTATAGTGGTGTGGATGATGTTGCTTCAGATGAGGTCCTAAACAAAAGGATAAGAAAGTATGCATATATCAAACCCTGAATATGTAATATAATAATTTACCATATTCTCCTATAAAGGCCCCTTGAGGCCTCCAGCTTGCAAGCTTTCAGCTTTTAAGTGAACTGCCTATGCTGACAACTACGTGCACATTCAGTCCAGACAACTTTAGTGGACTAATTCACTGTAATTTTTTTGCTGAGCTTTACAACACTGAGTTGAGCCTTTTCAAAAGATATAAAATGCTTGAAATGGCCCTTAAGAGGTTTGCACAGCTTTAGAAATATGGTCATACTATAGTCACGCTCAACTGAACGCATCTCAGAAAAGTCTAATCTTGAAAACTAAGCAGTCCCAGGCCTAGATTGTACTTGGAGGATAGACCGTCTCTGAATCCCAAGTACTACGTACTAGTACTATAAGCCAAAGAGCTGTGGTAGAATGTGGTGGCAAATGTAAGACACACAAAACTGAATGAATGAAAGACTATATTTGATTCCACCACTTCTGATAGACTGTTACAGAGAGAAAAACAAACAAACAAACAAACAATAATACCATGTACATTACGTTTATGGAATTCTACCAGAGCCAATAAAGATTCTAAGGCTCAAGCAACCTGTTTGCATTTGAAAGACTGAAGTTTTTTTTTTAAACACACAACAACATGCCAAAATGAGGCACTACTTACTGTGGGGTGAAAATGGCGGAAGAGCAGGTGTTCGGAATGATTTTATTGTAGCTGGTCCCTCCCCACCAGTTGTCAGCACTTGAACTTCTAATCGGTACAACATTGATGGCCTCAGATTGGGCACGGTGAGTACATAATGATCCTAACAATAAATAAATTAAGTTAATTCTCATGGCATCTAAAAATAAAGCATGGTTGCTCTACTCACACAAATCAGTGGTTTAAACAGGTTCTGTCACTCTCAGCACCCACAAATTGCTTTCTTAGAAATCTGTAAAAAGGATTTAACATACATATTACTTGGTTGAGGAGGTTTGTCCTGAACTTTTGCTTGCCATTGACTTTGAGCATACATTGTTCCCATAATGTTACAGTTTCAC
This sequence comes from Nettapus auritus, assembly GCA_011076525.1. NCBI lineage: Eukaryota > Metazoa > Chordata > Aves > Anseriformes > Anatidae > Nettapus > Nettapus auritus. The sequence goes on along the minus strand of CM021765.1, from coordinate 130,403,672 downwards.
ATGTAAGAGGTACAAGTTTTTCCTTAGCATTTTTGAAAGTTGATATGTTCATCACTGAAAAAAACAGGTTTTAGCTTCTTATTTTTTATTTTTATTTCTTAATAATCAGGTTAATTAAATACACTTGTTTTTATTTTACATCTGGCTGTAAATTCTACTGATTGATAAATTAACTCATGGCAATTTTCAGGTCTAGGGTACATGCTGCAGATAGTGAAATCAGTGGGTGGCTACACTGATTTCATCAGGTTTGTCCAAAGTTACACCATAAAGATCGGCCCTTCTGTTCTTAATCACATTTCTGGCAGGATGGATTGTGAAATATCAGTATTGTCCTCACTTTTGATTGCTCTGTACCTTGTGTGGTCACCTAAAACTGTGCAAAATAATTTCAGAGTTTATAAATGCTCCCAAATAGGAATACCTCTGACTGAAGACTGAAGGGCATTCAGGAATTGGAAGTCCCAATCCACCTAATTCCAAGCAAAAAAAAAGGACCTCAGAAACACACAGCATACCAGTCCCAGGGATAAGACTGATTAGCCAGAATTTGCATAGCAAACTCTTCTGGCAGGCACTGTCCCAAGCACACTACAGGGAGCTGAAAGTGGCTGTGAGAAGAACTGTGAGAATAATTTGCTGTTCTTGCCAGACCAGAAAGTAAAGGAGAAAGGAGAGAGAGAGAAAAGGCAGGGGTAAAAGTGTAACTTTACTGACAAATTATTGCATATACTGAGATGGGGCTGCTCTTAAACCATCTTGCAAAAGCTGTTCCACCATGTAACATACAACATGTAACATATGTAACATACATAATGGGTAGGAGAGAGAGAGAAATGCATATATCGCACTTAGACATTCACTCTGCTCTTTCATATGCTCCTGGGACATGTGCACTTCAGCCTAGTTATGTAAATATTAAATTTTTAACAATCAGAGATTACCAACAAAAATGAGTGAATGATCATCACCGTGAAATACACTACAGTATGGTGGTTTCAGAGTGTAGGTGATACTATTTCAACTCAAACCAGAATTTTGTGCAAGTTAACCAGGTGCTATGAATAGATACATACATATGGTGACAGATAGTTAAAGAAATCTTCAGGCTTTACAGTAGTGAAACCATAGGGAAAAAAAGACGTAACACAAGGTAAAGAAATATTTTAAATTAGACATAACTAAACCAGAAGCTTAAAAAGTGAAATAGAAATTCTGTATAAACCTGGTCCTATACGCCTGGTCCTAAAACAAAAGATGAAAACTGAAGTGAAAAGTAACATCTCATGGTCTATAAATGCTTATTGTGCTTAAGTGGCTGTTTGCATTCAAATGTCTGTGAGTATCCACTTTAAAATAATCCCACAACATGACTTGCTGAAGAGACCAAGTCTCTGTCTGCACTGTGCTTCTGCTTGGGACTGTAGACTGAGCTTTGAATGAACTAGTCTGGATCCCGCTGAGTCTGTACTACTGTGGAACAAAACAGCTCTGCACACTGCATAGTAGTTTGCCCCATAGTTCTGGAGCATCCACAGTCAACTTTGTTGCTCTGTATGAGAAAAACATGCTTTCAAACATAGGGGCATAGCCTTAGGGCAGTCTGCTAGGAATTAAGATAAAATTGTGGGAACCTTGTCTTGGACTTGTGGAAAATGTGTTGAATGCAAGATGTGTCCAAGAAAACATTTTATGCATTCTTTTATGAAACAAATGTTGTGAAAAGATTTTCAGCCTGTTCTGCTTGAGACACAGTTGCTTTGATCCCTGTCCCTGAAGTGCATGGAAAGACTCCCAACATTGTTAGTAGACTTTGGATCAAGGCCAGCTACTTAAGTCCTTTTGTTGACTGGTGGATCTGGCAACTGAGTCTGAATGAACTCTGGTGAATCTGGCAAGACAGTCTGAGAGAAGTTCATTTGCTTCTGCTAGAGAAATAGCAAAGGCCGTCTTAAAGCAAATAGGGGGAAGAATTCAAATTAATTATTGTAATACTTTCAGTAAACAGTGAAATCTAGTGTTCCTCAACTTACTTGTCTATCAGACAACAATGCATATTCACAGAGGGGAAAGTGATCTTTACTTCTCTTAGAGCAAAGAGTGACTCAAAGGGGAAAAAAAAAAAAAAAAAAAAAAAAAAAAAGTTAAAACCATCAAATTTATGGACAAGCTGAACAGCCTGATTATCAAAAGAAAATAAAAAGCATCTTTTGCCAAACAGAGATGATATTTTCCTCCCTTTAAGCATTCTTCAGATAATGTTTGCTAATTTGACAATTGTGCACATTAAAATGTTTGATGTGCCATCGAGAAGAGTAGCTGTGTTTTGTATTTCCAACAAGGAGGAAAAATTAAAGCACCTCCTGCTGCAGCTTGCCCAGAGAGTAATGCTATGTGTGACATCCGCATTACCACTAAAAATGAAAAGTATGCCACTTATGCATGCATTTATGAATGCAATAGAAAAGGAAATTAACAAACAACTTACTGCTGGCAGTATCTGTGACTGTGAAATGATGCTGTTAGGCAAGCTGTTCTGTCGACTTTCTGTGGTTACTTCTGCCCATGTGACCTGAAACCCTGTCATGGGCTGGCGAAGGACTGCCTTAGATATCTTCCAGGAAAAATGACCAGTGATGTTACCTTCCTGAACAATGAAAGACGCAGATAGATTCTCGGGTTTGGCCAACACTTTGGGTAGAACTGGCACTATAAATTTGGAAAGCAGAAAGATAATCTAAACTTTGAAAGATAATATTCAATAATGTTAATTTAATTTTGCAACTCAAGGTCAGACAGAGCTCTCTTTCTGATGTTATCCAGTATCCTGCCAGCTTTCTGCCATTACATTTTCAGTTTTAACCAAAGCCTATAGTTAATATATTCCATTGGTGTTTTGGGCCAAATTCAAACTTCAAATTAAGTTCTGTCAGCTACAGATGACAGAAAGAAAAGCCAATGCCACATAAAATTATAAACTCCCCATTCACAGGGAACCATCATGTAGGTCCTCTGTATTTCAGAATATCTGAGCTGTTTTTCAGTTTTGGGACCACAAGAAAACCCTTAGATCTCCATGATGCAGGCAAAAAGTAAAATTCATCCTCTAAAACTGTAGATTTAATAGGGGCACTCTGATTAGGTGAAACGTATGCTTTTGCAGTTGCAGTTGCCTAGGAAGAAAACTGTAATGATGAAAACTTTGGCTTCACAAAGATATGGCTGACCTGACCTAGTGCTGGCAATAGCCCTGCTTGAAGTGCATGGCTGGATTAGCTGAGAGTAGAGATCCTTTTTAAACAACATCTCCGTGATTCTGTGATTTACCATAATCTTTTAGCTATACCTTGAATTGTAGCTACACTCTACCAGGTATGAGCACCTTTATTTGTTATTTAAGAGAAGCATTAACCTAAACAAAACCAAACTGAAAAAGCAGCTTGTATCAATAGCAAAACATTAAAAAGATGGATCATGCCAGCATAATTATGTTTACATCTGTCATTCATCATCACAGTTAATGTAACTGAGAAATGTCCTCCTTACACTAAAAACAAATATAATGTAATAAAAAATGACATAATGTGTTCATAACCAGTTCACTAAAATTCTTACCTAATTGACAAACAGGAATGTGGCAACTTAAATCTATACTGCTATGTATTTTAGTTGATTTTTCACATAAGCATTAATTTCTTTAAAGACTTTTCTTAGTGATTGTAAGTAGGTTTGAAGCTATTTGGCAAGTTCTCCAGATCATGTCTTACCTCCTTCAGTAGGACAATTAATGTGCTTGTGGTTCTTTTCTTTAAATGCAGAGCAAGGTGGGGTGACAAAGAAAATACTCTCAGCCTTAAAACGACCTTTAGATTTTGCAGGCGAAACAGTTACTTTATATTTGCATGCAAATGACAGGTCCTTCAGAATCATGTAGTTCTCCTGTAACAGGAAAAACAAAAAGAGAACATGATGCAAATAGATCCCTAGGGGAAATAAAATAAAATAAAATAAAATAAAATAAAATAAAATAAAATAAAA
>CM021765.1:130328643-130399624 GCA_011076525.1 Nettapus auritus | reverse complement strand
AATAAAATAAAATAAAATAAAATAAAATAAAATAAAATAAAATAAAAATGGCAGAAGATGAAAAGCTTTCTCAATGAAATATTTTCCTGATATGCTTAACACATGCCAACATAGTTTTTACTCAGTCAACAAAGCAAACATTGCGTATGTTATGATTATTTTCAGTAGTAAAATACATTAGCATAGTATTTTGACATGCCTTTCCTTTCTATACAGTTCCTTCACCATGCTCTATCAAAGCAACTAGCATCTAACATTTAGAACAGTCTCTGACATGATGGCAGTGGGGGTAGCAATGTGAGGATGTAAATGTTAATTTAATTAAATAAATGTAAGAAAGCTGAGTTAAGTTGCTGTAAATGACAGGGTTCATCTACGTTTAACTTTTTTAAAGTGCATTCAAAGTCAGTGTGGCATTATAGATGCACTTTTTTTCCCCCCTTTAGTACATTAACTACTTCTATCTTATTATGAAGAAGATAAACTCCACAGCTGTATTGCAAAGCACAATGCTCCTTTTAAAGACAGTGACTGAAAAAAATTTACACAACGTGTAAGTGTCCTTCTAACTTCTTAATGTTGTCTACAGTACATTTGAAAGATGGAAAGCTTTAACACAAATCAAATTATGAGGAAATAAAAAAAAAAAAAAAAAAAAAAAAAAAAGTGTAGTTTTTTGTTTGTTTGCTTTATTTATTTTTTTTTTTTTTTCTGGCAGAATGTCCAATAATACCTTTCTGGCTAAGGTCCCAAGTCTTTCACTGCACTTTAGATCTTTCTTTCACTTCAGAATCACTAGTCTCCAAGGTTTTTCTGCACAACTCCCTGTTTTTTTGGAAGTGAATCCCAAGCCAAGTTAGTCAAAACTTCCCTTTGAAGGTCATTTTCAATGGGATATAGAGATAGAGTTCAGAAAGGGCTTGATTCTCCATCTTCCACCTGCTGTGAGAGTATTATAACAGGTTTGATTCTGTAACTGTATTGTAACTGTAACTGTATTGTTTATTTTTTAATAAAAACAAAACAGACAAACAAAACTGTTCCTTTACTTTACAAACGACTGTAAATTGACCTTTGTTTTAAGATGACAGTATATTTAGGCAAGATTTCAGGCTATTCCCTATAGCCAATGTTTACGATTCACTCATTAAAACAGATACTTGCTTGTAATTTGGGGTTTGGGCTGAATTTTAGGAGGCTTCATACGCATTTCAAAGTACACTCTGAGAATCGCAAATGGTCTAATTTCAATGTCCATAAAACCATGGACTAGAAACTAAATGCTCAACACTCGAAACCTAAGGCCTTTATACATCTTGAACAACTATATTGACTATCAAACCCTTTGTAGCATCAGTCTCCTTCTGAGAGTTTGTAATAAAAATGAGCCCTCAAAAGAAACACACAGTTTCACAAAGTAGATTGAATAGATTGTTTAAAATGACTGATAGAAATAAATGAACTAATCTCACAATGTATTGGCCAGATGTACAAAGAGTTTGTCTTGATCTCAAGCGGAACTAAACTTATTAAATATAAACTTTCTCCTATCTTCATGGGCATACCTTGAAATATTGAGACTGATTTATCACAGCATTATATTATAATCATTTTTTTTTTAATTCACTGCTAATGTTTGCTTTGCTAACCCCATGAAGTAATAAATCTTACAAGCTAACAGCTTCTTGTGTGAGAAGTAATTTAGAAATAAAAATCATAGAAATTATTTACTCTACTTTTACATGCCATTAACTCCATCAAATTGATCTGGTAGTACAGTTCATGGTAAGAAGTAAAGGTGAATTATGTTTTATTCCATTCAACATAACTCACTAAATCAATTATGATGCACTCATCACTGTATTGTGTTTTTCAAACAGTGTGTTGCAGATACAATATGATGTCTAGATAATGCTAGATTACCAACAATATAAGTATGAAGAACTGACACTGTAATATATATTTGATCTGACATGTACTTACATGGATGTTTTCTCCTTTCCTGATATCTGTGCAACTTTCAGATTTAATTTCCAGTATTTTTCCACTATTGTTCTGTATTTCTAATTCTGTTATTCTCCTCAGGGTTGTGAAACACACCCACATGTCTAAGAGGAAACCTAGCTTATTAATTACTATTATTACTTGCCAGTATTTACACTCTGATAAAGTCTTACAGTTCTAATTATAAATCAAACTGTGTTCTATACACTGTAGAGATATATAGGTACTTAGCTATAAATTCGTCTGCTCTTGTTTTCTGAATAACACCAACAAAGCATTATGATTTTAGCTTACCTTGGATTTAAAACAACAACAACAAAACAAACAAACAAACAAACAAAAATACTCCAGATGCATCATTTCTATCTTTTGCACAAGAAGAAAGTAAAAAAGAAGCATTCTTACTTATTCTTACTGATTCTTCACTCAGAGGGTGGTGAAGCACTGGAACAGCTTGCCCAGAGAAATTGTGGATACCCCATCCCTACAGTCATTCAAGACTAGTTTGGAAGAGGCCCTGTGCAAGCTGATGTAGTGAAAGGTATCGCTGCCCATGGTGGGGGGGTTGGAACTGGATGGTCTTTAAGGACCCTTCCAACCCAAGCCATACTATGATTCTATCCTATGATTACTTATATGCGAAATATAGTATGAAACATACTGTTATGTTATAGAACCACCCTTTCTCTTGCTGTTTAGAAGCTATTCAGAGTCAAGCACAAGTCTGAATGGAGACTTACATAAGTCAGCTCAGTTACTTTCCCAAGTCCCTTGGTGTCGTTGTGTGCACAGGACTCCAGTAACCAGTGGACTTGGAATTGATTCATGTTGATATCTATATAGTTCAAAAAAAGAGGAGAAGACATAATTACACTTTCACCATTGCAACTTCTCAATCATATATATATATATATACGCATATATGTGTTAATATATATATATACACACATGTATATGTATATATATATGAATATATATAGGAATTTTAAGTATTCTAGAGTTGGTAATTCCTCACTTATTCATAAGCACACACTAATAAAATGGAGAAAGCATTATACAGTTATGTAATTAAGGCCATATATCAGCTAAAATGTTAACTTTAAAAACAGAGAATTAGCATTTTCAGAATTGTAAGCTTTTACGGATGTGAGTATTAAAAATAATCTCAATGTTCCTCCTTCTGAATATCTTGTAAATGAACGGAATGACTTTGTGCCAACTGCCCGTGACTGTTTACATCGTCAGAGCATTGCAACACGTCTGTCTGGCACTACTTGAGAAATCTGTGCCTGGAAGTATGTGAAAATGCCTGCAAAACCCTGAGATTTGTCCTTTCAGAATGTATCATATGACCTGTCTGGTATCAGCCCAAATAAAATTCTATCTCTGCCTCTTAGGAGTAATACCAAAGTCTTGAGTGACAAAACTTACAGCACTATGTTTTCAAACAGAAACTTTCAAGCAACTTACAGTTCTTCACTTTTTGAGAGCCCTACAAATAACTGTAGAGATCAGCATAATAATTTATAGCTGTTTTTCTCAATACTGACTGCATAAGGAAGCAAACCAAAGAGCAATAGAGAATTAGACAAAAGAAGAAAAACTCATCAGGTAGTACAAATATATTCTGTCATCTTTTTTTTTTTTTTTTTTTTTTTTTTTTTTTTTTTCTGGATTTAGTTCTCCTCTATCTTTATACAGAGGTTGCTGGGCTTTTCCCATTTGATATGCCTCTTGGATGAAGACACAATCACAGTGCACTCGGAAGTAGGTATCATCTGATTTTATCTGTTCCAGTTCACTCAATTATTGCCTATCATCTGCTTGCACCCCTCTCCTCAGATCTGAAAGTGTTGCGTGCTATATTAATCTGACCATATTCACAATGTGTAATCTGTGCCAAATGACCATAGTGATTGCATTGATGAAATCTCTTATTGATTGCATATTATCTGATAATCAGAACTTATCATTTTAAACTATCTGCATGTAAGGTAGACTGCTCTTTGTAAAGCTACAAAATACCAAGAATCAAGAGCTTACATTAACCTAGCACCCAGATATTCCTTATGCCTTTTTTCAGAAATTTGATTAAATCAGTTGTCATCCAAAATGTTTTGTATTTGCAGCTTCTGGCACAGCAGAAAGCTGTTTGGATTCTATTGCAGCTCCACATCTATTTATTTTGTGAGCTTTTCAGCAGATTCTGCCCTCTCACAGTTCTTGCCTTCCTTCCTAATTCTCCTCTTGTGCATCAGCAAACCCTTAGTCACTCATTCATAAACAGCTGTGGTTCCAAATAACTTATCTATTCAAGCTAGAAAATCAGGAAGGGGTTCAAAAAACCTTTTATGTCACTCTTGCTTGTCCTATTAACTTGAGACTGTAAATATATGATGAATGTTTTTAATAACCACAATTTCATATTTTTATATTTAAACAAAATGAAAAAAGGAACCCTGGTATTCTCATAGCAACCTATATTGAAAAGACAAGATTTTCTTTATTTTGAGTCAATACATAATTAAAGTTATTTCAGAGGGGGTTTTGCATGCATATATATATATGTACATCATCAGCTACAAACTGGAATCTATTCTGACAGCAACAGCTAAGTTTATCCAAAATTTTTCATTAGAGGGAGTCTTTTTGATTTCTCTATATTTGTATTTTCAATACTAAGACTTCTTCAGTTTTCATCTTCATGAAGCTTGAGTAATTCGAGTTGCAAAACTGAAACATAACAGAAAAATAGGTCTTATTTGAAACAGAAACTTTTCCAAAAATCGAGAAAAGTTGGACATTTTAAAATTAAATAGAACTAGAGGCATGAAGAACTCAAAGCATATATATATGAATGAAGTATGCATATTAAATTACAAGATTGCTTTAGAAATTCTTACTTTTTTCTTTCTTTTTTCCTTTTTAATGCAGAATAATGCAACATGTATGGATTGATCTAAAAAGCCACATAAGAGACATCAATTTTCTTTTTTTTTAAAAAAAAAAAGATGAAAACACATTTTTTCATGGAATTGCTTATAAAGTTATGGCTCTAGAGTTTAGCATTTATGTAATTCATTCTGTGTTTACAGCACATGCAAAAGAAAAGCTTATCCTAGCCTTTTCTCCTTCCATTGAGATCACTAATGTAATTTCATTAAGATTTTTCTTCTCAGCTATCCATTAGAAACTCAGCAACAGGTACTGGACAAACAGTTCAAGCTGAAGCCTAGTTGAATGTCAATCACTATCTCCAAAGCTAACGGTTCTGCATTAAGTCCAGCTGAAGTTAATATACTGTAATCCACAGCCATAACTTCTTCCAAAAAGTCATTTGAGTAGTTAATATTTACAGAATATCCAGTATCTACTGGGACTGATTTCTGGCAGTTTTATCAGAAACCTCTGTTAACCCTTCTAGAATGGGAACATAACACTGCAAAGAAATGGCAAAATCCTTCATTTCAGTTCTCAGATATTCCACATTTTTCTCTGATATATCACATTATCTATCTATATATATTTATATAAAATCCATCTTCCTCTTAATAGTTAGGAGTTTTCTTGATTCTGTCCTTCCAATTGGAAGTCTTCAGAAAGTTTGATAACTCCCTCGTTCTTCTGATTAGAAAGCATGCTTTTGACACTAAAAAGACTGATCCACTAAGCACAAACTGCAAGCAATCATCTTTCCCAGAACTGAAAATATTTGCATAGAAACACATGACTTGAAGGCCTTTCAAGCATCTCTAAGCTTGTGAAGTTAGTCAATAGAATAGTCACTTAAAAAAGAACTCCTTAAATAACTTTTTACTGCAAGCAGATTATTCAATTACTTGAGTTCCTTTGTTTGTACTTTTGTTTGTACTTTTGTTCAATTACTTCTTTACAAAAAAAAAAAAAAAAGCAAACCATAAAAATATTTTACATAAGTCACTTCAAGAAATCACCTAAAGTTACTGACATGAACATGACCTTTAGCTGCCCAAGTCAAAGAGTTCTTGATGTTATAGACAGTTGCACAGAACTAATCCTCCCAAAGAAATTAATAGCTAATGTTAATTATTTTTGCTATGATTTTTAAGGTAAATTTTCCGAAGTATAAAATGAGTTCCTAAACTAATAAAAACATTGCTCTACAGGCATCACATGAGCATGTTCTTAAAATTCCATATATGATAAGCTCTTTTCCTTCTAACTTTGTTGAACAGACATCCCATATCTCTAACTAGAAATGTAGTGATCTGGGCTCGCTCTAAAGCATGTTGAAAAGATGTCTGTTTTGATTCCCTCCCTCTTATGTTCCAACTAAAAACAGCCTTTAATTTCAAACGAATATATCCACAAAGCTTTCACTGTATTTATGAAGACGTCCTCTGCCAAATTTATCTTCTTTCTCCCCCTCTGTAACCCAAACTCTTCTGTTCCATTCTAATAAAGTAAATATATTTCAGATTTATGTTTGAGGAAAATGCACATTTATTATGTAGCTTTTTTTTTTTTAAAAAAAAAAAAAACTGTTAAAGCATCTCAAAATGTTACTAATGTAAATTAATTACAAGTCAATTAATTACAAGTACCTCAGTTTGCCACTACACAAAGTTCTGATTTCTATGCACAATTTAAACACTATGTATCAAAGAGTTTTGTTTAAAATACTGCAACATATTCTGCATGACAGTTAATAGGAATGTCCTTGGCCTATATTTTACATCTGCTAGATATCATAATCTCCAGACAGCATGTGAAGCTTTGAGATTCACTTAGAAAAATCACCCAACAAAATGCCAGGTAATCCTGCAACTATTCATAGCTGGATTTTCTGGTTTAAATGATTCAACATTTTCTGAAAAATACATTTCTGAAAAATAAACTAAATAAAATAACTAATGTTTCTTCCTCACCTTTGTCAACACTTTCCACATATCCATCTTGTTATACATTCCCAGTACTGCCAGCGGTGTGAATAATTTCATCTAATGTGGTTTCTTTTTTCTGCAGTGTTACTACAGACAGCTCCTTTCTTTGCCTCAAATATTTTTTTCCACGTTGTATTCTATTTACTGCTCCTGAAGGGTGCCAACTTGACAGGAAGTCACCAACTTGACAATCAAGAGGAACTGAAGTCTGCTTTGTAGATAGCGAATCAGCATGAGCATGGGCAGGAGCAGCAGTGAAGTGTGTTCACACAGCCCAGAATCATCAATATCACAGCAACCTACTACCACTCTAGGAGACTAGGTACAAGAATTTAAGAGGCATGTATTTCTTTGTATTCCTTTAATCTACAGCAAGTAAATTGCATCAGATTGTTTTGGGTTCTAGGGTTAGTTGTGCCATTGGTTGGCTGGAAGTCTTTAGGTAAAGCACTTCTTACCTCCCTACCTCTCTGCTCCATGCCTGTCAAGTGGTGATAATGGTAACAGTCTCTGCTGTAGAAGTGTTTCAGCCCTATAGTTCTATATTATTATGTCTGATGAGTGGCTGTTGGATGACGTCTGCCTGCAATTTGGTATAAAAATGCCAATTAATGCCAGCTGTGACAGTACTACTCTGTGGGCAACCAAATCACAGAAACCTACTGGAAAGAAAAATCAGATGGGATTTGATGGAAAACAACATTTCAAAGCAGACTTGTTCAACAAGAGAAGCTCAAATTAAATGTTTGTCATTGGTAAACACACTAACATTGTCCTGGTTTCAGCTGCAATAATTCTTTACCTGGTGTGGCACTGTGTTTTGGACTTAGGATGAGAATAATGCTGATAACACACCAATCTTTTAGATGTTGCAGAGCAGTGTTTACAGAGCCAAGGACTTTTCAGCTTCTTGTGTTGCCCTGCCAGCAAGAAGGGTAGGGGTGCACAAGGAGCTAGGGGGACACAGCCAGGACAGCTGATCCAGGCTGGCCAAAGGGATGTCCCACACCATATGGCATCATGTGGAACAATAAACTGGGGGGATTGTCTGAGGTGGGTGCCACTGGTCAGGGACGCTCTGGGCACTGGTCAGCGGGTGGTGAGCAATGAAATTGTGCCTCACTTTGTACATTCTTTTATCATCATTATTATTATTATTTTCCCTTCTTTTTCTGCCTTATTAAACTGTCTTTATCTCAACCCATGAGTTTTTTGTCCCTTTTTTTTTTTTTTTTTTTTTTTTCAATTCTCTCCCCTATCCCACTGTGGCATGGAGTTAGTGAATGAATGGCTGTGAAGTGCTTAGCTGCCTGTTGGGCCAAACCACAACAGCTGATTGCTGGAGAGCAACAGGATTTGAAATAATTAATAAGCAGTATCTGATAGGTTCCCCATTAGAATTAAATATGGTTAAAAAAAAAAAAAAAAAAGAAAAGAATATAAACATAGATTAAAAAGCTTTACCTGGCAGCATTAAAATATTAATTCAAGAAAGCATAAATTCAAAAGTATTCCTGTAAATAAATGTTCTGTGGTGTATTTCTTGTCATTATTTCAGGAAACTGACCCGACCCCCTCCCCTTCCCCCTGTCACATTTGTAATTAACATATTAACTGCATGTGCAAAATGGTTGTTATCAAAGTTTGGAAGCTAATTTGCCATATGAAAACTAGCCATCTTCATTCCAACCGAACCTTTCTTCAAACAGAATGCCATAAACAGACTATAATTTCTGTGAAGATACTCAGTAAGAAAATTACCGAAGCAATTGGTTTTGCATGTAGCTAAGCCCATGGATCTATTATATATTGTTAAAGCTGATGTTTCATACAGCAAAACTGCAATGATTACTTGTGACTGGCCACATGTTTTTTGTTTCTTTTCTCTTACTGGGGAGTTGATCTTACCAGTTTCTGAGTGCTCTGGCCCTGATTCAACAAAGCACTTAAGCATAGTATAACAGTTGTGTTGACTTCAATAGTTAAGAGTAGCTAATGGACAAGGCCAGAAAGTTTAGTACCCAACAGGATCAAGACATTGATGACCATACAAACTCTAGTCAAAAGATGGTCTTGAACATATCTTTAATTGTTTTCGATTAATAGAAAGAAGGAGATATAGCAACCTTAAGTAGTTTCCTTTCTGGATTGTGTGCCTTGCAGCATTACTGCTCTAAAAATTGACTATAGCAAAGTTTAACCAGACTGGGTAAAGATTTTATATTTAGTATTACAGCCCAGGACAGAGTCAGCTCAGGGCACACGAAGCATGTCTCAGTCTCAACCAGCCTGATTGTTTCTAGGGCAAAGTTATAGCAGGAGCTTTGCATAAATACTTTGTCAAATAATATACCATCCAGGACAAAAATATTTATTTTGTATTAAATACCGTGCTATGGTGTGGTAGTTTTACAGTTCTGGGCAGCTGAACACCACAACCGCTCTCTCACTCCTCCTCCTCAGATGAGGAGGGGAAGAAGTAAAGGAAAAAACAATTCACGGGTTGAGATAAGGATAATTTTATTAAAGGGAAAATATAGATATATTAAGGAAATATTATTAATTAATAATTCAACTAAAGGGAAAAAAGGGAAAGGGGAAAAGGGAGGGGAAAAGGGAACAGCAAAACAAAACAAGCAAAGGCTATGTGGAAGTGCAGAGGAAAGAAATTATTCTCTACTTCCCACAAATGAGCGATGCCTGACCACGTCCTTGAAGCAGGGCCTCAACGCACATAGCTGGTGCTCACGAGGAGGACAGACGTTTTTGCAACAAAAGCCCACCCCTCCCCTCTTCCTCCTTTTTCCACCTTTTATTGCTGAGTGTGACATCATATGGTATGGAATATCTCTTTGGTTGGTTTAGGTCAGCTGCCTTGGTGATGTTTCTTTCTCACTTTTTGCCCATCCCCCAGAAGGGTTGGAGAAAGTTCTGATGCTGTGCCAGCACTTCTCAGCAGCAGACACAACAGTGGTGTGATACCACTGGTATTCTAGCTACAAGTGCAGAGCGTGGCACTGTATGGGCTGCTGCAGGGAAAGTTAACATCCCAGCCAGACCCAGTACATATGGTAAATGGTAAATAGCAAAACAGTAAATGGTGACATTTATGTCTTACATGAAGAAAAATATTCTATCATCTCTGAAATGCCTGAAGCAGTGTACATGTCAAAGACTTCTTGAAGAAATAGGAATAAGTTGTTCCTGCCCTACGGTTTCTCAGTATGCAACCCTTGATACACCTTTACAGGTGTGGATACACCTTTACAGGTCTGGAGAACAAGTCTTATGAGGAGCAGCTGAGGGAGCTGGGATTGTTCAGCCTGGAGAAGAGGAGGCTCGGGGGCGACCTTATTGCACTCTACACGTACCTGAAAGGAGGCTGTAGCGAGGTGGTGGTTGGTCTGTTCTCCCACGTGCATGGTGACAGGACGAGGGGGAATAGGTTAAAGTTGCGCCAGGGGAGGTTTAGGTTGGATAGTACGAAGAACTTCTTTACTGAACAGGTTGTTAGTCACTGGAATAGACTGCCCAGGGAAGTGGTTGAGTCACCATCCCTGGAGGTCTTCAAAAGACGTTTAGATGTAGAGCTTAGGGATATGGTTTAGGGGATGATTTGTTAGTGCTAGGTCAGAGGTTGGACTCGGTGATCTTGTAGGTCTCTTCCAACCTAGACTTTTCTGTGATTCTGTGATTCTGTGATATAATACAATACAACACTGCTTCTAAGCCACTGTTCTTGCACAAGCATGAATGGTAGCATAATTTTCCAATATTTCCACACCAAGAACTATTATGCCAATATTTGAGATAGAATATTATGAATTGTCTTCTGCTCTCTCAGACCTTAATTCATCTGTTTATCAGGTCACCATTCTTCTCCATGGAAACTCAAAATTATAAAATGCACTAGCTTTCATGAACAGTTTTTCTGATAAAAACCAATTGCTGGAAAGGTCCTGAAAAAATATGTAGGAAAGGCATAAATTTGGCAAAAAAATAAAATAAAATAAAATAAAATAAAATAAAAAAGTGAATAAATGAGGCAGTGTTATTTACTACAAGCTGCTTCAGTTTTGAAGACATGATTAGTATAAAGTGATCCACTTGGTACTTATTACTCATGACAGTGTCATGCTGTAATAACAGTATGGCTGAAAAATGGTTTGAGAGGGAATTCTTCAGTGTACAGCAGAGAAGCAAAATATGATCTCAGCAATACTTGATCATAACTGTTATTTCTTCAGTATTGGTTTACAAGCTATTCTATTCCTCTATGAGTCATGGAGTTTCTCATCAACATTTGAAATCTGAGGCTAATGACAGGACAAGAAATAATGATGGAATAGTAAGTATCTTATTTTACCTATGGTACTTAAGTGAGCTGTCAGTCTTAGGATAGATAGGTCAACACAATGTATCACTGAATCACAGAATCATCTAGGTTGGAAGAGACCGAGCTAATGTATTTTCCCCTGTAAAAAACTATGATGTTGATGTGCTCTGTCTCTGGAATTTTAGCTAAGTTTTCTTAAAAGACTAAAATGAAAGCTACTCTGCTACTTTAGCTGCCTGTGTATTGATTCACCCAACGGAAGAGAAAAAAAAAAAAAAAAAAAAAACCAACACAAAAACAAAAACATCAAATATTTGTTTATGAAATGCATGGTGTTCATGACAGCTGAGAACAATAACTTTTTAATGATCAACTATTCAAGCAGTATGATTAAAATAATCACCACTCCCCCTCAGCTGACATTTAAACTACATTCAATAAACAGTTCTTAACAAGGCAAATGATATTGTTTCCTGCTTTTACATGGAACATGAGCAGCATTGTTTAAATTGCAAAGATTTCATTTCTCACATTATTCCATTGAAAACAAACATTCTTTCTATAGAATACACTCTTTGCATAACACAACAATAATCCTTTCCAAAAATTATATTAAAAATTACTATATAATTTAAGGATGGGTCAGAGCCACAGTGTTTTTTTCCATACCTAGGTTTACGATTTAAAGGTTCAAGTCTGGAATCATCTCTAAACCAGATTACCTCTACTGCCACTCCCTTTCCCACATGCAACATCCTATATAGAATCACAGAATCATAGAATCATAGAATATCCAGAGTTGGAAGGGACCCATAAGGATCATCAAGTCCAACTCCTCACACCGCACAGGTCTACCCAAAAGTTTAGACCCTGTGACGAAGTGCACAGTCCAATCTCTTCTTAAATTCAGACAGGCTTGGTGCAGTGACTACTTCACTGGGGAGCCTGTTCCAGTGCGCAACCACCCTCTCAGTGAAGAATCTCCTCCTGATATCTAGTCTGAACTTCCCCTGCCTCAGCTTCACCCCGTTCCCACGGGTCCTATCATTAGTGTTTATGGAGAATAGGTCACCCGCCACTCCATTCCCCCTTGCAAGGAACTTGTAGACTGCAATGAGGTCCCCCCTCAGCCTCTTCTCTAGGCTGAACAGGCCCAGTGACCTCAGCCACTCCTCATACGTCTTCCCCTCTAGACCCTTCACCATCTTTGTCGCCCTCCTCTGGACACTCTCCAACAGTTGTACTGTGGTGCCCAGAACTGCACACAGTACTCAAGGTGAGGCCACACCAGCGCAGAGTAGAGCGGGACGATCACTTCCCTCGCCCTACCAGCGATGCGATGCCGTGCTTGATGCACTTCAGGATACGGTTGGCCCTCCTGGCTGCCAGGGCACACTGCTGGCTCATATTCAACTTGCTGTCGATCATGACCCCCAGATCCCTCTCTGCAGGGCTGCACTCTAACGTCTCATCACCCAGTTTGTATGTACAGCCAGGGTTGCCCTTCCCAGGTCCAGGACCCGGCACTTGCTTTTGTTAAACTTCATGCGGCTGGTGATCGCCCAGTTCTCCAACTTGTCCAGATCTCTCTGCAAGGCCTTTTCACCCTCGTCCGAGTCTACAACTGCTCCAAGTTTGGTGTTGTCGGCAAATTTGCTCAAAACACCTTCCAGTCCTACATCCAAATCATTTATAAAGACATTGAAGAAGACTGGCCCTAAGATAGAGCCTCGAGGGACCCCACTAGTGACCTTCCGCCAGCCTGATGTGGCCCCATTTACCACAACCCTTTGAGCCCTGCCTGTCAGCCAATTGCTCACCCATCGTATGATGTTTTGGTTAAGCTGTATGCTGGACATTTTGTCCAGTAGGATCCTATGGGAAACCTTGTCAAAAGCCTTGCTGAAGTCCAAAGAGATCACATCAGCTGGTTTCCCTTGGTCGACTAGACGGGTGGTCTTATCATAAAAGGAAATCAAATTTGTTAGGCAGGACCTACCCCTCACGAACCCATGTTGGCTGGGACCAATGACTGCATTGTCCCCCAGGTGCGTTTCAATAGCTTCAAGAATCATCTCCATAATTTTACCAGGCACTGACGTGAGACTGACAGGCCTGTAATTGCTAGGGTCTTCTTTCTTACTCTTCTTGAAAATTGGCACATTTGCCAGCTTCCAGTCTACATGGACCTCTCCAGATTCTCAAGATCATTGAAAAAATAATTGAGAGAGGTCCCACTATGATGTCACCCAGCTCTTTAAGCGCCCTGGGATGAATCCCATCCAGACCCATGGACTTGTATGGATCCAGGTGGAGCAGCAAATCCTGCACACGTTCAGGGTCAGTTGGGAGTTTGTTATTCCCACCGTCAAGGTCCTCCAGCTCAGGGCACCCAGGGTCCCTAGGCCCATCATCAGCATTGTAGACAGAGGCGAAGAAGGCATTAAACACCTCCGATTTGCCTACATCATTTTCTGTGAGTAGACCTTCCCCATCAAGCAGCAGACCTATGTTTTCTTTGGTTCTCCTTTTTCTGTTCACATCTGATAAAACCTTTTTTTATTGTCTCCCACAGACATGGCCAGCTTCCACTCTAATTGGGCTTTGGCCACACGAATTTTCTCCCTACTAACATGAACAGCATCCCCATATTCCTTCCCCGTTGCCCGACCTTTGTTCCAGCAGACATACACTTTCTTTTTTCACCTAACCTCCATTAGAAGATCCCTGTCCTTCCTCATATAAAGTGAGTTCAACAGTATTTCTTTCTGGTTTTCTATTACAGAGAAATTTGTCTTGTATAAACTCCAAGTCTCATAATAACTGCTTATATCCTGAATAGAAGCATCATACAGACCTTCACATATATCTAAGCATACAAAAAATAGAATTTAATGAAAAAAATATAAGCAAGTCCAAGGCTCATTATGAGCATTCTGTCAGTAACTTTAGCCTTCTGTGTAACTTTGTCAAATCTTGACCTTAATGTATGTGGGGAGGCTATAGTGAGGGTAAGGAATCTGAGAGTTCTTCCCATTTCCAGAGTCCAGGCATACAGCCAACTTAACCTTAACTCCTCAGTGGGAGGAGATGCAGAGATGCACCTGTTACTCCCTTCTTTCTCATACCTCATGGACAGAAAAAACTGACAGGTGGGTTTGCATGCATGTACAATGCATGCAAAATGCTCCAACAAGTTCTTAAACTGGCCATTCATGGTGTGCATCATGGCATGCCATAGCAGGAACTCAGGTATGCTGAGAGCAGTTACAGATGTTTACTACACCACAGCTGATGAGAGGTATCTTGATAACCTGAAGTACCTCAGGATCTTTAAATTCACAGTAGGAATAGTAGAATTGCTTCACGTATGATTGTGTAAAGATGTAAGGCAAAGCTTTTACTAGAAATGACCTAGTAATGCAGTTTGGGGATACTGCTTTTGAAAATATATTTTTTCAGTTATTAAGGTTAAGAATAAAAACAGGACTTCTTTCAAACACCTAAGACAAAATGAATACACTTTCACAATTACTTATAAGAGTTCTGGAGTGGGGGCTTTTGAACTGCACACACTATGTAAATTTTAAAATGACACAATGTGTGAATTAACCAGACAAAGTGTTAGAACTAGTTTAGTTAATATTTTTGATGTAAGTAGTCCGGTACAGCCACAGTCTGTCTTCAACAGACATCAGTGGTGATCTGCTAAGCAAAATCAGCCTTTTGTTCTGCTTTTGCTCTGGTACCACAGTAGGTAATTCTGTAAGGAGGGCTTCTCTTATTTGGTTTCCTGGTAGACTTTGAAAAATTTCCAATTACATTCCTGGGACTAATCATTGGAGAGACTTGCCTCTAAATCTCTTATATTGAGTGATTTAACCACCTACCCTGAAAGGCATGGGGGTTTGGAAGCAAGTAAAAGGCAGTCATTAGTGGTTTTCTGTTGTGTCTGTGGAAACATGAAGAAAGGCAGTAAACTGTGATATTCAAAAACCTCCCCAACATCATCTCATTTGCAGCAGAGATGCCCCCGAGATTGCTGCTATTGTAAATATGAACTTAAAATTGCATACTATTTGAGAAGTTGCACATCTGCTCCACTAATTGTATTATTTGTTGATTTTTTTTGTGACTCCTACCAGCAACTTTTTAAGTACTGTTAGCTCTTCACATTTAGACATAAGCCAAATGTAAACCACATAGTTTGAGCCCTGTAGTCATTTCATAAAGTATAATGTAAATGCAAGTGGAGATGGTCAGATGCTCCCGTTTTCACTCTCTTCTAGGAAGCAAAAAGACAGAGATTTTAAAAATCAGCAGTGAGACAACAAATATTTTGCTTCTGGAATTAGATTAGGCCTATGTGAGACAAAGTTAAGGAGGAGTAGGTATTACAGAAGAATACTTCTGACAGGTTATTCTTTTAACTCTGGAACAACTCCCTTCTACAGTTATAGCTGATAGCATTGCAGAATCACAGAATGATCTAGATTGGAAGAAACCTCCAAGATCATCGAGTCCAACCTCTGACCTAATGCTAACAAATCATCCCCTAAACCATATCCCTAAGCTCTACATCTAAACGTCTTTTAAAGACCTCCAGGGATGGTGACTCCACCACTTCCCTGGGCAGCATATTCCAGTGCCTAACAACCCTTTCAGTAAAGAAGTTTTTCCTAATATCCAACCTAAACCTCCCCTGGCGCAACTTTAGCCCATTCCCCCTCATCCTGTCACCAGGCACGTGGGAGAATAGACTAACCGCCACCTCGCTACAGCCTCCTTTCAGGTACGTGTAGAGTGCAATAAGGTCGCCCCTGAGCCTCCTCTTCTCCAGGCTGAACAATCCCAGCTCCCTCAGCTGCTCCTCATAAGACTTGTTCTCCAGACCCCTCACCAGATTTGTAGCCCTTCTCTGGACTCGCTTGAGCACCTCGATGTCCTTCCGGTAGTGAGGGGCCCAAAACTGAACACAGTACCTGAGGTGCGGCCCCACCAGAGCCGAGTACAGGGGGGCAATCACTTCCCTAGCCCTGCTGGCCACGCTGTTTCTTATGCAAGCCAGGATGCTGTTGGCCTTCTTGGCCATCTGAGCACACTGCTGGCTCATATTCAGCCAACTATCAACCAAAACTCCCAGGTCCTTCTCTGCCAGGCAGCTTTCTAACCACTCATCTCCCAGCCTGTAGCGCTGCTTGGGGTTGTTGCGCCCCAGGTGCAGGACCCGGCACTTGGCCTTGTTGAACTTCATACAGTTGGCCTCAGCCCATCGGTCCAGCCTCACCAGGAAGAATGCTGGGGAAGCCCATAGGATACAGGCATCTGAGTCAGCTGTAGCACATGTGGAAAAGTAAAATTATGCAATGTCTCCTGGTGAATTTCTGAACAGTTGATCTAGTCACAGATTGCTTTGCTTGGGGCCAATTTTACCAATTAAATCCCTAAATACATTATGCATACTCCCACAATCAACCTCTGCTGGGCCAATATATTTGCATGGAAACACGAGATAAATACATTGCTGTATATGTCGTTATAATTAACAGTAAGATCTTCATTTTGAAATAACCACGTGGATTACAGTGATACCTTCAAGTACAAATATTTTACTACTTAAGTATCTATGATCAGGAGATGGCCAGCTGTTCAAACACTGATCTTGCAATGCAAAGGTTAGTACCAAACAAAGTAATTCCTTAGTGTTAAGAAACTACTATTGAATTATTTATAATAACAACTAGAAACTCCAACTGTCATTGAAGGGTTTCATTAATTTCAATGCTATTAATTGCATGAGAAAGGACCACAAGATAATGTGGGGAAAGCTTTCAATTATTTTAAAACCTGCCATATGAAATACCTTATTGCAAACAGAGAGTCAGCACATAGAGTCACTTCATTTATTTCCCTGAACTAAGTGAAAGTTAATTTTGTTTTCCTAACATCTGGTTTTATAAGAATTTGTGGCAGCTTTCTATTTGTTTTGCCTTGCCTTGCATTTTATTCTTCCCTGTAATTTAATTTGTTATTCTTGTTTGGTTGATTTATCAGACAATGGAGGATTCTTTGCCTCTCCCTCTTTTAAGAGTTCTTTTTTTTTTTTTTTTTTTTTTTTTTTTTTCTGCTTTAACATGTACCAGAAGCACAAAGAAAGAAGCCTGAAGCCAAGTCTTAATGCATTTTAAATATTTGTCTTTTTAAGCAAAACAAGGGGCATATATATTGATTTTAAATATCTAGAAGTACTTTAAATGTATTATTTAAACAGGGGGACATAAATGCACATAGAGTTCATTAAAAGACAAGTGAAGGAACCTAAAGCTTTACTTGAGCAAAGATAGTTACCTTATACTCAAATAACAAGCACTGAGAAAGTGGTAGTAAAGATAGAGTGCTGGGTTAGAAAATATTATTGTGATATGTTGCTTTGGAAAAGAATCATACTAAATTACATTCTGATATTTTCATGTATGGGAATTATTGCAGCAAGTGATGAGAATTGCAGAAGTGAGCTCATAAGGAATAAAGTTTTTTTTTTTTTTTTTTCTCCAGTTTATGAGATATATCTTATTTTCATGCCATAAAGATATGCAGCTTTGCAGCAACTTGAAGACTACTCAGCTCAGGTCCAAAACCTCAACTCTCTAAGCTGCCAAACCACTGTGAACAGAGAAAATATAAGATTCTCTTTATTTTTGCACTTTCAGTCTTGATTAATGCAGAAGATACTGAGGATCTTAATTATTAGGTAGCTAATTCTTTTAAGTAGGTTTTTCAGAGTGCATCGGTTCTTGGTAACAGATGGTACTCTGTGAATTCAGCACCAAGGAGTTAAACGCGAGCTGTTTAAGTTGGTTCAACTACTTGACATAAATAGCACATAATTTCTAATTTCACACAGTCAAGATGGCCAAAAAGTCTGGCCACAAGCAAGTTCCTCTTTTCATTTACAAAAGCAGAATTCATGCTGTTTAAGGAATGTACCGTGTTTCTCTAATCCCAGGCCTAAATCAGAGGCAGAAAGTGAAAGGCATTTTCTTCTTTCAGAAAGAAGCCGTTGTATTCATATAATTACAATACACTTTTGTGATGACTGTCTAGCAAAATTATGTGCATTTGCTAAGTACCTGGTACTGCTTGAAGTGTGCAGTTTTTCTTGCTAGCATACCTCCTGATGAAAAGATATTATTGTTATCATACGGAAGCATTCAAACTAAAAGATTATTTCTGAGAGATGTGTTTTTTGTTTGTTTGTCTGATTGCTTGCTTGTTTTTAATATAATGTATTGAACATACATTCCATTCATGCCTCATGCTTATTGAAGCTAATGGGACTTAAGAAATGACACTTGAGGAACTGGCCTAGATAAGTCTTTCCAGCTTCCAAACTGTGGCACATTATGATATATAAATATGGAAATAGGATCTTCCACTCAGACTTTAACTCAAACACTCTATTCAGTTCTGAGTACTGATAAGCAATCACTTTACTGCATAATAAAGCTACTTTGGTAATAGTTTGCAACACCCCCTCTATTTCAGGGTAGAAGTCAGATTAATTCTATTCAGAAGGATATAAAAACAAGAGCTTCAGCCTTGATGTCATCATTGTGTTCTCTCACTGGCTTCCTAGAGGCACATCTGCAAATGACACTGAGGAATACATCTTCTTTGTAGTAATGGCAGAACTACCTTCGAATGTCAAGAGACACCACCATGCCTTCTGGAGATCCGAAGGAGCATTGCAATAAACTGTTAGGTGGCTTCTGCAGCCTGGTATTCATAAAGGACAAATTCCCTTTCATTCAGAAAACAATAACAACATCTGTTACAGGGCCTCACAAATAGGGTCGAACAACTTGATTTAACTTCAAAGTTAGTTCTACTTTGAGCAGATGGTTGGACCAGATGACCTTCAGAGGTCCCTTCCAACACAAATTATTCCATGATTATATTCTGTCCTTTTTTAGACAGAGCAAAATGTTTCAAATTCAAAACAATTTCAAAGGTAGCAAATGGAACAATGAAAATAAAGAAATAATCTAAAACAACCTTAGTAATATGTTTGTATTTTCTAAGTGGTATGAGACAGCAAGATACCCACACAGGTCTTTCCTTTTGACTTTTTCTGCAATTTGTGATGCATTCCGATGTTGGCAAGCAGTACAAAACTGTTTTGTGGAGCCATCTTGGTTTTGGACAGAATTCCAAAAAATATATATTCTTAGGTCTAACAATAATTTGCAGTTATTACTATATTAAATGAGTTAACATTTTTCTTACAAAGTGAAACCCTTCTGTTTTAGTAATTGTTAAGTTTTTGTTACAGTTAAAAGACACTTTATATCAATCTATCAAATTGGTTTAAATATCTTCATCTTAAAAAACCTCCAAAATCTAAACAATATATTTATACCATCACTGCTGCAACCATCTCTGTTTAGGACCACAAAGTCTACTACATAAAGTACTAAAAACCTTGAAAAACAAATTAGATGAAGCAAGTTGCTACAAACAGTTGAAATCTTACTGAACTTACAAATGTCCAAAATATTCAAGCTTCAGTCTTGTGTTTCTTGAATTATTTCTTATGTCATGAGAACTCTCAACATTATCAATCTACATATTTCATATGGTTTCATGATATTTTCTTAGTTGCTGTTTATTTAAAAGTCATACATCCTAATTTAGGACTATACAATGGCTGCATTTTTTAAGAAAAAAAAAAAAAAAAAAGAAAGAAAGAAAGAAAGAAAGAAAGAAAGAAAAAAAAAAAAGAACATTGTATTTAATAGCAAAACTGAATAGAACATCCTGAGTTGGAGGGGACCCAAAACGATCATCAAGTCCAACTCCTGGCTCCACACAGGACCACCTAAAAATTAAAGCATGTTTCTGAAAACATTGTCCAAATGATTCTTGAACTCTGTCAGGCTTTGTACCATGGCCACTATCCTGGGGATCCTGTTCTAGTGCTCAATCTCTCTTGTAGCAAAGTACAAAATAATGAGAACAGTGAAGCAATCAGTAGGGACTCCTGATTTTACCAGTCATGTAGAAGACAGAGGTCAGTTCCTTGTCAGGAAGGATTTGAGCTTTGATCTGCAATGAAAATAACCTAGACATCAGGCTGTAGAGTAGGCTGAGGTAAATTATCTGTATTCCCTATTATAGTTGCTGCATTCTATACCTCCTACAAATCTCTAAAGATGACTTGAAAAAAGTGCAGTTCATAAAGGAGAAAGAAATGTGGGTACAGTTTCAAACTCAGTTGGCTCCAGTAACTGCTGACTTTCATAATGACAAGACACAGTCAGTATGTTCCTCCTGTTCTGTTCACAAGCACAGTGAAAAAAATCTTGCTCCTGTGGTACATTGTCATTAGTAAATTTGTAGTAAGTACTTCATCCATGCACTACCTAATCTCCAAACTCCTGTAAGACCTCATAGAAGTTGCTAGCTTCTCAGGAGGAGGTAACTGGCTATATTTCAGTTCCACATGAGACAAAGGCTACTGATGAGTTACTGCATATGCTGTCACTCAGAAGAAATACATTTTTGTTAAAAACGAACAAACAACAAAAGAACTGTGACAAACTTCCATATTCTGTCCCTCTCACATACCTTTGGTATAACAGCTCATTACATAAGAAAAATGAAGATATCTTCCACTGTATGGCTGAGGCATAAACCTAAACACTCAAAAGCATGTGACAGAGCTTACTTCCACCACATGACAAAAATGGATGTCTCGGTGTCCCCCTGATATAATTATATAAATTCATATTTATATATTTATATAAATACATACAAAAATCCAGCCAGTCAGCAGCTCATGAACTCAACTAGCCCATCTCTTAAATGCAAGTAAAGGTGACAGCAAGCAAATCCATGTCATTTCTAAAAGATGCGTGCTGTATCTGTCTTTGAAGATCACTAGTAGTGGAGATTCTGCCACTTTCAAAACCAGTTATTTTAAAAAGATAAAATATTTCTTAAGTGGTCATGAAAACTACTATACATGCAAGGTGAATTTCACTAGGGCTGGTGGCACTTTGGTCATATGATGTATCACCTTCCTCCTGGAAACAGGCTAGTGGGAGAAGAGCCATAACTGGATGACTTACTTCATGGGGCTGAATCTTGTCTCTCGACTGTGAGTTGACACTGCCTTACATCTGTGGCACTGTGAGAGACATACTATCCCCATCTTTGAATCTTGCCTTTTTTTTTTTTTTTTTTTTTTTTTTTTTTGCTTGTTTTCTTTAGTTCAAACTGCTCAGAATTGAACCTCAGTTCCCAGAGAGAAGTGAGGCATCTCCAGGCCTTCTACAAACAAGTTGTCTGGTCTGAGCTGGTCATCTAGGCAACCTCTGTACGGAGAAAGGAACACAGGCAACTCCAGACCATGATATAGCAGTTGTGTGGGATGAGTTACCTCAGAAGTCATGTTTTTCTGACTACAAAAGCAGCTCATGAACTATTTGACAGCTCACTTACAGAAGGTTAAAGTTTAAGGTGACCAATACAAAGCTCAGAATACATAAATCTCACTCTTGATAGCCAAAATAATATTATTATGCAAAGTTACCATTAATTATTAAAAATGCCTCCATTTTTACTTAAGCTTTAAATTATCTTGCCTTTCCATAAAGTTACACCAAAATGAAATTTTAATGGGGAAAGCTAAAAAATGAAAAATAAAACAAACATAGCCAAGAAAGGGACAAACACTTAAAATGTGTATGTAGTTGGGCTGAGCCAAAGCTTGCAGATTTAATAGAAGAATAAACATATAATTTGACAGAATGTGAGAATATAAGAGAGGTAGACATTTAAACAGTTAGGCAGTTTTTAAGAAACAAAGGATACCTCTCGTAATCTGCACCATCTAGTGTGACATACTCTTACTGTTATATGGAATAACTGAATGGCCTTTCTTCAATCATTGTGATGCTGCATAACCTACAGAGGATGGGTGATGGATCTGACTTTGAATGATTGTATAAGGCTCAGTATATAATACCAATGTTCTACAACTCTGAGACACTTTATTCTCATAAAGAGTTCTCATAAAGTTCTTCCTTAGAAAAATAATGAAACGAAAATTGGACAAACCTGTTCTCTTCCAGTAGACTTTAACCTGAAGTAGATTGTCCTGATAGAAAGGAGTTCCAATTTTAAGAAAACGAGTGGTTTTTCTTCTTTGAAATTTTGAGTAAGGATCTACCACTCCTTTCTGGGGTTTCCCAGCAGATGTCTGCTCATCTGCAGTACATAAAACAATTAAGAAAGTATTTATTTTAATACAGTGCTGTCTAATGACCATGTTAACAATGTTCAAATTCAGAGAAAAATAAAATCTCATTTCAATATCTTACCTAAACAAAATTATTATAAGTTTAAAGAGCAAAGTTCATAATGACTGAAAAATATATAATTGGTTTGAAATTCAGTAAAGGTATTTTAGAGAGAGGAAAAAGGTAAATTTATTTTAATGTGAAAATGCTCTCTAATTTTTTAAAGAAATCATAAGTAAAGGGAGCGAATTTATAACCCCAGAAACAAAAAATGTTAACACTGTGACTTTTTAAACAAGCATGGTATCTAGTTGTACTTCTGTATAATCATTCATGGACTTTATATTTGCACAGTATTTGAATATACACAAAAACTGAGGATGGGATTGAGTGTAACCCACAGAGGCTACATGTGGTTATTACATCAAAGTAAATACAGTCCTTTGCTATGCTATATGAGAACACTATGGTCAAATTAAAGATCTTTCTTGCCCACTTTCCTGTCTCCAACAGTGAACAGTGAATGCTTAGGAAAACATTGTAAGAGCAGAATGAACTTTGAGCAACTCCCTCGGTGTATGTACCTAGCTTCCAATAAGCAATGGTAACACTACGTCCTTCATCAAATAACAGTTTGTTCTTCATCTAATAACAGTTTGTGAACATATAACAGGATTGTCAATATTCAGAATAATTGAGTATTCCTAGATATTTTCAATTTAAGAGTCAGTAGTGCAGATTCAAACTACATTTAATTACACACTTTCAGATATACCAATTCTGATTGAGGACAGTATTTGTATCAGATTGAAAACAACAACAACAAAAAAACACCTGTATTTAATTCTATACTACATTTATTTACATGTATTTAATTCTATACTACGTTTCAATAAAAAACAGAGATTCCAATGATTAGGAAGTTGTGAATTATTAACTACTTGAGAGAAAAAGGGAAAGACTCAAGTTTCAACAATAATCGTGAACAGGAAAGCTTGAATATTTTGCCTGATATGTAGCTTCAGCTAAAACCTTAATTGCTTTCTGGAAAAAATATACTTTTTCAACCCTTTTAAAAATCTGATATATTTTTACATTTTCTTTGCTTTTAAATCAAAGCAAACCTACCAAATATATGCAAATTCTTTCTCAAGGTAACCATAGCGTTTATGTTATCTGAAAGAAAATCACAAAGTGATAGAGTAAAATACAAACTTGAATCTATTAGGTATATATCAATTCAAAATATTTTAATTTTACTAAATTTATACTTTGCTGTTCTCCCTCTACTCCACTTCCATATATATATGTGTGTATAAATATATATATATACACACACACTGTATATACTGATCAAGAGAGAAAATTTTGCTGCATTTCCCAGAAGTGAAGCATATGAGTATATGTGAAACAACATATATGTCTGAGTGTGGGGAAAGATAACGCCAGAGGGCCAGGGTCAAAGCTCACAGAGGTCTGTGGGATTGAATTACTTCTGTGGGTTATGGACTGATTCTATTCTGATGACATGAACAGACACCTAAAAAGACCTTAATTCCTCAGAGAGTTGAGTAACTGACAGTGGAACTTCAGCAAAATTGGAACAGTGCTTCTGGAGCTACTTCCCAAAGGCCATAGAAGTCCCCAAATAATGAGAAAGCGTGAATGTCCTGTCCTAGATAATATTTCAGGCAATTTATTTTTCAGATTTCTCCATCTGCTTCTGAGTATTCTTGAAAACACCTCAAGCAGAAGTAGCTCTAACTAACTTCAGTGAGACTTAGAAGATGAATTCAGATATATTTGCATTGCCTCTAGAGGTAGATTTTGTTTTTTTTCCATATAAACCATAATTTAGCCATTCTTAGAAAAGGTCTGAAAAGGTCCACACACACTTCTCAACAGAGTACTCAATCACACTAAAAAGTGTGGTATCACTGGTTTTGACCAAAAGAATTTAGAACTCCTGGCTTTAATAGGAAGGATGTTCAGATTTGTCTATCAACTTATAGACATATATTTGTCTATAAATTTTAAACTTTAAATTTCAGCCTGGAGAAGCAAAGGCTCCAGGGAGACCTTATAATGACCTTCCATACCTAAAGGGGGCCTGCAAGAAAGCTAGGGAGGGACTCTTTATCAAGGAGGGTAGTGATAGGACAAGGCATAATGGCTTTAAGGTAGAAGAGGGTAGATTTAGATAAGATATTAGGAAGAAATTCTTTACTCTGAGAGTGGTGAGACCCAGGTTGCCCAGAGAAGCTGTGGGTGCCCCATTCCTGGAAGTGCTTAAAGCCAGGTTGAATGGGGCTTTGAGCAGTCTGATTTAGTGGTAGGTGTCCCTGCATGTGCCAGGATGGTTGGAAATAGATGATCTTTAAGGTCCTTTCCAGTCCAAACCATCCTGTGATTCTATGATTCTATGACTGATTAATGAAGCACTTTCCTGTAAAACAAATGTGCTTGGTTTAATTCTCACAGGCAGTGATTTGGCCCAAATAGGTAGAGAAAATGAGATTAATGGGGGGAAAAAAGGAGATATTTAGGTCTATCTTCTTGGTACATTAAAATGTTAAACTACTGTAGATATGGAGGTCTGTTATAGTTAAAACTACTTTAAAATATTTCATACATATCGAAACAGAATATGTTTGCAGAAGGGTCCAGCAAAAATAGAGATTGATTAGTTATGGTGAGAGTATTTAGGGTAACAGCAACATTATGAAAATGGTGCCAAATAAAGTTTAAACTTTGATTTTACCTTAAAATAAAAATGTAAATGCATAGAAAATGAAATAATCAGGAAAGGATATTTAAAATGATATCTCTAGCACCTTTTAATCAGAATTTTGCTGTACTGTATATTGTATATACATTGACAGTTGGGACTGTCAGTATTGTAATTATGAAAACATTCAATTAAGACTCAGTTTACTGTTAGATTCAGATATGATTTTAAATTATATTTTTATAGTAAAATGAGAGAAACAGTTTCAACAGCTTGCTCAATGTCTCATTGGCAAGGTATGCATAATAAAGGTACCTGGAATTCTTTCCCAGTTACTAGGACAAAGCCCAGCCCAGCACAGTGCTGCCTTAGCACGTGAGGTCTTAAAGAAGATTTTAAAAATAAGTAACCTGACCTCTAGAGATCTCAAGATTTTAATTTGAATATTGGTCCTATGTGTGTAACATTTTCTTGAGAATTCATTTCTTATAAGCTATGAACAATTTAGGCTCCCTAATAGAAGAGTCAGAGTTTTATATCAATTCATAGCAGATATGTATTTGAGTGGTCCAAGAATCTGAATTCTTGGGCTAGTCAAAACAGTCAAGATTTTGAAAAGGATTGCAAGCTACAACTGTCTAGTTAAGACAAAGACACAGAAATGGATTTACTCCAGCGACTAAGGAATATAGTTAGTATTTATAACTATAATGTATTTTAAAAATATTAACATCACAGTGATGCACATGCTTCCATTTTCATTGTATTTGTTTACTTCAGGTGAACAGGAGCTAAGACAAGTATTAGGTGAAAACTATGATCAGTTTTTAGATAAGCAATTTAACATTAAAAGGTTACTCAGCTTGACCAAGACAAGATCACTTTGTTATCAAACAGCCAGCTTTAAGAAAATTATTTCCTTTCACTTGAGAAACCATTACACAAAACATTCAAAATCCAGGTAAAGAAGAGAGAAAGTATTCAGGTGTCTGAATACTCACTGTTATTCCTGGTGTCCTGTGTTGTGCTAAAATGGAGAGAAACCTTAGCACTTTTAAGGCGTATCTGACCCCAGCGTGTTACTGCCTGTAGTTCTACATTGTAGTTGCTGTTGGGCTGGAGTCCCTCCAGGACCACATAATTCTGGGGCTATAACAGAGGAGAATAAATATACAAAGCAGTTATAGCATTACTGAAACACAAGCTCTTATTAAAAGCAGGACTATTATCTTGGGCTCACTACTCTTTTGAAATTAGAAAAGAAAACTCATATATAAATTTCAGCAGAACAAAATTTTCTTTCTTTAAAACAACATTTTACTGAACTATATTTTTGTGTGTCATTTTTAAAGAACTAATAAAGGACTAACTTTCCTGGTTTTTACAAAATTTTTGGCAATTCCTTGGCAAATGCAGACATGTACTGTTTAGGTCAAAATTAAAGGTGTTTTTATATATATATTTGTATATTTTTTTTTTTCTTGTGCCTAAATTATTTTAGCCAAAGAAATTTAAACTCTTTTCTCCACAATTTCTGCATTAGCAAACTATTGACAACTTAATCTAGAGACAGCTAGTCTGAAGACAGCTAGAATGCAAGATTCAGTACATTTGTCAATATTTTCTATAAAATGTTTTATACAAAAATACAAATAAATAAATAAATAAATAAATAGGCATGAAAAACAAAACAAGACAAAACAATACAAAAAAACTCCTTATTAACAAGGATTCTTTTCCTCTGCAGAATAAAAATAGAAAAGAAAAAATGAAGTTTCCATTGTCATGAAAGTGTACATGAGTAGGATTAATCAATCCTACATGAGTAGGTTTATCATTCTCTGATTAATAACCCATAAATTAAAGTCCCATAATATTGCAAAGAAGCGACAAGGCTTCACAGTATTCTTACATTCTTAAACATGTTTTTAGTATTTATAAAAATCCTCTTCTAGCCCGAGTCACAGACAGAATACATTACTCCATGTTTTCATTAGCATTCTTTGTGCCTCTAAAGTTTCACAGCCTCTAAAGCTTCACAGAGTGAAGAGGACAACTATGCACTGCCAGAGTTCAGAGACTGTCAAAAGCATTCTGTTGCAATGATGTCTACCTATTTTATGTTATTTATTATTAACTATAACTCTTGATTAACGACATTGATTTCTAAATACTGCAGCAAAAATATTTGCATGTCTACCTAGAATGATCTAAAAATCTTTATAAAATGGTTTGGACTAGACTACATTTGGACTAGACCACACCTAAAGATAAAAACAGAGAAAAAAAAAAATCTTCAGTGTTCTTTAAAAAATGAGATTTTTTCACCTTGTTTCACATTTTCTACAGTTTCTATTTTTAGATTGAAGAGTTTCTGTAATATTCAAAGGACCATTGACCAGCAATAGCCTCAGGAGTATCCTGTGGGGGTAGTCTCATTGCTGTACAGTTTCATGCTATGCTACAGAAGACAAAGTACAATGGGCCAGGAATAGTATGAAAGGTATTCTAAGAGCCTGTCTTTTCTCAGATATGTCTTGGATCTTCTGGATTTCCTTATATTCAAGGCCAGAACATTGTCCCAATTATTTAATACTGTATATTGGATGTACCCATATACCCAGTCTGAAGGTCTCTAGCCAATAGTAGCTTCCCTGAGAAACACAAAATTTTCTACCACAATCTACCAAAAAATTTTCTATCACAATCCAAATCTACTCCTACCTTGCTAAAGTGATTTTTTAAAAGTACAGCATAACTCTTAAAAAAAAAAAAAAAAGTTGGTTTTTTTTTTTCTTTTTTTTTGTTGTTGTTGTTGTTGTTGTTTGTTTGTTTTGTTTTTGTTTTTTCCTAAGTATTTAACTTGAGTAGAAACGAAAAGTTAAGTTATCTTAGTCCCTGAGAAGACTCCATATCGTTTCCATTTTTGGTTAAATTTCCTTTTCCCTCCTTTCCAGTGTAGAGCTGGTGATGATGGCTGCAGTCTCCAGAGCCTGATCCCTGTCCATTCCCATGAAAAGAGGTGGGTCCATCTCCACCATGCTCATGGATTTGGCTATGTCCAGTCTGCTGTAAATGAACTCAGATTAATACCTTAATTGCTCTCATTTTTCTCAGGATTTGGTGCCTGAAGGAAAGAGAGAGAACTATAACCCTACAGCTGTCATTCATAACAGTGCAAACATGCAAACAGAGCCAAAACACAGGGTTAACACAGACATGGAAACAAATTCTCACAATGCATTAGTAAAAGTTAGTTCAGAGAATTAAGTCCAGCCTGTATTTGTAATACATTTCTATTCCTATTAACTACTTTAAGATACTATGCAATATGCTTAAGGATATGACAGCAGATAATTTTCCAGTAAAGCAATATTGATATGTGTCAAAAAACTCAAAGGAATTTAGTGCTATGGAAATATGTCAGATCTCTGGTACAGCAGAGTACTTAAGTGTGGTTTTGTTTTGTTTTGTTTTGTTTTCCTTGGACCTATAATAATTATTTAATAGTTACTCTATAGTGCCCCAAATTTTATTTGCATATTGAAATAATAATGCAACAGACAATGCTACAACTTTTAAATAAAATAATACTGTATCTTTCGGAAGCACAGTAAAATAAGCCTTGCTATAGAGGACAAACAGCACTTAACTTTCTATATATCTGTCATGCAAAATCTTATAATACTTGTCTGCATTTTACAGCAGAAGTCTGCTTCTCTCCTAGAGTTCAGTAAAGCATAGAGACTGAGAAATCAAAATTGTCTATGGGGTTGGTGATCTTAAAAATTAAGGCAATTACTTTCTCATCTTTTAAAATCAATGCAATGCATCGTATTTTTGATACTTCTAATCTATTTATTTTATGACACAAATAAGTTTGAACATTTCAGAATTAACACACACATACTTCTGTCTCCTTTGCTATTTTATTTCTTACCCCATCAGTAATCTTCCTTCTTTTTTTTTTAGCTGGGATCGCATATTTGCTATACGTCCAGCTCCAGAAGACTTTGTAGTGGTGCACTGGGATATCAGGCTCTTCTGGAAGATCCCAAGTAATCATTACATTTACACTTCCATCATTGTTTGCACTTATATTGGCAATTCTGATATTAGATGGAGCTGGTGGAGCAGACGGATCTGCAAATAAAAAATAATAATAATAATAATAACAAAATCATCTTCAGTAAGGTAAAGTTCATATTCATCTGATGTGTCTAATAGCTATAAACAAGCTGTATTAAATGTTCTTGTTACACTTATGAAAATTCAGGCAAAAAATCCCATAAGTGAGCTGGCTTTTTGTAAATTCTAGAAATCCAAACCTTACTAAAACTGTAATTATGTGCTTGCTTACCAGCTTTGGGACTATCCTTTTAGGATTGTTGTTATATTGTTGCTATGATCACAAATATTACAAAGCTTTATCATAATGTTCTAAACTATTAGGTTTACTTCTGGTATTCACTACTTTTATGTAATGACTGTAAAAAGCTCCTAGTCTATGAGTGGCCTTCTGTAGTCCTCCTAGAATTTAATGGTGGAAATGCTGATTATATATATATATATATATTTTTTTTTTTGGTGTTCTCAAAGAATTCTCAAATGAGAATATTTCTACAAGTTGAGTCTTTCTTAAAAATTCTTCTATTGATATCCACTACCATGGGACATAAACATGTCCTTAGAATAAATCTAATTAAGATGTAATGAAATATTATGCTTCCATAGAAGTCCATAGTTATATTTTTATAATGACAAAAAACAATTAGCTATCCCTGCTATTTATTTTACTATTCTGAACTAATTTCTGATCAATATTACCTGAGATATTATTCCTGCAATTCTCTGTGTGTCAACCCTAGAGTCAAGAAGGACACCTGACACTCAAAGGTTCCACAACTAAACCTCTTACAATATTGAATTTTAGATCCTCATTGGGGTTCTAATATATGATATGCTGTCTCTGAGTCAAGTGTATAAACGGAGACTTTGCATCCGAGCTTCTGAAAGTCAGACATGCTATTATATGGCTTTTACTTTTTAATCATGATTCTCAATCTAAGTAATCTTAGAATCATTATAAAAGAGTGAATCATTATATCAAGAATCATTATATCAAGAGTGAATATGGCAATATACTTATTTCACCAGCAATTAAGTGAAAAAATATAAGACTTTGAAAACTTTATTTTTCTAAATGCCTGTGGTAGACAAACGTTAGTGGCAAAATATAATGAAAATGCAAAAAATAAATAGATAGATAAATAAATAAATTAAAGTAAACACTGCGGCTCAAAAAAAAAAAAAAAAAAAAAAGAGAGAAATTAAAGGTATATCAGGCAGGAAAACAAACAAGCAAACAAACAAACAAACAAAAAAACTTGTAACAATTAAGGCATGGGATGAAGCTGAAGCCAAGAAAAAAATAGTGTTTGAGAAAACCACATTTACAAAAATTTTCAGCCAAATGAGCCACCACTTACTGCCAGAAATAAAACGGAAGGTGTGAAGGTGTGCAGAGGAGCCACCAGGCATTCATTTATTGCACAGTTCACCTGAATCTTTTTTATAACGGTTAATGAGCTGTTAAATGAGCTTTCCAGACATACTAAATTCATCTGATAATCCCTATGATAAATTGTCTCATTGAAAAATTCCATCATTTAGCTCATACAAACTGACACATTCAGAATTAATAAAGACAGCATTTCCTTTTTAAAGATCAGCAGATGTGAAATAATGGCTTATTCCTGTTATTTAACAGGAATCTTGGTTAAACAACAATGGATGCTCCTGTTTCCTCATACATGCTATTTTAGTTAAATAGTAATGGATGTCCCTGTTGCCTCACACATGTAATTCAACCTATTGTTTGGACATAAACATTACAAAGCATACCTGAGTTTAAAAATTCTGGAAATTCAACTTTATTTTCCTAATAATGAGAATTCCTTACTTCTTCTCTTTCTCATTTTTTTTTTTTTTTTTTTTTTTTTTTAATGAAATTGCAAGCCAGATTCTTTTATTTTTTTTTCTGTCTTGGCAGAAACACTTTTCATACATTTATTGCCTTACCTGTGAAGTACACATCTCTATCTTAAACACATACAAAGCTGTGTATTTTGGAGGGGATAAATGCAAGAGATTACCTTATATAGTTTGTTTTAGGTAAATGGCTTGTATTGTTGTCTAACATAGTTCCTCATCTACTTCTATCACTTACTAAAATAAGCAGATACAAAATTAAATTTAGATGCAATAAACAGAACCATGAATCAGAAAACCAAAATCAAAAATTAAGCATTCATCTTCACTGAATTAAAATGTTAAAGTTCTTTTTTTTCATGTTATATGACAATGTATTATGACAATAAAACATTTATAACATGAAGTGCAACATGATAATATTACTGCACGTGATTTATTTAGGATATCTCCCAGAAGTACTATGCATCATGTATTATGTATACATAACATATGGGATACAATTAAAGTGTTTCAGAGATTATGCCTTCATGAATGGTCAGATATAAGCCTAAACAATTCTAACTGTACAACATCTTTGTCTTCATTTTGCAACTGCAAAAGATTCTAAGAGCCCTAAAAATTCTAAAAGCTAAATGAAATAGCTCTTCTGTACAAAGTGTATTACACAATTCAGAGCATTTTCTAGTTCTATTCATCAACTTTTCATATATCTAAAGAAAATTACTGATTTTTGTTTGTTTGTTTTCTTCTAAAATTCCTTGTCAAGTGTTTCTGTCCCCACAAGAATGCAAGATAATGTGTAATTATCCTTATATAAAGTTGGTGACTGATCAGAACTGAGCTTTTAAGTGTCTCAGCATCACAAGATTTTTCTTTTAGGTAACTTCAAACATCCCTGTTTTTCTCATTAACATAATCAGAAACAAAAATAGCAAGGAGAAGAACTGTGTACATATTGAAAACAATAGATCATTTCTTTTGAATTCTACAGTACCAGGATTTCACCCTATACTTACTATAATTCCAGTTTATTGAAAACATAACATTATCAGTAGCATTTCTGCATGCTCTGTTCACTAGAAACAGTCCAATCTGCAGACAGAATGCAGATTTGTATTAAAAAAATAAAAATAAAAATAAAAAATAAAAAAAACTTGTGCTGTTTTACCTTTGCTGAGGGAGAATTGTGCATTAATCCATCGTATTAATCATCCCAGAGAAGGAGAGGGAATGGTGAGTGAACAGCTGTGTGGTGTGTAGCTGACAGATAGCTAACCAAAATAGGTAACTTTTGCTTAAGGAAAGAAAAAAAATCCTCCTCTTAAGTTGAATATACATGTGAAATAATATGAAAATAGTAGAAACATTTTCCTGAGTGCCCACTTTTTTCAAGCTGTCTTTTGTGAGCCTAGCAAATGCCATTGAAAAGGGCTTTTGAAGAGGAGGAAGAGGAATGGTTGTAGATGTGGAGGACAGAAAGGAAGTTCTGCAGCTGACAGACATGAAAAGGTGAGATATTTCAAACTGTCATATTTTCAAGAAGGGCTTTTAAAAAACTCATAGACTAAGCTGTAGAAAATAATAATCTAGAAGCAAATAAATTGAACAAAGACAACAACAACAACAACAACAACAACACTTTGGAATGGAATGGAATGGGACGGAATGGAATAATTCTGTTGGAAGGAACCTACAAAAGCACTTCAGCACTAACCGAAAGTTAAAGTATTATCAAGGGCATTGTCCAAGTGCCTCTTGAACACTGGCAGGTATTATAGTTTGGCATTAAATCATCTGAAAGAAAGAAGGAAAAGAAAAACACAAAGACTAACAAACAACTGATTGTGGGGACCCAATATTAAAATATTTATTGGAGTTTGGGTACCTGAAATATGAAGCCACTTAGTGAGTGGCTGAAGCAACTACGAGCTGAAGATCCTTTCCATATTATTTCCATACCACTATATAATTTATTCATATATTTCTATGTCTCTCTGTACCACTCATCACTATAACTGACAGAACTGTAATTTTTTAAGCCAGAAAACAGGAATATTCATCTTTTCTTTCATTAGAAAGGATTGAGTTTCACCAGCAAGAAGGAATAGCAACTAGGCTAGATATTGTGATCTCTGTTATTAAGGAAGGAAATAATAATAATAAAAATAATAATAAAAGAAGCCCCAGACTCAAAAAGGAACAAACAAAAATTAAAAACACCCCAAAACTCTGCAAAGTCCTCCCCTACAAGAAAAAAAAAAAAAAAAAAAAAGTTAAGTAGCCTTAACAACATTCTCCTTCATAACGCATGCCTACCACTTACCAGATAATGTTTTTTTTTTTTTTTTGTCTGTTTTTTTAAGCCTTCACAACTGTATTATTGAATGGAAAAGTCATGCTTCTACAAGGTGTTCTGTTATGCTTCTGTATGTCTATGCAAACACTAAAAAGCCATACACAACTTGTGTGCTGAAATATTTCAAAGTCTAATAACTGGTATTGAACTATAAAGCTTATATACATAAAATGTTTGTTAACCTGACTATGAAGCAAAACTGGAATTCTGCTGTCTATAAAGCTTAATAGCCATTCTGCTACTAGCGTTCATATATCTACGATCCCTTTGACTGACTGCCCACATGTATAATTCAGATACATGAACATTAAACTACTGGAATGGAAACTACTGCCAGTTTTTCAAATTTAAAGTTCTGAAATTTTATATACATGAATTTATCTGAGTGTTCAATCAAATTCTTTGGTTTGCAGAAAAAGTGATGATAGTTGCAGCTCTTCCTTTGTTGTTTATGGTACAGCTCAAATAAAATAAAAGCCATTATATATTCTAGAATTTGGCACAGACAGTTGTCCTCAAATCTGAAAAATTCTGGTCTCAGCAGCTTGACAAGTAAATCACTTCTCACTGCTAGAAACGATAGTTTCATTAGGTCAAGGCTGAGAATGCTGTTCCAGCAAATGGAGTAAGTACTGCATTTGTCTGCATTGTATCTGGCTTGAGTATACCCAAAGGACTTAAATTCTTGTCTTGCTGGCTACTCAGCCATCACAAGCAAAACTCTGTTTCAGGCCCCAGAAGGGAGGATTCCTCACGTCTAATAAAAAAATAATAAAAACATAAAAAATAAAATAAAATAAAAAAAGCATCACATAATCACCATTTCAAAATGCTCATCTTTCTATATTCGTTTATTAAACTTAGTAATAGACAGTTTATCTTTTACAAAATTCTTTCAATCAATAGGGTTTGGAAGTGCTTTGCAACCTTAACATAACAGCATGGGTAAGCTATGCTTACAAGAATCACATCATACGTTGCTGTAAATGCATTCACTTTGGCTTTAAACGGGGCAACTGTAATGAAAATAAATAAATAAATAAATGATTTGAAATATATTTCAGAGAGGAAACAATGACATTGGAACCTGGAATTCCCCATCTGAATTGTAAAAGTGACAGCAAGTTTGACTCCATTTTAAACCCTTTCTTACAAAGATTTGTCTTTTTTTTCCTGACTTAAAATGGGTCACACATTGCTAACTTTTAAACATTACGCCTACCAATGCTAGAAATCTGCTGAAGCTGCTCTACAGACAAGTTTCCAACTTTTAAACAGTTCCAAGGCATAAGCAGGAAGACTGGCTTTGCCCAATGGAAATGGCACACATAAAGCAGCTGTGCAACAGTATAAAAAAATCATTGGTCCCAAAGGAGCAACAGAAAGAATTTTATTGCCAGGAGTGGGTGTCTGTTCTGGTTTTACTAACACTCAGTAATGCATGCATGAAATCTCATCCAGCATAGCACTTATGTGCTGTGAAAACAATGTTGTCTGCTTCCTTTTGCTAGACAATTTATTCTGTGTATGCTAGCAGCTGCCTTTATGTTGAAGATAAAAACCTTTAGTAGAGGTAGAGTGATCAGATGGTTTGGGCTCATTGTGTTGATCATACAGTCTGTTTTTGCCTGTGAAAATGGCACGGTACCTAACTACAGACCAGAAAGATAATATATTATATGGAAATGTTTAATGCTGGTCCCTCTGGTTAACTGCAGTCCCTGTTGAGAGTTCATTCTCACCACAAAACATAAAAAGCTAAAAAGCAGTAACCTAAAAATCCAAATACAATTGCAAGTTGTATTACTAGAGCCATGTAACTTCTGGCAATTTGGGTTAGGCTATCCACTGCCCACTTAATAGAAGAAAAGCATAGACAGTTTTTTTTTTTCCAAAAAAGACTTATTTATGGATTGTAGGATCAGTACTCTCCTCCCCATATTGCAAACAAAGCAGCTTGGAGAGAACCAGTCAAAATTTGAAAATAAGAATATTTGTACCTTTGGGAATCAAAATATTCTGCCAGTCATTCTGTTAGCTTTTTGCTGTTATTGCAAATTTTTTCACTTGGTGGAAGATGAAAAGCAAACCAAATACAATTAAAAAAAAAAAAAAAAAAGTGAAAAAAAAAAATGTGAAGTAGAAATCACTGTCAAAATATCATGAAGCTTTGATCAATTTTATTTGACAGTATCAATCAGAAGAGGACACACTCTCCAAGGTGCAACATTCACTTCATCTTCTAGTCACTCTGCTCCAAAGAGATAGGCATAATTTAATCTGTGTCTCTTGTAAATTTGGTATCAAATTTTAGAACAATGAAGCATTATTTTGTGAAGGGCCATGCCAGACAGGCATGTATAAATGCTTTATTTCCTTTAATAAGAAGAAATAAACAGCATAAAAAATTCTCTCTGCTTATGCTCTGAATATTTCATAAATTATATATCTCAGCTTTGTCACTTTGATTATTATTTACATGTTAATGCAAGAAATGAACACATGAGGCAGTGTAAAACCGCTAACAAACCTTTGCCTCAACTTTTTACTGTGTTACAATATCTACAGCTACAGCAGCTAAAAAAAAAAAAAAAAAAAAAAAATCAAAACACAAGTAGATGAAGAATGGTGTAGAGCCATTATAGCTGGAATGCTTGATGAAATATTCTTTTGTCTTCCTGTTTTTGTCTTATTAATGACTGGGAAATTAAAGTAATTTGGATAATATGGATCTTTTTAGTGATAGAAAAGTTAATGGAAATTACACACCTCAGAAGATGTACAGTTATTTTGAATAAAACAAAACTTTACTTTGCTGTGTCTGCTTAGAAACCATATTTTTGCACTTGCAAAGGACACAGACTAGCATAAACAGCATTTCAGTAACCAGACAAGAAGTCTTCCTCTAAGTAATTCCAGCATCAATGTTTTTGAATATTCTTTTTAACAGTTTAAAATATTTAGTGACAGAAATATTATATCACATTTGTCCTCCTTTAAAAAAGTACAATTTACTATTTATTGTAACGTAGGAGCAGCTGGTAAAAGTTCAGCATCTCACGTGAGAAACTGTCTTATGAATTGCTAGCACGTTTCCTCATCAAAGGATTTTTTTTGAAGACTTCTGGTAAGTCTGAAGAGATGATAATCTCTTCTTGCTCTTGGCACAACACGATGAATTGAAACAGTACAAGAACTGATGTGGGTTTCTGTCCATACTTTACACAAACGTACCACAGAGAACCAGCAACCTTCCAAAGGTGATGTGCCAAAGTCCTCCTTCCTTTTCCAAATTAGAGGTTAAATGTGCCTGTAGGAGCACAGCAAGAGACAGTAGATGTTGGCATGCAAAAAACAAAAACAAAAACAAAAGCAAAAACAAAACAAACAAACAAAACAAACAAAACAAACAAACAAACAACAACAACAAAAAAAACAGGCACATCTGATCAGCAGTTTCTTGCCTCTCTGCCAGGAAGGGGCCACCACTTCCCACTGAGTTCCAAAGTAGTAATTAAAAGTCTATGACACTATAACTGTTACTGCTGAGTGCCTACTCAGGGACATCGATGCTAAGAGATACTGACTGAAGCAACCCAGTGTCTTTCCTGACAGTCACCACCCAGCAGCATCTGCATTTGGGTCACTTAATGCTTCCACTAATGCTTAATTTGGCAAACACGGTACCTTTGTAACATCCACTGACAATACCAAAGCCTTTAAGATAGTCAAATGGACAGCTGAAATAGGATGACTCTGGCTACAGAGCTGATAGTTAAATTAAGTTCTTGCTGTGTGCTTGGCAATTCATGATTGAGGGCTGGAGTTTAGAAATTTGAAAACTGTTATTGTGAGAGTTACAGTAACTTTTTGAACAATGCTGGTTACAATAGTTTATGCCCTTATCAAGATCCTTGTTGCTTTGGTTTACTAAGTTAGAGCATGAAGAAGTACTACTGTCTTCTGCTGTCCTTGTCACAAAGTCCTAAAAGTGCTCAGAGTGCTCTCCGCCCAGCAGACAGCCATAAGCAGTACTAAGGTGAGCAAGTGTTTTAGGGGTAGCTGCAGAGACCACAGAAAAAAGAGGCCTCTGGTATCTAACATGTAATCATTTCAAAAACACAAAATCCTGAAAAACATATCACTGCTACTTGGGAGATTATTCTGAAGAACTATCTTTGTGCTTATCACGCTATCACACTTCTCCAGAAACCCACTTTTGCTAGGGTCAGATACTGGGCTAAAGAGACATTTAGTATGACTTAGTATGGATGTTCTTATATTCTTTACTAATGTAGGTGTTTTGAACAACATGTTCCTGTGGTGAGGAAGCACAGCAGGGGACAAATCTAGGGGAGGAATTTAATACACATCTTGCTTCAAAATGTCATGCTCAAGCCAAAACCTCAGTGTTATCATGATATACATTTATGTAAGTGCAGACACAGTGGTTCCAAGCAGAATAGTTGGAAAATCTTTAGAAACTCAGCAAAAAAAATGGCAATGATCTGAGTTTAAAAGAAAGTTGGTGTCAGATTTAGCAATGCAAAGCTAGCTATATGTGCTGAAATGTAGCTAAAAACAAACAAACAAACAAACAAAAACAGCAAAACAGCAAACAGCAGAGAAAGCCTCTGCTGTTGCTGAATCCTTGCAGTAAGCTCAACGTAGCTTGAAGGAACTGTATTTTTGATGTCATTGAAATGGTGTGCTACTTAAGTGTAACAAACTCTTAAAATAATACTTCTTTTATATTCATAAAGGTTTGTGGTCACAATAATGGTATGACTATTCAACCAATCTTCCTACCACAAATGGGGTTATAGTACCAAACTTATTGAGCCTAATGTAGACTTACTGAATAAATAAGTCTATATCATCCATATCACTGAAAGCACTTGCATGCCTATATAACTTTACAATAATATTTTTTCTAGTATTGCTTATGGCCAAACAGCAAGTTAAAAGCTAACATGGAAACCCATAAATGGTGACTGCCCATATTGTAAGTCAATTCTATCTTTGGAAAGAGGAAATGCATTCCTTGAAGTATTTGTTATAAGAGTGTAAAGATTCTGTTACTACTAAAATAAAGACAAGTCTGTCTATTAGAAACTTTACCTCAATTAGTAATACAGTGAAGAGTGCTAGATCTCATTGTTTGGCACCAGTCAACTGGCATGGTCTGGCTATTTCCACATTATTAACTGTCTTTAAGAAAGGGTAACCACACCCAGATTGTCGGCTGGGGTTGGTTTCAGTGCTACTATGCCTGAAAGTCATCTGGGTAAACTGCTTTGTGTCAGTGAAAAGTGCATCGGAAAAAACTTCATGGGACAGGAGATCTGTTTCCAGCTCCCATCCCCCCAGTACCATTTACTGGTATATTTTCAAAGTTATTTTATTACCTACATCTCTTGCAGAACCAGCAACAGCAACAAAAACTCCTACAACACTTAGTGGACTGTCTACCTTGCCTTCCTAATGAAGAGAAACATACTACTAAACACTATTATGCCCTTTTTATTCCTAAGCCCTTATGATTAGTGCTAGCAAGGGGAAAGTTATATTAAGAGAGCCTGTAGTTCTATTAAAAAAATGATGCTGCAATTACTTAGATATAGGCAACAAAATATTTCTGTAGGCTTCTAAGCATATGGCAGGAATGTACTTATAACTATAAAGGAAATTAAGACAAACATCTTGGAATAACATGTTGAAACCCCACTTCCTTCATGTTTCAAGGTCAAGGTCATGTTGTTTGATACCAACAGTGTGGAAATTGTTAAAAGGAGGTTTATTCTTTGAGACCCCTTACTGATAAAAGAATAATGATGTCTTTAACCTTTAATTCCTGTGTCTACTTCAAACAAATCTCACACCATTTCTAAAGCTGATGGTAACATGGCCAAAAAACCCACCTGTTAAAAACCTTCTGCCACAAAAGCAGGCAGATCAAGTTGCACTCCACATGTGAGCAAATAGAAGGTGAACACCAGCTGTAGGGAACCACAACTCACCTTTCAAGGAGCGGAAGTGCTTGCTGGGTGCTGTGAAACCCCTCGTCCCATGCACATTGACAGCTGCCACACGGAACTGGTACCACCTGCTCGCTCTGATGTCTGACAGCTGGACCCTCTCATCCGTAGTCTGGTGGGGAAAATGTCACAATTACACTTTCCGTTCAGACATGACTAGTTGTGCTCTCTGCCACGTGACACCCATTAAGCAGACTGGGAGGTAGAGGACCCACCTCTTTAATACATGGAAGTGTAAACAATTGTGAACAAAATCACATAACCAGAACATTTTACAGTGCATTGCAGGTCTCTTCTAGAAAAGTGTCCTTTAGAAAACTGGTCAAGTGTTAAATTCAGAAAATTACTTTTCAATTATCACAACTTACACTAGAATATGTAGGGCTTAGCTGATCAGGTACAGACATTTCTGGGAATTATCATGAATCAAAGGACTCATTTCTCCAGGTCCCGAAATGGGAGAGTGAGTCCAAAATGGCTTCACAAAATCCAGAGCTGTAAGAAGCCACCTTTTCTGGTTCATAGGAGACACAAAACCCTCAGGTAAGCCCTCTTGAGATCCTTGGCATTTATGTCAAAATGACACTCTAAGCCTTAACTCTTCTCTGCAGACTTTTCTCAGGTTATAGGAGATGACCTTTCTGCCAACAACACCCACTGAGACTGCTGTCATGATGCTGGCATCATTAATTCAATTTCCAACTTCTGCAGGGAGTGCCTTAACCACTGAAATATGGAATAAACATAGATGCACTCTGAACCCTTTCAGTAGGAAGTACTTTAGTCTGAGGCCTGCTTTTCTCTATCCTGTTTTTTTTTTTTGTTGTTGTTTGTTTGTTTGTTTGTTTGTTTGTTTGTTTTGTTTGTTTGTTTGTTTTCTTTAAGCTTTTAAAGAT
Source organism: Nettapus auritus (assembly GCA_011076525.1). Taxonomy (NCBI): domain Eukaryota; kingdom Metazoa; phylum Chordata; class Aves; order Anseriformes; family Anatidae; genus Nettapus; species Nettapus auritus. The sequence goes on along the minus strand of CM021765.1, from coordinate 130,359,047 downwards.
CTGCTTTCTGCTCTGTTTCTGATTTTTTTTCCTAAGGTACAAAAAGCAGACCTGAACACAACCTTCTGGTAACAGCTGAGCCACTGCCAAGTACATAAGAAATATTGTGTTTTTAGAACTCATTAGAAACTCACCCATTTGTGGCTGGTTTTACGTTTGCAGTTACCTCTCAATTATCCAAAATTCTGGTTATTTCAGACCATCATGTTTATTGTGTTTTAATCTGATTCTTTAATCAAAATAACACATGAACTTGAAAAAAATGACTTGTATATGTCTAAATATACTACACAACCAATAGTGAATATCGTAATTGATCAAGATGCAGACTCATTAAGAAATTTAGTGACATCTATTTATTTATACAAGATGTTTTCTGTAACTTCAAAAATCTACTATATGAGTTTCAATGTTACTTGCAGTGATGCCAAATACTTCCCAAAGAAGGCACGGTATAATCTCTGCTTTTTGCTTTCTTTCCAATCTTTGAAAGAAAGCAGCAGCTGCCAACCTAATTCAGATAGCCAGAATGTCAGGAAATTGCTTCAGCTCTCCAACAATGGCATTTTTAAAGTCCCAACCAATAAAATTTGTAAATATTTTTCTGTGCTTAATCTCATCACTTGTTGACAAATAACATTTAGGGAAAAGGTTATCTGTGTGTGCATGTGAAGGAAAGAGAGCCTTTTTAAGCTGCACTATAGACCGCTCTCAAACTGATGTTTTGCTACTTTAAGCCCCCATGTATTCTTGCTGCTCAGAGTCCTTCTCCATTCAGAGTCCTACATTTGTCTATTTAGCTTAAGCTGGGGTAACAGTCCCTACACTTTTTTCATCTGCTTCATCTTTTTTTCCATTTTTTAGCTTTTACATTACCTGTAGAATTTATTATCTAGTTGAATGAAGGGGTTCCCAGGGAAGAAAGAGCCTATCTGAACCAGTTTTATTATTATTTTTATTCTATAGAGCACTTAAATGTGCTAGCTTGTTTGTTTGTTTATTTTTGTTTTACCCAGCATGAAGACCCACATACTCAACTCTTTACAGACAAGACATGCCAGTGCATTAGAGTGATATAAACTATAACTATATTAACAAAAAAAAATAAATCATGGATATATTCAGAACACTGCTGCAGCTGAGATCCTGAGATTAGTCAGGACCTAACTGTAATTAATTAGTTACAACACTGTGGATTTTTAAAAACATATTTACTGAATTTAGCTACAAGGTAGGCATAATGTGAATAGACTTGACCCCAGATTTCTCAGCTGAGGAATCTCAGTTGTCATTTGCATGAGCTCAGTTATTCTCTTAGGGCTTGTTTAAAACACAGTATTTCATTTGTGTCAGTCTTCTGTGGCAACTGTGAGATGTGGGATAAAATAATGTGTCAACCCATATCACTAAAATTATTTTAATATATGAACAGGCCTTAGGCTTATTCCTGTCATCACTGGTTTTGTTGGCAAAGCTCCTGTTAATCTCAGTGGCATGCAGGAGGTGTATCTGTAACTAAAGCTCCTGCATTACAAACTACTTTGGCACTTCTAAGCATACTTTACATGGTTTTAACATATTTCAAGAAAGAGCAAAATACTGTTGAGATACATTACTCTGTCAGTAAATTGAATATTTTGTTCAATTACTCCAGTTAGTTCTCTCTACTTAAGTATGTTTGGAGCTGAGATCATAACACAGAAAGTGCTTTTGATATCTCTCTTGTATTAACATGAGCCTGCTAAATGGCATGCTGAGTAATATTAAGTAACTAAGGGTTGAATTTCAACACACATCTGAAATTCTTTCTGAGTATTAGAGAAATTATTAAACAACAAATTTACTGATGTCTTAGAATGCCAATATAATGTTTTAAAGAATTTAATCAATGAAAGATGAAACAAAAAATTCACTTCTTAGATAAATCATTATAAGTTTGAAATTATTATTATTATTATTATTATTATTATTATTAATATTATTATAGCTGTTGTTATTTATTTTGCATTTACTTAAAGGAGGAAAGTTTTAAAGCTAGGTTCCAATCTTAATACACTTATAATTTGGAATAAAATAATATAAAAAATGAGTCCTCAGGCAAAATCACTGGCCAACATGTCCATCCTCAACAGCATCCTAAATTCAATAAAGACAAAGGTAAGTCCCCACTAGTTTACTTTACTATATAATTTTATATAAGATCAGCATTGAATCAAAATGTCTTAACCTGGAGAATACAGACTGTAGCCTGACACCTCTTCTTAAGAGTGCATCTCAGGTCTGAGGAACAACAGGTCATATCCAGTGACCAGAAGGAAGAAAGTGGTTGGGCTGTCAGCACACAGGGAGAATTTGGCTGACATTTTTGAATCACCGCTCCAAGGATTTTTTTTTTTTTCTTTTATATATAGGTAAGAACTGGTGTAAGATGGTCTTTGTAGCAAAGTCTGGTACAGAAGACTCTCCCCTTTCCAAGGTTTAAAATAATCAGAGGAGTATTTCTTTTTCTTCATTCCCTTACTCTCACACTATCTTGGATTCCTTTCTGTAGTGCATGGATTTACTGGAAATAGAAGAGATCAGCCTTATCCTGATGAGTTCATAGCTCCACACCTATCTTCATAGAATCATAGAATGGACTGGGTTGGAAGGGACCTTAAAGACCATCCAGTTCCACCCCCCTGCCACAGGCAGGTATGCCACCCACTAGATGAGGATGCCCAGGGTCTCGTCCAAACTGGTCTTGAACGCCTGTAGGGATGGGGCATTCAAAACCTCTCTGGGCAGAGAAGTTTATTTTGAAGTTATGCACAGTGAGAAAGAATTTACAGTTCAAACAGTGAAGGGATATCATCCACAGTGAAAGAAGAACTAAGTTTACACTTCTGACAAAGAAGCAGCTTGACAGTACCACATCTACTACTCTGCCAAAGGACAGCAGACCTCCCCTCTTTTGTGTGAATGGAAACCTACACAAGGTGGGCACTCTTTAAGAATGTTTATCAAAGCAAGCTTCTTCTGGATGACGGAGAAAGAAACCTTCAGTTTATGGGACTGGTGGTTAGCTTCAGGAGGGTTATCTTGCTGGCAAGAGCTGAGAAAATTTTGGACATCCTTAGAACCAGAGGTTTAGGTGTTTCAGAAGCTGAAAGTTTTAAAAAGGATTAGCTGTCCATGGAGTTTAGACAATTCCAAGATGAAGCACTAAGGTTTGTCACAGTCAAGCTAGCAGTAAATATTACTCTTTATTTACTTTAATAGAGGAATAAACTAGTAAGTAAAATTCATTAATCTCTGCCTTCATGCATGTACACATACGTGGCGTCCACTCACACAATACAGAGATATGCGCTCTCATCTGGAGATAACAGGCACAGCATATTTGTATTAATTTAATTTGTTAAATTAATATAATTAAATATCAAAGTGTCAAATATAAACAGCAAAATGAGTATTTTTAGAAGGCATTGCTACAAGCAGAATAATAAGTTTGCTCATCAGATATATTGTATTCTCATGTGAGAGGCAGCTGCCCCTATGCAATTGGTTAAACCATAAAAAGCAATAGTATAAGAAGCTTGGCATAACCACTTTGAACACTGCACATTTTAACAACTTATATCTTAGTTCCTGTATTTTTTATATCAACTAATGCAAATTAGTCAAATTGTTAGCTTTGTCAAGTTTTCTCAAAAAAGGACAGCAAAAAAATTAAAGTTAACAAAATTCCTGTTTCCTGAGGTGATAAAAAACTAAAATTATTTTCAATGTGTTTTCTTTATATTCTTTGAGAGTTAAATAATGTATTAGTGGATTGTCTCCCCTCTTAAAAAGCAAGCATCAAAAACATTCTTATGACAATACAGTGCAAAAGAAATAAACTTCAAAACTATTTTTTCAATACCAAATAAAAATTCATAAGAGACATGTGAAAACACTTCCATGTTAACCCACAATAATGCAATAGAAGAAAGCAAGTAAAAAGTGAAAAGTAATTAATTTAAGTGTTTTTCAAAATTATGTATTATTATTATTATTATTTAAAATTATATTTTATTATTACTAGCACCCTTAAGGGTGTCCAGCCTGTAATGCCCCATAAAGTGCACACAGTTTGCAAAGCCAGTCAGGCATCCTGAAGCTTGTTCTCAACTGACATCCCCAGTGGGGTCTGTTTCACAATCCAATACACATCTCCCTTGATGCAGTAGACACATCAAAGTTCTCAGAAAGATGTCAGATGGAGGAGGCTTCTCCTGCCATAGTGATTAACTCAGCCCTTCTTCCTGCATGTGACAGACCCTCAGGAAAGACAACTGACAGGATTCTTACCATTCTTGCACAGGAACACATTTCTAAAACCCTCTCTCCTGTACATCCCTGTGAAATGGAAGAGATTCATATATGCTCCACAACTGTACATACTGCTTGCTTCCAGAAATGTGCATGAGGTCTGTTTCAGGGATAAGAAAAAGCACAGCACTGTGCTGCTACCTTTGCAGTCCAGATCCACCAGCCAGAAGAACTGTATGGATAAGCCTAGCACATATACATAGCATGATAACTGTGAGGAGCAGTTGACATCTGGCTTATGTTTTCTACATGGTATTCTCCTAGTAGCAAAGGCACTAATTTTTTTGCTGAATATGGAGAATGCAGACTGAAGACCTGCACATCAATTTAGACAATAAGTATGTCACTACAACTTTATCAGATGTGAGGGTGTGCATGTTCATTTGGATGTAATTGCACAGGCTGGGTTTCATGCTAGGCTCAACTGAAGGTCATTTTTCCTGACTGTCCCCTGTAGTACTGCACTAAAGCTAAGGACTTCACTTTTGAGTGTTCAGTTGCACAAGCTTCACATTTTAAGATACCTTTTTCCTACATAATCTGAATGTAGAAAGAACACAGATTACCACAAAACTTCAAATCCTTACTTTATTTTGTGGATGATTCTATTTATTCCCTCTTTCCTTTTTCCTAGCTATAATGACATTTTGCAGGTCTTTTGAAAATCAGCATTTTGATTTCTTGTCAGCAGGGATGAGTGTGAAGCAGCAAAGATAAACGATTGGAACTCTGCCATACAGGTGAACTGTCAGCATGTTAAAAAACAGATTGAAACTAGGAAGGAACTAAGTGAAAATTTATGCTCTGTTGGCTGCTTCTCATTAAGAAACATTTGCTCATGAATCTTACATTTTCAGCCTGGACTGCACTGAGTGATAAGAGCATGACATCATGGGCTTTTCTGAACTGGGAGGGCAACATCTGAAAAAATGTCTTTACAAAGAATAAAGGTTTAGTCTTAACACTCTTGATTTTAAGAATTGAATGGCCTTTTTATCAATTATATTTCTTAGCATTTTGCTAAGAGCCAAGCCATGCCTTGGAGACCATGCACACTGACTTCAAAAGGACTATGTCTCTCGTATGCTTCCTTCATTATATTTTGGTATCTAACTCTATGTTTTTCAAGAGATTCATGGCTTGTTGGAACTCCCATCTGAATAGATCACAAGTATGTACTTACAAGAAAGTACCACTCATTGTCTTATGAAAATCAAGCCGCCAGCTTGATCTATAGATCTTTATCTGTAGAGGGCAAACCTACAAAATAAACTCATTTTGAAAATATAAAACTCTGAGTATTATTTTTTGCGGGGACAAGGAAAGAAATATTTACTTCTTTACTAATATATTCACACATTTTTAATGATGTCTTTTTCTATACCTATCAAAAGCATTTGATGTTTCTATAACGGAAAAACTGTAAGTAAAAATATTGAAGTTGATTTCTGCTGAATGAATCTGGAAAACAGCTCACTGAGCATTGGAGTAAGATCTAGATCCTGCTTGAGGCTACCTCGTGACTTAGAGAGAGACCCTAGAAAGGGGTTGCTGTGTATCAACCTCCTTACTTACAAAGTGATCTAACTCTTTGACCTGACGAGGAACTTCAGATCATTGTCTGGAATCTAGGGATTCTTACCATTTTACCAAGAACTGACCTGTGCAACTGTTTGCCAGTTCGTAGCGTCATCCTCACTAGGATGGATTCCTTGATTCCACCTCCTCTGAACAACATAGATCACAGGCTCAATAGAAATATTGAATTTTGAAGACCACTTCACCTCCAGGTCTCCAGATTGTAGTTCTACAAATTTTAACTCTTTCCGGGGTTTCAGTGGAACACCTGCAACAGGAACATACAAACAAAAGTATTTGAATATTTTACAAAACAAGATGAAAATATCTGTAGGTGAAGTTGTATTAAAAAAAAACAAAACAACAACAACAACAAAAGATGGTTTGTCAAATGGAAGAATAAAAGTGGGGAAATGAGTAGGCCGATAAGTATGCAGAGTCAGAAGTGTTCACAACAAGCCTACTTCTGCCAACAGTAAAATTTGTTTAAAAAATGTATTTATTTCATTTAAAAACTAAAGGTACTAGGAATCTGCAAGTTGTGAGCTAAAACTTATCTCAGGGTTTCCAGATATACTTTGATAAGATGGACAAAGACCCTTTGATCCCAAGCAGCTATCTATACCTGTCATTCAGATTTTCACCTAATTTGTCTTTAAACAAATCAAATGATAAAATTTCCACACCGTCATTCAGCAATTCTTGCAGTTCTCCTATGGAAATTCTCCCATTGGACACAGCTCTTCTCCAAAGTCATGCCTAAAACTGGACACAGACCCCAGCTAAGCCTTGACTGGTGTAGCGTAGAGTAACAGGATTGTCTGACACATCTTACATTAGTCTGATGAATGCAAGTATGCTGCTTGCTTTCTCCTGAGCAGCTTGCAGCCATACTGTATGATATGTCACTCTACACTCTTCCCTAAAGATTTAGGAAAGGTAATTCCAAGGTTTCTTGAAATAGAACTGTTGTATCTGGTATACATGGTGCAATTGCTACACTACAGGGAAAAAAAAAAAAAGTTCTTTTTAAAATTTAATGGTAATTTCTCATTACATCGTGTCACTGAAGGACAGTTATTCTTGTTGTTCCTACTTCTGATAGCACAGCCTTTTTGAAAATATTTGCTTGTAGCTTGAAAGAAAAAGCAACTCTTCCAATTTGGCATCTTTCTATTAAATCAACACATCAAGTGTTAGATACGTTTCCCTAGATAGTTATTAGGAGCTCATATATTTGATTGTGCATCATTTTGTCACACATAAGATTTTTATACTGACATACAAATCTTCTTACCAAGTTATTGTATGAATTTGTGTTATTTCACCATTTCAGCAGGGGCCAAAAAAGTCCATCTCTATGCACTGGTTCTATAAATTGTAATATAAAGGTTTCTACTTAGTCTATCATAGATGGCTGGACTACCAAATTTCCTTAGGTAAACAAACTGCTTTTATACTCTAAGATGTCTTCCAAATCTGATTAAGTGATTAGTTACATGTCAATAAAAATCAATATTTTAGCCATTGAAGAAACCTAAAATCAACCTGAGGAAAATCCATTACTAAACACTGGTTAACACCACAGTTTAAACCCTGGATATCATTCCATAGCCAGATGCCTTAGCCTAGTATAACAAACTTCACAGATCATGTCAGTTCCAATTTCTATATTTGAAAATCCTTCTTTAATTAAGATGTACAATAATTCTTCAATTTGCATGTTAAGAAAACTTCCATCTGCTCTGCATTAGGGGCAGTTGGATTCACTTGATTGCAATTTACTCAGCCTCTCTGGTGTTATGTAATTGTGTGCAGATGGATTGCAGCAGCATAAATGACTAGAGCATCACACAAGTGCATTTTGAAACACTTTTGTAGAACCAGCATCATCAATTTCATATCCAGTTGTATAGATCCAATCATTCTTCAATGTGCTTTTTATTATGTAAATTGTCAGCCCTTTCATCATGCTGGGACAAATTAGTTCTCTGAAGTCTGTAGTGTTTGAAGAATTCAAATCACTGACTCTCGTACATATGCAGTACCTGAGCTCAGAAAAAAATATTTCTAAAAGTGTCTTTCAAATCACACATGCATCTCTGTGCTATGAAAAATAAATACACAGAGATGCATCATAAGAATCTGTATTTTAAATGTTGATTCCAGAGGAATTCAAAAAGCTTCTATGGAAGGGTTTCGGACAGTAAAGGTTACAGTTATGTCACCAGTACAATTCTAAACACAGTTGCTCAAAGACTCAGCGATGAACACCTCTAAAGCTGTACACAATTGTTTTAATACAAAACTATTTTTCTTTTAACATGAAAAAAAGCCTTTACATTTTGGATGACTGTTCTGGCTCCAACTACCCAGTTATGACATCGTCAAGCCATCATAGCCTTTAAATGTCACAACATGCTCTTCAATATTCACTTTACTCAGATCTGCAATTTGGTCTGCTTTAGTAATTGCTCCCTAACATGTTACAGACAAAATTGGTTAGGCTGGTTTAGACAGTATGAACCCTGAAACATTTTTTTTTTTTTTTAAAGGGGGCCTGGAAAGTTCACAGATTGGCATATTATCACACTGGGGAGACCACTAACTACTGAACAAGAAAAAGGTGATGGGTAATTTTTCAGCAATATGCAGCTGAGTGTGGAAAAAAAAAGATACATGGCCACATCCTTACTTAGGGATGCATATGTGTATTTAGGCAAAGTGAATGTGATCAAACATTGGACATCACTTTTTCTTCCATTTTGTTCTGTGTATTTAAGCTTATTTCTAAGCAGATATATTCCTCCCATTTATATCTGCTAAGTATTTACTTTATATACTTACTGTTAATTTATAACATCATTATCTCCACATGAAAAAAAAAAAAAAAAAAAAAAAAAAAAAGAAGAGGTAAGCCATAGAGAAAGGACAAACACTTTCTGAAGTCCTGTACTAATTGAGACAACGTAAAGGAGGTAGATGTGGCAGATGACAGATGAGTAGGACAGAAAATTTCATATCACCAGCAAAGGGAAACAAAAATTTGAAGACTACATAACTGAGTAGCAATACTCCTAACAGGGATGAAATATATATATATATATATATTGCCATATGTATATAATGATATGGCAATTTGAGCTCTATACTGAATGCAAGCCAATAAATAATTGGGATAACATGTACAGTCAACCCAGACATTTTCAATATGTGACTTCTGTGTAAGTGTACTTATATTAATATTATTTTAGAATTTGGCTTTAGTACCCAGTACTAGAGGACAAATCCAGTTAAATCAGATGAGTATTTTATATCTGCTATTGTAACTTTCATCTCTAGAGCGTGATCAACAGTGCAACTCTAGCAACTTATGTAGACTCTTTAGATTCAATCTGAGTTCATTTTCTAGCTGTGAGTGCTGTCAAAATGATAAATACTAAACTGATTCACTAGATCTTAGTCATGTTTGCAGAGTTTGCTCTTCCTTAGTGACAGGAAGGTCATTTACCCTGGAGGAAATGAATAGCAAGCCTGCTCAGCTTCTATTTGTCCTTTGTTGCAGAAAGACAGGTTGAAGAAGCTAATTAGCTGAATTCATCAGCTGAGAAGGCAATACTGCATTGGGTTTGCCCTTCCTTTGCAAGACATATATGCTCTTATAAGCAAGCACCTCCTGCAGATAGGTGATAAGATCTTAGAGAAGGTTAATTCTGTTTCTATATAATTAGGTTGAGCAATAGTAGACTTTGCAGCATGCAGTTCTACAGAGTATCATATTCGGTCAGATCTTGTGTCCTCTCCAAAAGCATGCCATCTGGTTTTGTTTGTTTGTTTGCTAGTTTTGTTTTTACCTTTTCCAGCTGTCACATTTACTGGAATGCCCTGCAGTATGCAATTTTGTAATTTTGGTATGGAGCCTTAACATGTAAACCATTACACATGCAACACAAATGCTGAGTTTATCACTATTCAATTTTCTCAAGAAGATGAAATAAATAAGTAAATAATCCCTTCTTAATAATTTTATTCTAAAAGGAGCTGTGGATGACAGTGTATTAATCCCTTACAATTTTACAAAGTTGTTCTGAAGTTTCTTGGAAGCAAGAGAATTTCCTTTCTATACTGCAAATCTGGATCACAGTGCCTGCCTGCTGTTCAAAGTATTTCAAGTAGCGTCTTCATCAGTTTTATGCTTACTCAAACTCTATGGCTTCCTCATCAAATTTTCTTCACTTTTGTAAGTAAATTAGACAGTGTTTCCTGATGGCCAATCCTGTATATTCAAACCCAGGTTTCAAAAGTTAAAGAGCATTATTTCTCACACACATTCTCATCACTAGGGACATTCAAAAACAAGCATCAACATTTCAGTTAATGGAATGAACTTAGAAACAAATCACCGTCTCTTTCACATATTTCACTTCCAACTTCAAAACAGACCTGATATTTATTGTTATCAAACATACATAAAATCACTATAGTCTGTTCTATTTCAAATGCTGTTAGCAGGTTTATACCCCAGGAAAGGGCAACAGTTCTGACCTCACTCAAACATGTTCATCCCCAGTGTTTTCAAGGTTGCAAAAAAATGGAGCTCTGCAGGTGGAAATAAAACTGAATTCAGATCTAAGCCTGGAGCTTAGCTCAGAGTTCTGCTGATTAGGATCTCCATGGAGAGCCCAAGGTATCAGGAGCATAACTGATTAGTATTCATTTATTTTATCACTAAAGTAGAAGAAAGGATTTCTAACAAAATATTCCTATTCTGTGTAACAAGAATATGTGTTTCACAAGTAGTCATTACTGTGTGTTAGAAGCACATATTAAAAATATTTCCATATAAAAAGCTTTTTTTTTTTTTTTAAATAAATAATAATAATCATAAGAAATTAAAATCCAGAGTGTCTAAGCAAAAATCATTCTTTAATCTATATGTTCTTGCTGATGGATAGCAAGGAAAACCTTTTTCCACAGAATTTCAGGACTCAAGTCAAGGCAATTAAAAACTTCTGAATAATTCACGGTGCCCTAGATGTAAATAATGTAGTAATATATATGTGGACACTATCATTTGTCACTATTTTATTCTTAGGTCACTAAGAACACCAATTCCAAATATACTGCATTGATTTGTTTTTTACCTTGGTATCTCACACTTCCTATTTGGTAGTCCTATCTACTTGTCTTGTAATCATAAATGTCATTTGCGATTTATATGACTTGAACTATTTATCGTTAAATATTTTCCTGCTGCATTCTTTCTCATCTGCATCAAATTAAGTGAGATTTCACCTAAACTGGCAAGTTCATTCTTCTTAAGATGATTCATAATAGCCACGTTTACATTCCATAATTTCAAAATATGACCTTCATAAGGAAAAAATAAAAATAAAAATCAGAAACTCAAGCAACGTTTTTCTGTCCATCCATCCTTTCTGCATCCAGTCACGCGTCCCTCTATGTGTTCATCTCCATACAAACTCTCATGACATAAAAGTCATGGTTTTCTAGGAGAATTTAGTATGGCCTAAAGTTATTAGCCTAGTATGAGTATATATTAATAATAATCTCTACCTTTGTATAGATTTTTTGGAACTTGGCATGTGTGACCACATCCATTGGAACAGCATTTCTTCACTCCAGAACATTCACTATCTGCTTCGCAGCTTTCAACACAGGCAGCTGCAAAACCACTGGCCTTCTCAGGTGCTGGGCAGTCCCCTTGCTTCACAGACAGGATGTACTTAAGGAATTCGCAGCTAGTTAGGCATTCATAATTCTTCTTGGGAAAAAGAGGCTAAAGGGAAAACAAAGGAATTGTATAAAGTTTTCAACAGAGGAAAAAAAAAAAATAAATAAAAAAATAAAATAAAAAAAAAAAGTTGTACATTTTCCAAGACCTCCTAAAGAAAAACACAGATTTTCAGCTTTTGCAAGACTATCCCTAAAGATTTATATATTCAAGTTGTCTCTAAAAAAGCATTCCAAATGCAGAATCATGAATTCCCTCAAGTAAGACCACCATCCTTAATGGAATAAAGCTGTTTACATCTGCCAGCTTTCCCTCATTTTCCTCACACTGTTTGGCAACAATGTTGCTCAACGACAGATTTGAAAAAAATATAAATCTCAAAACAAAGGAAGCAATGGTCAAACAGTCTTTTATTTTATTTTATTTTATTTTATTTTATTTTATTTTATTTTATTTTATTTTATTTTATTTTATTTTATTTTATTTTTTTCTGGCTGCCCCACATTCCTCCCTTTGTACTTCACAAGACTTTACCCACAATATCTGATGTAATGCCCCTCTAGATAAGTAAGTAAAATCTTCCTATATTATACTTATTCTCCGTTTGAACTGAGTGGGCTAAGAGAAGAACATCTTTATGTCATTGCTAGCATGTTAATAACTGCATAAGTCTTCATGGTACTGGAATAAAATTTCTGATAAAATGATCAGCAGAAAATACAGATTAAAATAACCCTTAAATATATTTCTTAAAGATCAAAGCAAATGCTACCTCTTTGAGAAATCAAGTACTAGCTATAGGAGACATTGTTTCAAAGCATAGACATTTTATAGCATATGTACTACTCAGAGGTTTGCAAGGTTCATTTCCAATGTTATTAAAAACAGCTTCTAGTACCCCATGTCATTCTGTGTGACACGAGGATTTCATCTCCTCTTTTAGCCAGTGCTTTATTTAGCTTGGTGTAAAATCAGCAACAGTAAATCCCTCAAAGTGATTGGTGGAACTGTAGGTAAGTAAACCATGTAACTGGAGTTATCTATAGGCTTTCTTCCCATTTTAGAGGAACCAAAAGTCTTCCACTCAGAAAGTTCTGATGAACAAATTATTAAGCTTACACAATAGCTATAACCTACTCTCCATCCAATTATTCATGTAACTTCAATGTTTTATTCCATATTCAAATATTATACTTTTTAATTTATACCATTCTCATATTTCTAGCAAAATGAGAAAGACTTTTCTCTATTAAGGAGGCCCAGGTGGTTCACTGAGTATGTGTCAGTTTATACTCCAAAGTCCAGGAATGTATGACTAAGTTACCTCTCACACTTCATCCTACAGAGTTGTCCAGAGTTTTTTTTAATCCAACTCTTAAGGATGCATTTGGTGATACAGCTTCACCAGTGTAAACTGCCAAAATGAGAAGTCCACTTTTCTCTCCTATTGACCTCAATGTTCCTTGGACATGCACTCCTGCTGTTCTTCTTGTTGGGCTATACCTGATTCCACAGCTAGCCACCTAAGAAGCTAAACTAGCAGGAAATTATACTTAAAAAAAAAAAAAAAAAAAAAAAAAAAAAAGAGAGAGAGAGGGGAGAGAGAGACAGGAAAGCTGTAAGGTTCCTCTAACACTAATACTTATTTATTATTTGGTAGCTAAGAAATAGAATACAATGCAGGACCTTGAGAAATAAAAACCTAAAATTTTGCTTCCAGATTTTATAAGGAATACAAAAAAGATTGAAACACTCTCAAATGAAAACAGCCTGGTTCAGTTCAATCAAATAATATCTATGGAGCATACATAAGCTTAAAAGAAAGGAAAATGATCCCTGTGTGTGTGTGTGTGTCTGTGTGTGTGAAGCAAATTTCAAATCCTAAAACATCACAAATTTGCAGCTACTTAATTAAAAACTTTATAGCTCCCTAAGGCATAATACATCCTCAAGGCTTCTCTTCCTCACCCTATTTCACAGCTCATTTTTCAGTTAGCTGCTAAATGTGCTGCTCTTCATTACTGGCTTTTGAAGTTCTAAATTTAGCTTCAACCACAAAACACTAATCAAAGACGGATGCTCACTCTTTTCAACTACAATAGAACAGTGTTCTACAAATGTTTGTCTTTTAAACCAAAATTATACATATTTACACCCATATCTGGAAACATACAGCCTTAGTGAGAAGCGATATATGAGGATGACATAAATTACACCCACTAAAACTGCTTTATTACACTACTCTAGAGTTTTCTTATATAAGGAAACCAGCAACTGATTCTGGTTAAAGAACACTTACAAGGATTGTTTTTCATGAGAAATTTTTACTTATTCTTCTAACATAGCTAAATAGACTAGTAAACCCTTATTCCCTACTTATATGTAGTTATTTGGATCTAAAAATTAGTTTTGTTAGTTGAAATGACAGCTTTTCCTAATCATCTTCATGATGTTTAAATTGTTTAAACATAACACATGCTCTTTTACTGGCAGAAGAGTGCTCACAGTGATAAGGAATGAGTCAAATCAGTTCAGGGAACAGTCGGTTAAGATCTTTTTTATTTTTATTTTGCAGGAAAGGTTGGAAATCTTTATAAACACACATTTGAATAAAGGTGTATCTTTATATTGATTTGGTTACAATAAATCCACCTTCTACTGAGATGATACTTTCACTTTGTACTAAAAATCCGTTAGATCATAACATCTGACTTCCACCAACTCAGCAGAAGTTATGTTTCAAATCCAATAAAACTATCTCCTCTTTTGTGCGAATTTAACTGATCTAAGCTTGTTTATTCACAAGGCTATTCTGAAACACTATGCATAAACACTTTTTCAAAGACTTGTTCCTGAAGAATTATGCATTCTGATGCCTGCCCTCTGAATCCAGTTACTCCTGGAGATCTATTATTTGAAAAATCAGACTTTCACATAAAGGCCACCATTTCTAGTGACCCCGCACAAGGATTTCCACACTTGTGACATTTTGTCTTTTAAACAAAGATACTCTTACTCTTTTTCTTCCACATGGCTGGAAAAGAAAGGAAGAATGTGGGAGAAGTAGCAGTTTACAGGAGGGAATTTAACAGCGCCTTCTCTGAGAAATTACATAAGCGTGGCTGAATAACGTTTCAAACTTCAAGTTGAGATCAGGAAAAAAAATCTTTCTTTTTTTACTCAAACATAATACGGCTAAATAGTTATATGTGTATCCATTCAAATGAAGGTGAGTGCTATAAAAAATCCCGTGTTTGTTAGCTGTCTCCTTAAAGCTCACACCTCTAATAATTTAAGTGAAAGAGACAACTAGAACAAAGTGAGAAAGAGTGCCCTTGGGCTGACATACCTCACAGAAGCTTTGGCAATGGTTTTTCTTCAAGTCCCAGGATTCTTTGCAGGGCTCCAGGCACTAGGAAGAGTCAGTGGAGGAAAGTGTCAGGAAGAGAAAGAAATAAACATCCACAAATGACCCCAGTTCTTTGGTTGTTTGTTTGGCCCAGAGGAAGTTAATAACAGGCTTTAAAAATCCACTTCTCCTGAGGAAAAGATTGTGTCATTGAGCCTTGGTATCAGAGAAAGGTCATGGCAAGCCATAGTTAGATTACAAGAAACATTTTCAGTATTTCTCACTGTACAAGGCAATTGCCTCACTTATATATATATGCCATCCTATTTTCTGCCTTACTGAATCTAGGTTCCTAATAACATTTAACACTGTGTCACTGGATCATAGACCAATGTCAAAAGTACTACTCTAAACTACAGAAAGTTAAATCTTCTCCTCACTGACTAGCCTCAAGACTAGATGGGCACATTGTCTTCCCATGCGAGAAGCTATTTCATCAAGCTATGGAGTAAACTCAGCAGAGATTTAGCCACTATTCCCATATAAATAGACAATGTTCACAGGTCTTTTAGCAAAACCACTTTATTTTAAGTACCATATTATAATTTCTTCACCTTCAGCCTCTACTACAATGGATATACAGTGAGTTTATATTCAAACTCTGCAAACCAGAGTCAAGCTTCACAGAATAACATAAAGAAAAATCTTTAAGAGTATTTACTCTAGCTGAAACATAAATTTAAACTCACATTCAGAAACCTTTTCATTTTGTTTGTTAAACAGATGATCCTGGAAATTACCAGCATTGCTGGAAGTCAATAACACCTAATATTTCTGGTAACAGTAGAAAGATAATTACTAAATCAAAAAGAAAGGCCTTTGACATGCCATTCATGTCATTTGACATGTGTTTGTATTATTTGTTCCTCTTATACATAGTATTAGGTTGGATGAGTCTACATTACATTTATGCTATTCAAAAACAAGCATGAACACATACAGGCTATATCTCACAACAGCTGTCCACCTGTATCATTAATGTATTAAAAAATTAGTGTTTTAAAAGTTAAACATTTTTCTTACTGGTGACAAAGCCTGAAAATATAATAAAACCATTATTCACAGAGGTTATATACTTCAGGAATGCAAAACACCACTCGAACATTTGTTATGAATACATATACTGGTATTTCAGATCCAACTTTTAGCTCTTCAAAATCCACAATGTGCTGTATACAGAGTAATTAGAAGAATACCTTATGTCACTGAAGTCAGGAAGTTTAATTAAATCCAGAGTGTTGTTCATCTTGTGGTGAGTTACTGTACATTGGAACCCAATCCCACAATCATTCCAGTTTTACAGCTCTCCTAACTGTCTGATGGATTTAGCCATGACTTACAGAGGTATAAGTGGTGTAAAAACACAATGGGCAACCTTTTGATCTCACTGGGACTTTGTCAGTGATTCCCAGGGCTGACAGGATTTCCATATCCTTGTCTTTTCCCAGTTCTTGTTTCACTGCTGCACAGCCACAAAAATTGCATCTAAACCAGTATATCCACAATCTTGCCACAAGCTTGAGGTGAGGACAAGAACCAAGTTCATGCTGACTGTATTTCTGGACCACCCTCTTTGCATGTTGTAAAGCAAAATATTCGATATGCATGGAAGGAATTACCAAGATGCTATCTTTCAGAGGGCTCGTTCAATGTTTGTTTCTACAGGGATGTCTTTACCCACACTATAAGTAGGCTCCAGCATTTGGTGTTTTGTCTGGCAGCCGTTCTGTTTCAATAATCATCCGGGACAGACCAGAATATTTTCACTTTGGACCCAACATCTCCTGCCACCAGAAAAGGCATTACTGACTGGCATCTCAGCTCAGACACTTCAAAGGAAAGAAGACAAAATGAACCAGGCCAGAAGAGTATCCCGCCATCTGACTGCCCTCAGAATACTCCAATAAAAAAAAAAAAAAAAAAAAAAAAAAAAAAAAAAAAAGATAATGTAGCTAGCCAAAAAGCCTCCATCACTCCATCATGGAGTATACCTGGAAAAGAAGTCTTTAATAGATGTTTCATATTCCTGTTGTAAGAGGACTCACAGAGCACTGGACTTAGCCTGGCACATTCGGCTGGTGTATAAGCCATTTGTGCAGCTTCATTGGAGCTGTTCCTCTCTGTAGGTTGGAGAAAAACTGCTAGTTGACAGCCATGTTACTAATGACCTTGCACTAGAATTGTTTGGGATTGTCCTTCTAAAAAGGTAGAAATTAAGCTTGCAATAACATAGATGAAAGCACCTCATAAACACTGAGTTTTATGTTTATCCTCTTAGCTTTTTTGTTGTGAGGTTCCCTTATGGTGGGGAAGCCGAGGAATGGAAAGGAAATGCATGGAAGAGCTGGAAGCTTGATCTACATCTCTCACCTCTTTTGAGTACTTGAATTAAACCATGAAACAGATGAGATATTGAGATCTCCCCCACTGTCTAGTGAGCTTTACCCTCTGAATGGCAATAATCTCAGGAAAAAGAGATACCTTATTTTCACCATTAATTCTCTTCTGATATTTTTATTTGGATAGGGAAATGTGTGCCAGATCCAATGTATTACACAACCTAGGTCTGAAGAAGAGCTATTGTATAAATTAGTCTCTTTTTCCAGGCATCTTAAGTTTCATCTACAAAGGGTTTCTCATTTTTGGCATGCTTTGTTATGAATGTGCATGAAGATGAATAAAATAGAGTAGAATAGAGCAGAATAGTTCAGCTGTAAGGTACCTTCACAGATCATCTAGTCTAAGTGCCCAACCACTAGCCAAAAGTCAAAGCAACTAAACAAGATGTATCTTGAACACTGACAGGCACAGGGCATCCAACCATCTGGCTAGAAAGCCTATTCCAGTGTGTACCCTCACGGTAAAGAAATTTCTCCAGATGTCCAGTCTGAGCCTCCTCTGGTGCAGATTTTTGCAGTTCCTTTGCATCCTGTCATTGGTTACCATGGCGAAGAGACTGGTCAATTCCTCCCTCTTCACTTCCCCTCCTCAGGAAGATTGCAGAGAGCACTGAGGTCACCTCTTGGCCGCCTCTCCTCCAGACTGGGCAGTTCAAGTGTTCTCAGCCGCTCCTCACAGGACATGCCTTCCAGTCCTTTTACCAGTTTTGCTGCCCTCCTCTGGACACTTTGAAATACCTTAACACAGTGTTTGTATCGCGGAGCCCAGAACTGCACACAATATTCAAGGTAAGGCCTCACCAGTGCTAAATACAGTGGAAAAATCACCTCTTTCAAGCTACTGAAGAAAATATTTGCAGTGGATCATACTGAAGTAAAACATTCCTCCCTCCAACATGGCTCTTCATCACTTTTAGCCCACCTAGCTCGGGCAAACACAAAGTTGAAAATTATCTCAAGAAAAAGCAGAATCAGGCCGTACACTGACAGCTCAAGATTTTCTGACAGGTATATGTCACTGCATAATAAAAAAATCAAGAAAATGTGAGTCAAAACTAGCTGCAGCAGCATCAGTTTTCTTAAATCCAAGTCTTCAGAGAATAGAAGAAAAAAAAGAAATCTTTAAATATAACATTTGGCTATTACATTTCTAACAACTTGAATGCAATTCAGCAAAGACCTGACCCAAAGCTCCCCAGACCAATGAGAGTAATTTCATTGGTGTTTAGCTTTGCCTTATTGTCTGAAGGGAAAGCATACACCATTTCACACCAATATGAAGAATTTTGAGGAAATACCTAGAACACCCCTGAGAAAACTCTTCCATCCAGCAGGCAAATTCACCCAGGTTTTCCAGATGACTGTGAACATATGTGCTTGTTAAAAGGACACTGAAAAATAAGGAGGAATCTAGACCCAGAAGCAGCTGTCCTTGCCTGTTTCATGCAATGAGAAATACCTTTCAGGCAGTCTTCGCTACCTGCCCTCAGGAGCTAAGCTGTTATCAATCCTAGATGGCTGATTGCCCAGACCAGAGGCAATGGGCAGGCAGGCAGGATGCACCACTGCTGGCCCCTGGTTTCCAGGCCCTAGCCCCATGGTGAGGGCAAGGGCAGTGCCAGCAGGACATGGCTGCTTGCAGAGGGAGGGAAAACTTAATCATTGCATGCCATGGCACTCCTTAGAAGATGAAGAATGTCAATGACACAGCCCTGCTTAGCCAAATCCTACTAAAGCACCTGCTTGGTCAGCTCCTGTGGTTAAACCTGGGAGCTGTAGGCTTGCTTTCTCCATCCAGGCTTTGGCAGACTTGTTGATGAACTGTTGATGAATGCAGCAAGGGCTGGGAGGAGAGCTAACAGAAAGTACTGGCCAACCTTCAAAATCCGCCTGTGTATATGAGCACACACATAGGTGTACACATTTGAGATATTACTATAGATCTATTAACAATAAGGCAATCAAATTAGAAAGAAAAATACTGTTACATTCAAGGAAGAAATCTTAGTATTGATGTATTTTGAATTATATATATTTTTTTCAATTTTATTTCTGAAAAAAAAAAAAATGCATTTAGGGGACCTGTTTTAGACCTGTTTTAGAAGTATTTTTTGTTCTATTTTTTAATTATAAATAAGCCACTTGTGAGATTAGCATGTGATGCAGGCCACTTCCATTATTAGAAAAGGGATTTTCATAGTAGTCTACTGCCGCTTTTGCATAGGAAATGTTGCCTTTGACAAGGGAGAGTTACACCAACACAGCAGTTTTAAAAATCTAGTAAACTGCAAAATATATTTTAAACACTGAAATAACTACTTATTCAAATAGTGTATATTTATTCAAATATTGTATTTAAAGTAAATTTCTGAATCTGACATATTTATAACTATTCAAATAGCAAACATTTACTTCAAGGGGAAGATTCTACCCTTAATTTATCTGTCTAGTAATGCTTCTTCATACACCAAAGTGAGACCAAGTCATATGCAAACCGCTGTTAAAAAAAAAAAAAAAAAAAAAAAAAAAATTATAGTTGGAATACAATTATTTTTTTCATTATCATTCCCTACTCCAATTGCTCACAACAGCAAGGTCACAAATTAATGTTTTAAATGTAAAAGATATATTTCAGTATTTTGCTGTCCTAGGGTTAATTAACTGGAACCTAGATTTATTTATTTATTTATTTATTTATTTTAAAAAGCAAAAAGACACTTTTCAGTTCACAGTCTCCTGAGAATCTGTCATATCATAAAGACAAATTATATAAAAAAATGTATATTCCTACTATCAGTGGAGAACCTTCTTGGGGTCAAGAATTTAACAAAAGCCAAAAGAGAATACACTGTTCATTGCTCTTATAGAGATCTTTGTAATTGGTACACTTGACTGCACCCAAAGGAAGCATGATAAAAGTGATTTTCAATCTGCACATCCTAGCACAGCGGTAGTAAACACAATGCAAAACATGAACAAGTAGTGAGAGAGGCATAAATGACTGAGGCTTTCTTTAAATCTGGTGTATATACAGAAAATTGCACAGAAACTGTTACTTTCTGTATCTCAAAAAGTAGACTCTAAGTTGTCTGAAAAATATAATGTTTTGATCTGAGGACAGTAAAAGCACAGCTAAATATTTATACAGTCCAAATCCATTCATACCATGTTATCCTGGTAGAATATTATTAGATATTAGAATTATCATATCATAGAACATACTTTTTTCTGAACAGTTTAAGGCAGCTACTTTTCTTCTTCATCTCATGAATCAAGAGATGCAAGATGTGTTTACTGAAACAATTTCTCGTGATATAACTGAGCAGAAATAGAAGGAATACTTATAATTTAAAAAAAAATAAATAGCATATTAAAACAAACAAACAAACAACAACAACAACAAAAAACTCACTTTAGTTCTGGGTTATATTTTTCCCAAAGCAATCGTCATAAATTAGCTTCCTAGAATCTCATTTCATTTATTAATGCCAAAAAGAAATATCACTCTTTACATTACTATTTGAATCAAAGTCCAAATTATCCAATTCCAGTAGTGTTATACTTGACACGTGTCTGACATACTTAGGAAGAGATGCTGCAGTTCTAAAAGCTATACCTGTAAGGATATAATTTAGCAGGATAGGAAAATATCATAACCCATAAAAGTAGATAAGGATCACAACTCTTCAATAATTTTCAATGAAACTTAAGAAAAGTATCATGAGATTATACCAATGAAGCCAACTGGAGTGTACCTCAGGACTTTATTTTTTTTTTTCCTTTATTTTATTTTATTTTATTTTATTTTGTTGTTGTTGTTGTTTAAGATGGATATTTTCTTTCTATAGACTCAAAGAACCTTACTTGAATTCTGCAAATTAAAATCAACAAATAACCTTATGGTTATGAAACCGACGTTAGAAACACAATTTTAAAGATTCTTGTTCCTACTCTTTTTTTGTTTGTTTGTTTTTCTTGTTTTTTTGCTTGTTTGTTTCAATCTTTGGTTTAAATCTTTGAACAGAGCTAGGGAACAGCTCTTTCTTTGATCAGCTCTCTCTACGCACGTAGAACTCATAGGTGTGACTCTGTTTCAAAAAGTATATTGTAAAAAAAAAAAAAAAAAATCTCGGGTAAATATTTATGCAGAAAGAATTTCAGGCACTTGTGAGCATTCCTACAGAGGCAGGTAGGTACCTCCATAACTGTGATTCAAATTTCCACTCATTTCCACTCTGGATCATCCTCTGTGCTCTCCAAAAGCTTTGCTTGATGGTTTGATTGATTCTGAGATTCCACGTGAGTAATTCTCCATGAGTGGTTCATAGTATCCGGGCACCCTTCCTAGTCATCAAGTGCCCGAGGTGAGGCACTTCAGCACTAGGCTTTCAGGTGCTCGTACTCCTTGTTAGGCCAGGCACACATAGAATCAGAGAATCATAGAATGTCCTGGGTTGAAAAGGACCTTAAAGATCACCTAGTTTCAACTCGCTTGCTCTGGCCAGGGTTGCCAACCACTAGAGCAGACATGTACACATCTATCTTGTTTTAAATAAAATGTTAGAAGCAGAGAT
This sequence comes from Nettapus auritus, assembly GCA_011076525.1. Taxonomy (NCBI): domain Eukaryota; kingdom Metazoa; phylum Chordata; class Aves; order Anseriformes; family Anatidae; genus Nettapus; species Nettapus auritus. The sequence goes on along the minus strand of CM021765.1, from coordinate 130,336,979 downwards.
GCACTAAGAATCTGTCAGTGTCTCAAGACAATATATATATATATATATGCACATATATATATATAATTAAAAAAAATGCATAAGCCTAGAGAGGAATGCTCAATTGCAGAATCAGTAGTTGTCATATTAGCTTGTACATTGATACATGCTGGTCAAGAAGCCTCCAAACATTCTGTGAGATCCATTTCCAGCTGAGTCAGTCTCTTGCTTCTCAGCCTCTTTGCCTCTCCTCCCCCATTAGTAGATTGAACCATTGAAGCACTGGTAATCTACTTTCTAGAAACTCAGTGTGACATTTTAGCCCCTAAAATTCAGTTACATTTAAGATAGACTGGAAGTGGCTCATGTATCTTTAAAACTTTGAAAGTCTAATATGAACACTTGTGAAACCTTTTATGTAAAATACCAGCTTCACAGGACAACTTGAAGTTACTGTATGTTAATGAGAATCTCAAGAGAATTAAAGTAGCAACATATTTTCCTTGTAAATGAATAAACAAATGGGTTAAACAGATAAGTGTTCACTGTCAGTGTTGTCTCTATGCTTCTGCAAGTCATTAGGCATCATGATTTTGGGAAAAGGAATAATTTTGCATTTCAGAAGGGTCAAGTCTTAAAGCAGTTACATGTGGGGGTATTCTGTGACATTGTCATGTCTACTGGGAACGCAGCTGATACTTTCTGAAAGTATAGATAAGTGAAGAGCTGGTTTTGAATGAAAGCCAGGTCTTAAGATTTTAGATGCTCACTAAACTGAGAGCACTTAAAATCCCTCTAAGGAGCATTTATTAGTCTTTCTTAAAACATGTTTTTTGTACTGATAACATCCTGATGTGCACTGTGATGGTCCAACTGACAAAGAACAGGTTACTAATGTGGAATGTGTTACCTTCTGCAAATACTAATTTATTCTAATTAATACATATATATATATATGTGAAGAAGAAAGAAAAATTCTTAACATGTAATCAACGTTGAGACAATTTATCCTTACATTTTAGGACATATGACCATTTTGTATTTTCCAGAGGTCAACAGCAAAATACCTGGGGCTGGCACTGAAACAAAGGTTATGGTCTGTTTATTGGAGCTCTGCTTACAGCTACCTTAACTACTCCAAGTCCTTTTCAGTGGTATGGTAAAACACTGCAGTGCAAACCTCCAAGTATGACAGGAGCAAGTGGGGAGGGATAGGGATAGTAAACATCAACCACACAGCCACCATCACATTATATTATACCACATCATGAAAGGGTGTAACTGCAGTGGTTGGGATTCATGGGGCCTCTAAGGCCAACACCCTAATAGACTTCTCTAGTTTACTTACATGACCTCATCCAGAGCAATTTGACATTAAAGCACTAAGGGTTAAGTCATAAGAATAGAACATTTTTTATTGAGCACTAATGTCAGAAAGTAAAAGGCAATACAAGCCATGTAGCAGCAGTCTTAGTCAACAAGAAAGAGAGCTGTATTTCCTTGCAGTATTTCTAATATCAATTATGAAAACACTACCAAAAGCTGTGTAACAGAGATTCAAAATATATCACTACATATACAACTAAGATTTATTTTTAATAATTCTTATGTAAGGAAGATGCATAGAATCAGGAGAAATGGTGAACTTATAATGCATAATTTGTTTTAGTTAATTTTCAGGAATTAGTTTCTTTCTCTCTCTTTTTAAAAAAAGATGGTAAATGGCATATCTTCCTATTATATAATACTATTATATAAACCTACAAAATGATACTCTGTCTGGCTTCTTGAAAGATGTGAACAACATTTATTCATCCCAAAATGGTGTTAATACTGAAATATTTTTTTTTTTTAATTACATTCAAAACAGCATTAAACAATTTTAATTCTGGTTTCACATCCAAGAACTGTGCTCATAATAAATGTAAATTATTTCTGCAGATGGGACTGCCAGGGTCACAGAACCACTAAAACCTCTGTTTCACCAAACTCTGCAGAACATAATTACAGGTCTTCCAACTGCAAATTCTGAATGCCACAGAAGATACATATATATATACATATATATACATATATACATATATATATATGATTCAAAATAAGTAGGAGCATGCTGACATGCTTCTTCGAAGCCATACCTTGCTACTTGGGCAGAGAGGTGGACAAACCCTTAATTTTGTCTCTGTTTACTCAGCTTTTTACAAGGCTTAGGTATACAGTTTCTGAAGCAAACTATAACTGATTTAGGTGCAATCATCTTCTGTATGCTAACCAGCACTTTGGAGAGTGGAGTGCTCATTTGAATGGTCATTTCAAAACATAATGGCCATTTCACAGCAGAATGGAGTATTTCTGAGAACCTTTACTGGCTGCAAAGTTGAGCAGAGCTGTTAAAATTGCTACGGCAAACAGCTGCATTTGATGTGCTGCATTTGATGTGTGTATTTTACTTGGACATGGGGGCACTAAAAGCACAGACAGGTATTCGTTCTCTCCTGTTACGCAAACTTGCAAATACCAGAGCAGTAGATATGGTACAGGCATTTTTCACAAGTGGAATTGCTGGATATCTAACAAACACCGGAACCTGAAATAATAATTTCCTTTTCTTAATTACCCATTTTTTTCAGTAGAAAGTATCAGGGGTAACAATACCACCATTTAAAGTGTCAGCAATTTTAATAAATGAATTCCTATTAACACTCTAAGCAAATAAAAATAGCTTTATGACTTAGGATCAGAATTAATATTTCCTGGAACAGACATAGGGAAAGGGATAGACATAGCATATCAGTTAAGTCTGTCTGGGCCCCCGCATATACCAAGTAGCATTACAAGCTTTGTTCCTAAAATGGACATTATGTTTCAAAAATTTGGGGGAAAATGCTGTTCTGATTGCACCGATCTCTGAAAACTCACCACTTCAAATATCCACATTTTACAATATCCAGCATTAGAACATCAAAAAGACCACAACCCTTGCCGAGAACTTCAGGTCAAATTTTCTGGAAGTGTGTGTAGCCTTTGCTGTGAGTTCCCAGAATTAAACAGAAAATGAAAACTACCAGATACATATACTGAAGGTGAGAATCACTAAATGTGTTGCAAATGAAATAAGTATTTTAACCTAAAATATTTGGAAAATAAATTACTATTCACAAAATAAATAAATAAGAGAAATCATATCATCGCACTTTAGCTAAAATGCTGCAGTTTAAACTCTAAATCTTTCAGAGTGAAAATAACTTTTAACACTGACAGATTGATATTTATCTGCATAGTTTAGTTGCCTGGCATGTCAAACTCTACCCGAACTGTTTGTTTGAAAGGACAGAACAACAATGCTAGGACGCTATTCATGTTTCTGTTCTTTGTTACCAGATCAAAATCATGGCCATCTATGTCAAGAGAAAATTGGCTCCCAAACATTAGCTCATTCCTGACCAGTGCTTGTCAAAGTTTATTCATAGAGTTTTTATACCAGCAGACGAAATCGAGACACATACATTCCTCCTTTTCCCCACCTCATAGCCAAGAGTCTAAGGTAGTCACCAAAAAAGAACTTTGAGTTTTTATTTTGCTTGATTTTGAAACACTGAATTGAACCTAAATGACCTGCAATTGAGATGAATGCACAAAATACAAAGTATTTGATGAAGCATCCTGTTTTAGCCTGCTGAAGCTTATTCGTCTTGTATAAGCAATGAAGTCTTCTCTAAAGAAGGGCCTTAAATACAGACTTCTCACCTTGAAGGGGCATGCCCTAATGGCAGGTTCTGATCATCTTGAAGTTCTTTTTAAATGTTTATAATGTGTACAAATATTTTGATTATGTTTACATACTGTAGTTATTCTACCACAACTTCTTTCCTACACAGATAATACTCTTTTTCATGGACTCATTCTTTCACACCTTCATTTCCTTTACCAATCTTCTCTGTCCTTAGAAGTGTTCCAATTAATCTTATTCAAACTATCCAAACTGCTGCCACAAAGGCTCTTTTCCTATTCTCCTACTGACCTGCTTTTATGTACTGTATCAAATGACAATTACTTATCCTTTTCCAAAACACCTCCTAGACCTTAATCTAAATCTATACATTCTAACATTTCACCTGTCAAGATATAAGGCATTAGAATTGTCAAAATGCTATGAAGCAGCAAATCAAGCCTGGAGCACTCATGCACACAAGATATATATTCTCTGTCAGAGTGCATAAATTATATTATATAAATTATATTATATGGAATGAAGAGAGATAATTTAAAAAGGTTAAGAAGGGCTTCTGTATTAGACTTCTTTCCAATAATGATAATAGCCTGAATCGCTTAGTGCATTCCACCTTCTGTGCTATTTCTTGTGTGTGCGATCCTGTAGTAGCATTGCTACTATGCTACCAATAATGAAGTGAACTAAATGAATTAGAAAACAGTAGTAGTTTTAATTCTTGGCTGAACTTTCATATTTCAGGCTGCGGTCCTGCAATGCAGTTTACCAATAGACTAATCTGTTATGTTTGTATCTGTTACATCAATGTATCATGGATCTGTCACGACAACTCTCTTCCTTTTTTAAAGCTTCTCCAAGATTTGCTCCTATAATTTAGAGAGTAAGCAACATGGCAGAAATTTTTGCTTTGTATGTGCTTAATTTCTAGATCATTGTTCCCTGTTGCATGTTGTGTGTCCCGTCCCCACTGGATAGGCTGTCACAATTTGTTTTCAGCAGTAGTTATAATGATTGGCTGATGGTGACTTTAAAAGAAGCCCATCTTGTATTCTAAACTGTACCTTTCATATACTGTGTTTCATTTCTTACTGCTTGTCTATTTGCTTTAGTGATTACATAATACTTTCAAATTAAAAGTGATCATAAATATTTTGACATTTTAGATATGCACAGAATTTTCATTGAGAAAACAAGATTCTTTTAATCCCAAACAGAAAAAGGAAAACCTCTTCAGGCTGGCACTTTCCCCTTCCAATCTGTTAAAGGCAGCTTCAGATAACCAGACACAGTCTTGCTATAAACACCATCTTGCCATGGAACTTGAGTGTCTGTCAGAGCAGCACTGTTCACTCCAAGCAGAGTCAAGTTTTTTGTTGCTGTTTTATAAATGAGTTAAACTAGTGAACTCTTCTGATAGCAGATGACTCTCCTTGTACATCACCCTGCAAATTCACACATACATTTCTGAATGAAAGAGCCACAACTAAATGTTCTTTTCGCTTGTATCTACCGCAGTATGGTTTTATAGACCACCTAACAAACAGAGACGAAGAAAAAAAAAAAAAAAGAGGGAAAGAGGGGGGTCTTTTTGTCTAAATTGTTACTTTGTTTCTCTTCTCTGGCTTTCTATTTCCCTCTCAGCATGACCATCACCAGCAGAAACGACATATTCCGCATTACTAAATAGCAAGAGCCATAGGGCTTTTCACTTCTAATTTCACGCCATAATAAAATGCAGTGGTTGTTTCACTGGGGGACCTGAAAAGCCTTCCTTTGTGAGGCTTGTTTGATGGTCAGGTTAAGTATCACATTCTGGCAGCAGGCATCTGTGCCTGCTTCTTCATGCAGTTGTAGCAAAGGGGGAGGAAAAAGGAAACAGAACAGAAAAATGAAAAGGAGGTTGTCTTGAAACAAAAAGAAAAAAATCATCCCCTACTCTGAAGCAAGCAATTTACATTACATGTCTATAGCTTGGCCTAAATATTTATATATATATCTGTTGTCCACCACATTGATAGGCAGATCAAGTTAATAATAGCAAGTCTAGAACATTATCAGTGTATTCAGAGTTACACTTGTTGCTTTAATGGATAAAACTAAAGACTGCAAGGAAGTAGACTAATGATAAATATTTGTGTGGGTGAGAAGAAGTAAAAAAAATAAAATTAAAAAATGGATCTAAGGAAAATGAATTTGCATTTTTATTTATTTTAGAATACATGCAAAGTTACCTAAAACAAACAAACAAACAAACAAAAAAGTAAAGGTGATCAGCAATAATAAGCAAACAATATGGTGTTTCTAAAAAGTATCAGGATCATATGTAACAGAAATATAACTTCACTCTATAGAAAATAGAAGTTAAAATTCAGTTAATCTCAAATAGAAGAACAAAAAAAGCAAGATGTAAACGGAAACTCTGTGAAGTGCTCTACGCTTATCTTGGCTTTTTCTAAATATATTCCTTCTACACAAAGAACATTTTTCTGTCCCATGTTTAGAATCCCTATTGTATCCATTGAATCTTTTGTAAAAAGAGATAATGTGATTCCTTTTCAATAATCTCTTCCTGTATCTTAACACAGTCTACTGAAAAAAAAAAAAAAAAAAAAAAAAAAAAATAAAAATCTATCAGTGTACATGATAATTTGATAATTCATGGAATAAACACTGATGGATAATGCTTTAAAAGCTGTAGAGTTTCATATATGATAAAAATAAAAAAAAAATAAAAAAATAAAAATCTGTGATTTAAATAATTAAGTGTCTGAATACCTTTAAAAAAAAAAAAAAAAAAAATCAAACTAAATGACCTGAAATAGTTATCTTGCTTCAAAGGAATTTCTTTCAAAGGTTATTAAATATGGCTCCCACCTATTATTTTTCAATGTATGTTACACATTAGCAAGAAAGATTACACTTACATGTTAAATGTCTTTGTTAGTCTTCTAATTGTTAGGTTTTTGAGGTTATAGTTACATTGTGGGCATAAGCGAATCTAAATCCATGCCACCACAAGACGGGCAGTCATGTACCATGACTAGCAATCCTTTAGATGTAAATGAGCTGAAGCAGTGACCCTAGATGAAAAAGTAATCAGTTCTTAGCCAAGTAAACTTCCCCATTCAGCTCACTCAGTAGCCTCATAAAAACAAGTTGTCTGGGGCAGGGACATGCGCAAAAGGGAAGGAAAGAGGAGTATGTAAACACCTCTTTAATTGACAGCCTGAACTTAAAGAGCTTAAGCCAGTCATAAAATCACAGTCTAAAAAACAAATACTGATTCATTTTCACTACAAGGCTGAGTAATAAAGTTTGCCGTTATAGTGTTGAGAGGTAAGCAGGACAAACTGGCAGCTGCGTTAATAAATAGTTTGGATCACACTATCACAGAATATAATAAACTGTCCTCAGCCTTGTGTTGGAATAATTGGGATGGATATATTTTCGCTGGCAGCAGGTTTGGGCTAGACCAATGGCTATTTCCAGTCCCGGAACAGAAGGGAATATAATTCTGCTGCCCGTACTGTCGGGAACAGCTTCTGATTTCAGCATTCATCAGTGCAGTAGTTCATCTCCGTGGCTCATACAGGTATCACTGCATTACCTTGCAGTATAAATTCAAAATGTTAATTGAGCAAGCACAATTCTTAAATTTAGATGGCAGATATCATTCCTAAAAGAATTTCAGCTGTGGCTAAATATATATCTTTATTTTTTTTAACTTCAACTTGGAAGCTGAGTATTTTGATTAATTATCCACTGATTTCTAACATTACTAAAACATGCTGATCCTTCCAATCATGGACTACAATACATGAAGGGAAAGACTGATAGTAATATACTCCTAGTCATCCTAAAGTGACCTAGCATAGTGTGCAGATGCTGAGATAATGAAACAGAATATAATTGTCATAAATGTGATGCTGTACCACAGCAAAAAAATGTGAAGTAGAAATTTGGGACATGTAATGTTTCATCTGGTTTTCTGCCATTCATCTTAATGGGACTCTTGAGCAAGCTCTCAGAGGAATCATATACAGTAGGATTCTGGAAGCATGTTGGTATTAAGTCTCTAGAGAACAACTGTCTGATAAGCCACTCTTTGAATAGCATTTCCTATACTGACAGATGAAATAGATAGCTTCCTTTTTTTATGTAAATATATGCAAGGAAACACATACTAGTTAATGAAGTATAGCCAAAGGGTCACAACCAGAAATTGTAATTCAGGATTAAATCAGCACGTATTGGAGGTGCCCTGAACATCTTAGGAACTGTCTACTCTGATTGCCCAGAGGCATCCTAAATCTCACAGTAACGCATGTCTAGATATGACTACTAGAACGTTCAGGTGTATATAGGAAGCATGTACATGTGAGCTCCTGTGTAATTCCTATAACTGCAAAATTGCAAAACTTGACAATCCTGAAGAATCTTCACTATGGGCCGTGGAGTTGTGGCACCTCTAACTGGATATCATTCTTTAGCACTTATCTCAATACAAACAGAGTTAGGGTGGGCAGTAGTAGTAAGATGGCAGGCAAAAGGAAGGAGAAAAACAATAGTGCTGGATGAGAGAAATAGAAAATGGAGGGATGGAAAGAAAGAAAGAAAGAAAGAAAGA
>CM021765.1:130311747-130328633 GCA_011076525.1 Nettapus auritus | reverse complement strand
AAAGAAAGAAAGAAAGAAAGAAAGAAAGAAAGAAAGAAAGAAAGAAAAAGAAAGTACTGCAAAGCTTTCCCTGTAAAGTCATCTGTAAGGACTGTATATCCCTTAAGGTATATTAATGTGTAATAAAATACTGCAGCTTTTTGTTCAGTTCAGGACACTTTCAGGTTTTCTGTTTTCTATTTAGATACTTCTAATGAAACATTTTAGGGACTTTCTTTTAAGAGTTAAACACCCCTTTTGAAACCAAACGTCAGGAAAGAAAGACTTTGGAGCCAATACACAGAGATGCTAAAAATTGCTTTGGAGCCTTACAAAAGATGGCTCTAACTCTTGTCCCACTAGCTGGTTCTCTCAAGAATCATTCATCCTAGGCCATCCTCATAGCCACCTTACAATTTACAATGAAAGCTGAAGCAGGTAGACAGACAAAAATAGAAGGCTTTTGCTGGCCACACAAATAGTGACCAAAGGCTGAGGACAGAAATGAAGAATGATCTCTTACTATTTGTCAGAGCCAGGAAAACTAGGTAGGAACTTGTGCCAACTTTATATGTAGAATCTCACTGATCTCCAGATATGAAGGGCAGAGCTCATATTCTCCGTGGATTATTTCTCTCCCATGTCCCAACCTTTCTCTCAGGGCTTATGTAGCACTGAAAATGTAGTACACCCTATGGTTTTGCTACAGAAAAAGAGCAACCATAGATTTTAAAATTCACAAAAGAAGTCATTATTCTGTAAAGTTAAGCAGGTGGTTTCCTCTCTTTTAGCAGGATCTAGGCCCAATCGCCCAAATCTTACCTCATGAAATTACTGCAAATTTGAGATAAAATAGGTCTGTTTTCTGCTCTGGTCCCCTCAAAATTTCCCATTGCTATGAGTGACTGACAATGAACAGTGGGGAACCAACCTGCCTTTCCTGAAAAATAAAGAAACTTCCTGAGGTCTACATAGCCCCCACAGTAATAATACCAGGTACCCTAGTCCATGGAGACAGGAAACTGTTCATTATCTTCAAAGCTCAAAGGAACATGAAACACCAGGTTGAGGAGATATATAACTTTGTGGCCAGAAAACTCAGTAGGAACTGTGCTTTAAATGTACCAGGGCAAAGTTAGTTATTTCCCCAGACAGAAAAGTATCTGGGGCTTAATTCAGTTGCTCATTCACTGGTATCTATATCCAATAAAGCTCATAGTATGGCAACTGGCCTCCAACTGCCTCTCTTGAAAGGCAAATGCCTTTTTCTTAGGCATCTGTCACATTTGCCAGCCTTACATGAGTGACTCCATGACTCTATGGAAGCTTAAATGCAACAGGATGCTCATGTATAAACAAACAATGCAGACCTAGTCTGGGATTACAATTTACAAACCAAGCTGCATGTAAGACAGGATCCCAGCTTTCCATTAACTGATGGAGATCTAGTCAATAAAATCAGTGGTGTATGAAAAAACTTTCAGTGGGCCTTTGTCTCCTTTAGGATGAGAGAAATAGCTCTCTGGATATTACTGATTGTACTAGCTGGATCCCTATTGACAACAGTGGGAGCCTGGATACCCAAACCACATACAAATTGTATAGAATCCAAAGCTTGTTTGAATCTCAAATTAGATTCCACAACTGGTTAAGGCACTGTTAATTAAATTGGCATGCTTGGATTATGATACTGACAAAGCATTTTTTTTTTATTTTTTTATTTTTAATCCAAGAACTAATATTCCACAATATTAGGGTCAGGGACGTCCAGGGTCAGGGACGTTGCCAAGAAGCTTCCCAACCTGGTTCGCTCCTCTGACTATTATCCTCTTTTGATAGTCCAGGCAGGTAGTGATGACATTGAAGAGAGAAGCCTCAGGGCTATCAAACGAGACTTTAGGGGACTGGGACGGTTAGTGGATGGAGCGGGAGTGCAGGTGGTGTTTTCGTCCATCCCTATGGTGGCAGGGAGGGGTACAAAGTGGACGCAGAAAGCCCACCTGTTAAACACGTGGCTCAGGGGCTGGTGCCAACACAGAAATCTTGGGTTTTTCGACCATGGGGCACTTTACTCGACACCTGGCCTGATGGCTGCAGACGGGTCCCTATCTTTTAGGGGAAAACGGATCCTGGCCCAGGAGCTGGCAGGGCTCATTGAGAGGGCTTTAAACTAGGTAAGAAGGGGGACGGGGCTGAAGCAAGGACTGTTGGAGCTGTGCCAGGGGGAACAATAGCAAGGCCGGGGGATAAGGCAATGGCCCAGCTGAAGTGCATCTACACCAATGCACGCAGCATGGGTAACAAACAGGAGGAGCTGGAAGCCATCGTGCAACAGGCAGGCTATGACTTGGTTGCCATCACGGAGACGTGGTGGGACCACTCTCATGACTGGAGTGCTGCAATGACTGGCTATAAACTCTTCAGAAGGGACAGGCAGCACAGAAGGGGTGGTGGTGTGGCTCTCTATATTAGAGAGTCTTTCGATGTTGTAGAACTCGAGGCTGGGAATGACAAGGTCGAGTCCCTCTGGGTTAGGATCGGCAGGGCCAACAAGGCTAGCGTCCTGGTCGGGGTCTGTTATAGACCGCCGAACCAGGATGAGGAGACGGATGAGGAGTTCTACAGGCAGCTGACAGAAGTTGCGAAATCGTCAGCCCTTGTTCTCGTGGGGGACTTCAACTTCCCTGACATATCCTGGAAGCACAACACAGCCCAGAGAAAGCAGTCTAGGAGGTTTCTAGAGAGCGTGGAAGATAGCTTCCTGACGCAGCTGGTTAGTGAGCCCACCAGGGGTGGCGCCCCGCTTGACCTTCTCTTCACAAACAGGGAAGGACTGGTGGAGGATGTGATTGTCGGGGGCTGTCTTGGGCAGAGTGACCACGAAATGGTGGAGTTCTCTATTCTTGGCGAGGCCAGGAAGGGGACCAGTAAAACCGCTGTATTAGACTTCCGGAGGGCTGACTTTGAGCTGCTGAGGACACTGGTTGGCAGAGTCCCTTGGGAGGCGGTTCTGAAGGGCAGAGGAGTCCAGGAAGGCTGGGCGCTCTTCAAGAGGGAAATCTTAATGGCGCAGGAACGGTCTGTCCCCACGTGCCCAAAGACGAGCTGGCGGGGCAGAAGACCAGCCTGGCTGAACAGAGAATTGTGGCTTGAGCTTAGGAGGAAAAGGAGGGTTTATAATCTTTGGAAAAGTGGGCAGGCCACTAAGGAGGACTATAAGGATGTTGCGAAGCTGTGCAGGGACAAAATTAGAAAAGCCAAAGCTCAACTGGAGCTCAATCTGGCTACTGCCGTTAAAGATAACAGAAAATGTTTTTATAAATACATCAATACAAAAAGGAGGACTAAGGAGAATCTCCATCCTTTACTGGATGCGGGGGGAAACTTAGTTACAAGAGATGAGGAAAAGGTGGAGGTGCTTAATGCCTTCTTCGCCTCAGTCTTTAGCGGCAATACCGGTTGTTCTCTGGATACCCAATTCCCTGAACTGGTAGAAGGGGATGGGGAGCAGGATGTGGCCCTCACTATACATGAAGAAATGGTTGGTGACCTGGTACGGCACTTGGAAGTGCACAAGTCGATGGGGCCGGACGGGATCCACCCGAGGGTACTGAGAGAACTGGCAGAGGAGCTGGCCAAGCCGCTTACCATCATTTATCAACAGTCCTGGCTATCGGGGGAGATCCCAGTTGACTGGCGGCTAGCAAACGTGACGCCCATCTACAAGAAGGGCCGGAGGACTGACCCGGGAAACTACAGGCCTGTCAGTTTGACCTCAGTGCCAGGGAAGCTCATGGAGCAGATTATCTTGAGAGTCATCACGCAGCACTTGCGGGGCAAGCAGGTGATCAGGCCCAGTCAGCATGGGTTTATGAAGGGCAGGTCCTGCTTGACGAACCTGATCTCCTTCTATGACAAAGTGACGCGCTGGGTGGACGAGGGAAAGGCTGTGGATGTGGTCTACCTTGACTTCAGCAAGGCTTTTGACACCGTTTCCCACAGCATTCTCCTCAGGAAACTGGCTGCTCTTGGCTTGGACTGGCGCACGCTTCGTTGGGTTAGAAACTGGCTGGATGGCCGGGCCCAAAGAGTCGTGATAAATGGAGTCAAATCCAGTTGGAGGCCGGTCGCTAGTGGCGTTCCCCAGGGCTCGGTGCTGGGGCCGGTCCTCTTTAATATCTTCATCAATGATCTGGATGAGGGGATCGAGTGCACCCTCAGTAAGTTTGCAGATGACACCAAGTTAGGTGCGTGTGTCGATCTGCTCGAGGGTAGGAAGACTCTGCAGGAGGATCTGGATAGGCTGCACCGATGGGCTGAGGTCAACGGTATGAAGTTCAACAAGGCCAAGTGCCGGGTCCTCCACCTGGGACGCAATAACCCCAAGCAGAGCTACAGGCTGGGAGATGAGTGGTTGGAGAGCTGCCAGGCAGAGAAGGACCTGGGAGTGATGGTTGACAGTCGGCTGAATATGAGCCAGCAGTGTGCTCAGGTGGCCAAGAAGGCCAACAGCATCCTGGCCTGTATAAGAAGCAGTGTGACCAGCAGGGCTAGGGAGGTGATCGTCCCCCTGTACTCGGCTCTGGTGAGGCCGCACCTCGAATACTGTGTTCAGTTTTGGGCCCCTCGCTACAAGAAGGACATCGAGGTGCTTGAGCGAGTTCAGAGAAGAGCGACGAAGCTGGTGAGGGGCCTGGAGAACAAGTCCTACGAGGAGCGGCTGAGGGAGCTGGGATTGTTCAGCCTGGAGAAAAGGAGGCTCAGGGGTGACCTTATCGCTCTCTACAGGTACCTCAAAGGAGGCTGTAGCGAGGTGGGGGTTGGTCTGTTCTCCCACGTGCCTGGTGACAGGACGAGGGGGAATGGGCTTAAGTTGCGCCAGGGGAATTTTAGGTTGGATCTTAGGAAGAACTTCTTTACCGAAAGGGTTGTTAGACATTGGAACGGGCTGCCCAGGGAAGTGGTGGAGTCCCCATCCCTGGAGGTCTTTAAAAGACGTTTAGATGAAGAGCTTAGGGATATGGTTTAGTGGGGACTGTTAGTGTTAGGTCAGAGGTTGGACTCGATGATCTTGAGGTCTCTTCCAACCTAGAAATTCTGTGATTCTGTGATTCTGTGATTCTGTAATATTCCTGGAAATAGAATATTTCTGTAGCAAGAATTTCAGGCAGACATTTCTGTTCTAATTCTGTGGCTGTGTTATATTTGTTACATATAAAAACACTCAGTCATAAAAGTAGATAGAAAAGAACTTATGGAGAGACTTCTAAACAAGATGTAAGATATAATCTGGTCTGTTTAACTGCCAGTCATATTTGTTACATGATTTCACTCACTTTTACTCCCTCAATCCAATTTGAATTTATATAATTTTTGACTGCTATAATATTTCAAATATGTTTAGTTGTATGTATGAAACCACCGGGGCACTATTTCTGCTTATTCAAACAAACTGTCTTAGTCATTTCATATTTCCCACAGTATTTCTTTGGGCAAGAGGCTAGAGATGAATATGTAAGCACCTTGGGGTAACCATACTAAATTTGTCTGAACAAATGCATCAATTGGTAATGAAAATATTTTCCTTAACCTCCACAAGACAGTTAGATAAAAAATTTCTACTACCACATAAAAATTCAATTGCCCGGTGGCAAAACTGCCAATATACTGAAACTGTTTATAGAATTACTTGTAGCATAAAAAATACATGTAGTCTTTATTATAAATGCCAGTGGTTACAGATCAAATAATGAAAAATAGTATTTTGGGAACACTGCAAAGTTTTTCCAATAGTGTTTTTTTTGTTTGTTTGTTTTTATACACAAGAGAATTAAGAATATTTCAGGATTTTGACTATTAAAAACATCTTAACAATGTTTGACTGTAAAGAAACATGGTGCTTCTCTCCTTCTGTATTTTACAGGTTCCTAGTGGAATGGCTGCAAAAGTTTGCATCCATTTGACAGGTGCAAGTATACTTCTTCAAGTATACTAAAATTTCCTTATGTGTTCATAGAAAAATGACCTGTTTTGCAGTTTAACCTCAGTGACTCAGTATCATAGGGCCACATTTTTGTGTGTAAATTAACATATGCAACATTCATTAAAATTAATAGGAGCCACCCAGGCAACCAAGGAGATACAGTTTGTCCCAAAGTATTTCATATATTTGGCACAACTTCTAGAAAAATATTTAGGCCAAGTCACTTGCATAAAAATCTTTCCATTCAGATTCTTAAAAAAGGCAACAGCAACAACAGCTGTTGCTTGTTCTCCAAGCACATATTTTTTTTTTTTAATTCTAATTTCTTAGATTTCTTAGACTAAACCATACCTGCTAGAGACTAATTTCAAACGATATATTTTTCAGTTATTTTCTTGTCTGAGTACAATTTTCCTTCACACAGTAAAAAAGTAGCTTGAAAACTGTATCCTTCTAAATTGTAAACATTACTTACTTTTATCTACTTACTTTTTCATCAGTCCTTCTCTTGCTCAGTGTAACTATTAAATTTTTTTATCAACAACGTTTAGACATAAAAGACTTACCAGAAAAAGGACATCACTGTAGGCAAAGGTAGATTGATTTCATCCACGTTTAAAATAGATATATATATATATTATTCTTGAGTGTACTTCAGGCTTTACTTTGGTTACAAGGACTCATGGTATGTATGAAATCATTACAATTTTGATGAAGCTTACAATATCATATAACATGCTCTTAAAGATACAACCTCTCACAGTTAAGACAAGAAATTATCTTGTGCCTGTAAAAGGCCTTTTATGGGATTATAATTTCATCCCTATTAGTATTGTGCTGAAGTATCAAAGTTCTACCACTCCAAACTACCTGCTGATATAATTTTATATTTTTCTCCCCTCCCTGACCTGACAATAGCACAAGAAGGTGCAGCACTATAACACTTAAAGCATTTTTGGAAATAAAGAATTGTAGCCATAGATCATTATAACTAATTTTTTAAAAAATGTCATCATATCTTTCCAGGCACAAATCCAAACCAAGAATACAAAGAGAAAAAAACATGCTGGCCCCGTCTTAAGCGGGGGGGGCACATTTTAAACTAATTTATTGCCACTAACTGTTCTCAAGTAGCTGACTTACCCTGCAAATACTATAAGCTAAAGCTTTCATTTAAGAGCTTTATTTTATTTGCTTTGTGGATTGTTTTGGCACATTTTCCTGTTTCCCACTGCAAAGTGGGAGTATGTTTCATGTACTCGGAAAACATTAATTTAATGTTTCAGAAGGAAGATAAAATACTCTGAAGTTTTTTTATTTGCTACAGTAATAACCCAAACTGCTCCAATTACCCCCGTTTACTTGAGTCTCCAGAAGCTATTTCCTCCTTGAGACCATTTTACTGATTTTTCTAAATGTTGTGCCATCTTACATTCAGATTCTCTTTTAAACAAAACATAGAAATGTAGAAATGTATCGTTAAAAGGATCACTTTGGCTATGACAATACAATATACAGTCTAGAAAGACAGCATATTTGATGTTTGAAACAGTGACTCCAAAACATAAAGAAAACAGAAGCAGACTAAACAGTGACATCTACTTCCTAAATTTACACAATGAACACTTCATCAGTCTACATATCCTAAAACTTTTCAGGTTTTGTGTGTGTGTGTGTGTTTTGCTGTCATCATTGTTTTGTGATGGTGGTGGTTTTGTTTGTTTGTTTGTTTGACTGTTTGACTTTTGGGGGGATATTCCTCAGTTATGCCAGATCCTTATAAAAGCTTTATTCAATGGGATGAAGATTACACACAATATAAGACCAGTAGTGGGCTTTATCTGACAGTGCTTTGCTTCTTGTATAGCCTTTCAAACCAAGCACAAAACAAATGATACCAAATTAGAACACCAGTATTTTCCAACTCTATTGGATCCAGTCTGGAAATTAGAGATGATGTGTTTACAAAGCAACCAGTGAATTGATTGAGAGGCATAAGAAGTATTACTCAAGATGCAGTTGATGAATGGCATCCTCCTCGCTATTAAGTAGTACAAGTGAGAGGAGATGCAAGTCCTACTGCCTTTTACAGTGAGAGAGTACCTTGTGCAGAGACAAGCAGGTGATGCTCCATGAACAGCATAAGCCAAATCAATGGCTCTGTCCTCCTGCTCTCCTGGAATGCCCATTCTCTTTGCTCTTTTGCACTTCAACTGAAAAAGTGAACAGCAGGCTGCTAACAGTGAAGAATCCCCCTCTGCTCGTCTCCTCCATCCAGATGATGAGCTGACCTTGCTCACTTCAAAGTTACGGTAGTGGGACAGAACAAGTAGCTGAAGGAAAGGAAAACTGACCCTTGCAATGTTTCCACTACACAAAACAGCTTTGTGGACAACCTATCCCAAAAACATTTTATTTTGAAAATTTCCTTTTTCCTTACCCGCTTACTGAAGTGAATGAATAAATAAATAAATAAATAAAACTTTGGCATTTTAAAGTGACTACCAAATAAAAAAGATTAAGTGTTAATGTTTTTCTCCTATTGTGCATTTAGAAGATGTGAGCTCTTCCACTGATCCTCAAAAAAAGGAGCACTGTGTTCTAAACTAATAAAATCTTATTTGCCCTATTTTTACTCAAGGCTTCATATATTTGAACACATATTTGGGAGACATATATTTGAACAACCTGAGCATTAGAAAACATATTAAAAAATAAATAAAAAAAAATAGGTAACCATATTGTTCTATGGCTGGTCCAGGGATCAAATTGTTACTCTGAAATTAAAGTGCAGTCATTAAATCGTCTTTGACAAAATCTGACAAAGATCTTATGTGCTAGGATTAAAGGGAGGAGAGGGACGGGTGACATTACAGTGGGGGTCTGCTACAGGCCACCTGATCAAGAAAAACACAGAGATGAGGCCCTCTATAGACAGAAGCAGCCTCATGTTTGCAAACCCTAGTGTTCATAGGGAACTTCAACCACCCAATATCTGTTGTAGGGACAGCACAGTAGGTCATAGATAATCCAGGAATTCCTGGAATGACTTTATGATAACTTCCTTAATCAACTTATAGATGAGCCAATGAGGAGACGTGCTGCGCTGAACATCACTCTCACCAACAAGGTGAATGGTGGGGAATGTGAAGCTCAAGGGCAGCTTTGGCTCCAGTGATCATGAAATGGTACAGTTTAGGACCCAGAGGGCAGCGAGAGAGGAGTAAAACAAACTCACTACCCTGGACTCTAGGAGAGCAGACTCTGCCCTCTTCAGGGATCTGCTTGGTAGAGTACCTTAGAACAAAGCCCTGGAGGGAAGAGGGGCCCAAGAAAGCTGGTTAATATTCAAGGATCACATCCTCCAAGCTGAAGAGTGATGCATCCCAACAAAGAGGAATTTGGGCAAAAACATGAGGAGGCTTGAATGGATGAGCAAGGATCTACTGAATAAACTCAAGAAGAAGAAGGAGGCCTATAGAAAATTGAAGCAAGGACAGATATCCTGGGAGGGATACAGAGACATTGTCTGAGCAGCCAGGGATCAGGTTAGAAAAGTCAAAGCCCTGTTAGAATTAAATTTGGCCAGGGACATCAATGGCAACAAGAAAGTCTCCTTGGTATATTGGTGATAAAAGGAAGACTAGGGAAATTTGGGGCCCTCTCTGGAAGGAAACAAAAGACCTGGTCATCTGGGATATGGAGAAGGCTGAGGTACTCAATGACTTTTTTGCCTCAGTCTTCACTGGCAAGAGCTCCAGCCACATAAACTGGGTCCCAGAAGACAGGCAGATACTGGAAGAATGATGAACTGTAGGAGATCTGGTTTGAGACCACATAAAGAACTTAAAGGTGCACAAGTCCGTAGGATAAGGTGCATCCATGGGTCCTGAGGGAATAGTTGGATGTAGTTGCTAAGCCATTATCCATCATATTTGAGAAGTTATGGCAGTCCAGTGAAGTTCCTACAGACTGGAAGGGGGAAACACAACCTCTATTTTTCAAAAAAGGAAGACCCAGGGAACTACAGGCCAGTCAGCCTCACCTCTATGCCCAGCATGATCATGGAGCATATCCTGCTGGAAACTGTGCTAAGGCATATGGAAAATATGGAGGTGTTTGGTAATAGCCAACATGGTTTCACTAAGGGCAGATCATGACTGACAAATCTGGTCACCTTCTATGACAGGGTTGCATCATTGGTGGACGGGGAAGAGCGACTGAAAATATCTACCTGGACTTGTGCAAAGCACTGACACCATCTCCCTTGATATCCTTGTCTCTGAAGTCAACTGAAATAAATAATACCTTTGAATTTACTTCAGCAGGTTTTCAGTTGGACTATAATTGCTTTGAGTCTTGAAAGATAACCTGTGATCTTATCATGTACATTATAATAACAGATATTTGAAAACTGAGAATGTTAATCACAAAAGGCCTTTTTTTCCCACATTTTTTACTGTTGTTTGAGTGAATACATTTTTATAAATATTTATTCAAGTTTGCATTTTTTGATAAGAATAGAATATATTTTTTTTAGAATATATTTATTTAGAATATATTCTGAACTGTTTTACATTGTTCAAATATCTTTATGTTTCTGTTTCCTCAAGGTGTGACAGAGCTTGCCTTTGGAAGAAAAGATGCAATTCTGTTTTACCATTTTGTTACCATGTAACTAATTTTTCAAAAATTAGCAGATAGTTGTTTCCAAAGTTGTTTTCAGTAAAATGTCAGAACATGAACCATTTAAAAATTTTTACTAAACTTCAGCAATGCTATAGCAATTGAGTTAGCATGCAACTGTTTACATTTTATTGTTAAAAGGTCTATAAAGTGGTGATTTCATTAATTTGTAATAGTTCTGGTCTATTGCTTTGAAAGAGATGCCAAATTATTGTACAAGATTCTACAGCAATACTTATTTCCTTAAGCTATTCTACAAAACAGAGGACTAATTTCTACACAACCTTGCAACAGTACCACTATTCTAGAGCTTTTAATCAATTTCAAAAATATTGTGTCCAATTACTAACTTCGTCTGTTAAACATGATAGTTATTTTATTAGCATATCTCAAAGGTGTTGTATTAACACATGTATAAGAAAATATTGTTCAAATAAAATATGTCCAGTTCAAACTGCACTTCTTAATTGCTTAAGCAGAACCAAATTAGCATTCATGGCCTGCATTTCCCTAACAACAGGCTTTCAAGCTGAAAATAATTTGTAATTCAAAAAGGATTTTGGTCAATAGATTCTAAGCATGCAAAATATGTTTGGCAATTAAAAATTCCAAGACCTGTTGAAAACTTTACTTATGAGTTTACATTTTCTTGTTTCCTGTTATTTTTCAGTGAAACATTATAAAATGGATGTATAATTTGATACAAATTGGAATTATTCCCAGACATTCAATTTAGACTAGGTCTATTGCTAATATCTGATGAAATCTTAATCTATATTTACAACAGCTCTTTAATTTGACTCCAAATGATGTAATGTCCTTATGGCTTAATAAACAGGAAAAGATGCCAAGAAAATAATCTCTTACACACATTTGAAACATACCAGCCTTCTATTCAAAATGTTTGTCTGTACATATGTACAGACTATAAGTATAGCTGCTGCTATATGTTTACTCCAATAGCAGATACATAAAGATGAAATCAGGTTGATTCATTCATTAATTATAACATTGTGTGTTATATCTAGCACTGAATGTGCACAAATTACATGCAATTATAATTTATGAAGATTCTATGGTAAATAACAAGTCACAATATTTGGGAAAAAAACAAAAACAACAACAAAAAAAAACAGTACTTTTCTATAATAAAAATAGAAAAGCACAAGAAACTTCTGAAATAGTTCTCAAAGAATTTAAAATGTCATTTACCCCATCAGGTTTGGTTTGGGCAATATGATGTCTTCCTTGCATTTGCCTTGAAGCAGAGGAGCGGGAGAGAACAAAATAATAGTCCTGCCAAGTCTCCTATGACAGAAGAGACACTCAGCAATTTAGACCTCACCCAAAGTCCACTCTCCCCTTTTTCCCTCCAGCTTGATGCCCTTATCTGACACATCTGCAGTGCCATGATGCTACCAACTTCTACAACTGTATCTGGTTAGTTGTAAGAGTTTGCTAACACTTACATGTGTATGTGGTGTAGGAAATCTCACATTTTAAGGAAACAGAATCATGCTGCAACAAGGAAATTATGTCTAGATACAGACATACTTATGTCTGTCTGTAGACTATATTCTTACAGAAGAGCAATGATTGCACAAGGGGAACACGATTCTGAAGACTGAAGATTATCTTCTGCACATTTCCCAGAAAAAGTATTTATTTCCTGAAGAGTATAAGTGTTCCAAATAAACTCCAGATCACATAGAAAGAGATTCAAGCTTTATCTCAGACATGGTAACAAATTAATTTTACATCCTTGTCAGCTGGGGATTTGGGATATGGCAAGAACTCATCCCTGATATAACACTGTAACTACTGTAACTATATTTCATCACAGCTACACCTGTTTGATTTATTTATTTTTTTATTTTATTTATTTATTTATTTATTTATTTTGTGCATAAATGGGCAAAGGTTTCATCTGTATTTTTATTTCATGTTTGTCATCTTGCTTATTTTTGTTAGGTAGGGCACTGCTGTTATGATAATTTGACCTATTGTGTGAAAAACAATGGGAAATCACATAAAGGAATTTTGAAGTTATGTTTAGTAAAAATCAGATGTATTCTCTTGTGAGTGGAGACTGAAAAAACAGTTTTTATACCAATTTCACCTCTTATTTTCTGAGCCATACAATATGTTTTGCATATTACCATGATTTTAGGAGAGATGTCATCTAGGAAAAAGCAAGATCCACAGATCAAAGAGTTGACAGGCAACTTTGTAGATTATTTCATTATGTAACCACCCTTACATGTTAACCCCCAAAGCACAAGAGTTGCTACAGATGGCTTTTGATGGCAATTTTTCCTCATTGTAGTTGTAAAACATATTAGAATGATTCACAGATGAAAAAATATTTAGCAACACCTGTACATTTTTCAAATCAAGTCAGAAGTATGATCACTGGGTTTATCTAAATGCTTCCTCCATCTCTTTACCCCGCACATATAGAAACGTTAAGCGTGGTTGTTTCCCACACTCAGCTGGCATACATGCTTTGGTATGAAATGATTCAATCAGAACACAAAATTAAATTTGTCTCACCCTGTTATTCTTTTGTCTCTTACAGATGACTTAAATAATAAAATGAGCCAGGTTGTTACTGAAACTGACAAAAATGTTGAAGAGCAAGATGATACAGTATTAAAATTTTAGTTTCATAGAATAAAGAAAGGTAAAGCATTTGATTTCCTTTGAACCAAATTATCTTTGATATTCTGGGTCACAATACAGGAATAAATAGTACACATTCTTAACACTTCACATCTCTTTTCATCAAACTTGAGCCAACATCATTAGGACGAATGAGATGATGAGCAGCATATGACTGTTTTAGCCAAAGAAATTGAGAGGGTAAGAACTGAGCAGCGGATGAGATTTGAAATATGTTAGATTCTGCAAATGAACATGAAGAAATACTTGTGTGACAGATAAATGCATTAGCTAGGTGTTTCTGATGCTTTTTGAGAAGCTTTTTGAGGCTTTGGGGCTTTGAAGGTCATTTCAGGAACAGTGTTGATTTTGCCATGTGCCAAACTGAGAGCTGATGTGGGATTTGGTTGCTCTACCTTCCTTAAACCAGCTATCTGCCTCTCACAAGAGACTCCAGAAAAGGACACATGTTCAGAGTTTATCCTCAGTTGATACAACCTCACATTAAAATTTGCCTGTATTAATTTATGTTTATTAATTCTGTTGATTTGGAAATCTAGAATTCATGTCTCCCCTTCTTTCTTTTTTTCTTCAGGACAAATATTTCATGATGCTGCATGCTAACCCACCTGGGCAATGCTAACACTCTGTATAATAACTTCTGAACATTTCTGGAAAGACCAAATTGTGCCCAGTAAGATAGCTGAGAGTTAAATAGAGGTTCAAGGAATAGGTAAAACACTATGCAGAACAGTTATTTACTCATCATTTTCCTGCTCCATCACACCAAATCCTATTACAGGACATTACATCAGTACATGGTTAAGAGTTTATTTTCTATGCCTAACCAAGTAGAAGTTTACTGAGACCAACAAAGTACATGTTCATGACAGACCAGTATATACTAATAAAGTTAAAATATTTCATCAACCATTAGTATCTTTGGAGGACTCTAATTTAGAAGAATCCATTGGAGACATTTCTGACATATAAGAAGAATCAAGCTCTTTATCTATGAATATTTATTTATGCTGAAAATAGAGAGCCAAAGTATGGCAGAATTATTTCACACCTATCAACTTATCATGGTATCAGTTATCATACAAAAGAAATGAAAAAGAACAGAATTAGTCCAAAATGCAAGCATAGCCAAAAGGAACACATACATTATGAGACACTGATTATTCCAAAGATATCCCAAAAAAGATTTCAATTTGTCAAAGCCATCTGTACTATTACAGTATAATAATTTTCCTAGTATAATAATTTTCCCGTTTAGCACAAATAAGTGAAGACAACACATAGTTATAAGTAGATCAACCTGTGAAAAGGGTTTATGATTTCTATGATAGAGCATATGAGTCTCTTTTCATTAATGTGTTATGTTGTACTGAGATTAGATGGCATAAAAAAAGATTATTGAATTCAGTGTCACTATCCAAGCACCCTAGTGAGCAGGAACCCCACAGGATCTAGCAGTGTGCCCTGGGAGCCAAGAAGGCCAATGGCATCTTGGCTTGCATCAGAGATAGTGTGGCCAGCAGCACTAGGGAAGTGATTGTTCCCCTGTATGCAGAACCAGTGAGACTGAATCTCGAGTACTGTGTTCAGTTTGGAGCCCCTCACTACAAGAAGGATACCGAGTTCCTCCAGCAGGTGCAGAGAAGAGCAACAAAGCTGTTGAAAGGATTAGAAAACAAGACAAATGAGGAGAGGTGGGGGGATCTGAGGTTGTTTAGTATGGAGCAAAGGATGATCGTGGGAGACCTCATCACACTCTACAACTACTTGAAGGTACAGAGAGAAGGGTGTTGGTCTCTTTTCTCAGGTGATAAGTGATAGGATGTGAAGAAACAGCCTTAAGTTGTGCGAGGGGAGGTTTATATCAAACATTAATTTCTTCTTGGAGAGGATGGTCAAGCATTTGAATGGGCTGTCCAGAGAAGCACTGGAGTCCCCACCACTGGAGGTATTTAAGAGATATGTGGATATGGCAAAAGGGGACATGGTTTAATGATGGGTGGGATTCAGTAGGCAATCTTGGTGGTTGGACTTGGTGATCTTGAAGGTCTTTTCCAACTTAGATAATTATCATTCTCTACAGCTACCTCAAAGGAGGTTGTAGTGAGGTGGGGTTGGTCTCCCAAGCAACAAGCAATAGGACAAGAGGAAATGGCCTCAATTTGTGCCAGGGAAGGTTTAGGTCAGATATTAGGAATAATTATTCATTGAAAGGGTTGTGAAGCATAGGAACAGATGGCCCAGGGAAGTAGTTGAGCTGCCATCGCTGGAGGTATTTAAAAGACATGTAGATGTTACACTTAAGAACATGGTTTAGTGGTAGACTTGACAGTGCTATGTTGATGGTTGGACTTGATTATCTTAGAGGTCTTTTCCAACCTAAAAGAGTCGATAATTCTACGTCTGCATGTCTGTATAATAAGATATCCCAGTATTTCATTATACAAATTGAGGATCATATAGTTTCTTGACCTGTGTTTTTAATTCTGTTCTTTTCCTTTTTGATATGGTATCCACAGAACATTAACTCCTATTCCCACTCCATATCTATTATAAATTACTGTAATTTATTTTATTTGGTAATCTGTACCTAACGTTTTAGATTTTAAAAATAATATGATGTATCCTAAAAAAAAATAAATAATAATAAATAAAAACAGAAATAAAATCCCTATCCTCTTCTTAGTTGAATAAAAAGTAATGTCAAAGTAGAACAAAAATTTCATAGGAAAGCAAGCCTCCCCTCTGCACAAGCCTCCCCTCTGTCTTGGTTGCTATTCTGCTAATATGTTATGTGCTCGTATTTCTTTCTTCCCCATCTTCCCCATTGCTGATTTACATAAAATCATCATACTTAGATTTAAATAGGTGCAGAATCCTCACAAAGACATTGGGCAGAAAATATTTCCTATATTCACTGAAATATTTAATTCTACCAAGACAGCCATTGGAGATGAGTAGAATTTTCATTTCAAATATTATTATATTTTTCTTCCCAATAAGCATTTCAATTCTTAGATAAATCCATGTATGCAAGGCCAAACTTATAGAATAGAATTATTTTTAGTACAAGAATGTTTCTAGTGATATCTATGCACTTTACTAATGCTGAAAAACTACTTCCAATAAACTCCATGAGAAGTAAATACAATTTTATTTTACAGACGGGAAAG
Source organism: Nettapus auritus (assembly GCA_011076525.1). Taxonomy (NCBI): domain Eukaryota; kingdom Metazoa; phylum Chordata; class Aves; order Anseriformes; family Anatidae; genus Nettapus; species Nettapus auritus. The sequence goes on along the minus strand of CM021765.1, from coordinate 130,312,130 downwards.
TTAGAGAAGTGAGAGGACACAGAATTTGCTAAGACTCCTTAAAGTATATCTACAATAAGGCCATGTGTTTCTTAAGTCCAGGTAAATCAAAATATTCTTATTTTTGCCTGAGTTGCATTCATCCATAAGCAATTAACCATTTCAAATTCCTTTCTATTCTTGGACGACAGCATGGGTTCCCCAAGCCTTAAGTACCCTGTTCATATTTTGTTGTGACAATCCCCATATCCCACCTTTGTCTCCTTTTGTACTTCCTTTATACCTAGGAATACTGAACCCTAAGATTTCCTCACACAGATTAGTCAGTGATTTTTTTTTATTTTATTTTTATTTTTTTCTGTGAAAATGAGGCTGGCTAGCAAATATACATATATATACATATA
>CM021765.1:130281249-130311647 GCA_011076525.1 Nettapus auritus | reverse complement strand
ATATATATATATATATATATATATATATATATAAATCTGTCCAGCTTAACTTGTTTTGACTGAAGCAGGCTATCATGTGCTTGCTGGATTAGCAGACTGGGGAAGCAGTAATCACAGGGATACTTCTGAGAGGGAAGAAGATACTTACCTGGCAGGGGAGACACCATGATCAGGCAGGTGGTTTTCCCAGGGCGAGGCTCATCCCCTGCACTCCGGGTGTGCTGACCCCTGCGATTTCCCCAAATGCGGGAAACTCGACTGCATAATTTGTGGTAGTGGGGGACTGCGTTCGCGCTCTCCCCTATTTTTTTTTTTTACCGAAAGGGTTGTTAGACATTGGAACACGCTGCCCAGGGAAGTGGTGGAGTCACCATCCCTGGAGGTCTTTAAAAGACGTTTAGATGTAGAGCTTAGGGATATGGTTTAGTGGGGACTGTTAGTGTTAGGTGAGAGGTTGGACTCGATGATCTTGAGGTCTCTTCCAACCTAGAAATTCTGTGATTCTGTGAAGTGATAAACAACTGGGGACAATAATCTCTTCAGTGGTACTATAAGAACCAGAAAAAGTATAGTACACAAACCAGAATCTGTAGCCCAGCTTAAAGGAAACATATGCATTGTGTCTTTAATTTTTGCATTAGAGTGACTTCAGCCACAGCAGTTTTTTTTTTTGTTGCTTTTGTTGTTTTTTTGTTTGTTTGTTTGTTTGTTTGTTTTTCTATTATGAAAGTCTACACTCATCAAAATGACAAAGGAAAAATACAGCTCCAAAAATGCAGCAGGTTATCCTACAATTGCATTTTATTCTTTATTAATAAGTTTAGGAAAGTTTCAGGTGCAGTGGAAAATAAGAATCAGCATATATTAGACAGTGACTTCAACCTTCAAACCTGTCGTCATCTAAGTACTAGTCACAGCGGTGTACATACATACACATACATATGTACACAAACACACACACGTGTGCTTAATGTAATTCACCAAAGTGATTCAGACCATTAGGTGTGTAGAGAACCCATGACACATCAAAAACCAAAAAAAAATACTCTTGTGGAAGTATTATCCACTTTTCAAATAAAAGCAAACAGAGAACTTACTTAATTAGCAACACACTGATCTAAACTGTGAACTATGGATAAATGAATGCTCACAGTGAGAAAGCCCAATCAAGTGAACTTGGAAAAAAAAATAAGAACAGAGAGACTGAAGGTAAGTTACCAGCTCTAAAGGAGAGAAGAGGCATTCATTTCTCATCCAATAACTCAGAGCAGCATCACTTCCCACTCTGTCTATCAATGAATGTAAAACAAAACAAAACAAAACAAAACAACAACAACAAAAAAATAACCCTCTTAACGAATGTCCCAAATTAAACACTGGCATAATCTATTTGGGGTCAGTTGATGTCAGTTATCACAACTCAGTTTGGCACAATGTATTATTTTGGTGGTACTCCTCTCATAGTTGTGCATAACACAAAAAGTACAAGCAGTATCCTCCTTGAGAATAAAGTCAGCTGCAACTATAAAGTGACCAAATAACCATCAGCACTAGCTCCAATACTCCTCAGCAATGAAGACTGCTAAAATTAAGCAATGATACTTTCTTACAGCTCAAGAGACAGCCTGTACAAGCCTAAAATTAGCACACACCCCTCCTCCAAGATAATTTATCTGATCCATGAGAAAAAATAAATAAAAAAAATCAACCTGAATGTGAATTGAATGCTGCTGCTTTTCTCTTCCCTCTTTTAAACAAAATCTGCATTTCAAAGGAAATTGACAATTTTATGTTGGATAATGAAGACAGTATCTGCTAACTCTTCCTTTTGTGTTTCATGTTTCATATCTCCCCTTTTTAATTTTACATCTTAAAACACCTGGTTTGGCTGGTAAGAAATGCATTGTCTCAAGGATGCACATATTACAAGCAAAGCAGTGGTCTTATTTTTTTCTGGTTATATTACTGGTTATATTATGATGTATCTTTATCAATATTACAGAATAGGTGAAGTTGGAAGTGAACCCTGGAGATCAGCTAGTCCAACCCACTCTGTTGAAAGCAGAGTCCACTAAAGCAGGTTGTTCAGGATCTATACCTATGTGTAGAGAGAAGCGTGTAGTTATATATTCATTCAAACTACAGCGGGAGACTCGTGTTCTGGTTACATCAGGACGCAATATAGCTATATGCACAAATGCTCCGTAAGAAAAGTTTGTGGCCTGACAACTTTCCCATGACATAACTGATGACTGCATCATAGTACTAAGGCAATTACCATTATGCTCAGCCTTCACAGAGTACTTATTTACTTATTTCACCATAGCCTTCTAAATAAAAAATCCACTAGAGATAAATTAAATGATACTATCATAACAATCTACATGACTGCTGTATTTTAAGGGCTGGTCAAGTGCATGCTGTAGGTATGCTTCAGTGTGAGTATGCTTGAGCACTACATGAGCATAAACGTTTGGATATGAACTAGCTACTGAACAAAAAGACAAGGAAACATTGGGATTTTAATATTTTATTACTATTATTATTTGTAATTTCAGTCTAACGAGACATATCAGTCACTAATAGATATTTAATCCACAGTATAAATATTGGCATGAAGTTTAGTATATTCCCAGTATTTTGGACAGACAAAATCTTTCAGTAAGACAGAGTTTACAGTAGAAGCAAATAGACATTTTATCTAGACATTCTTGTAGAGAGCATTCTATAGGCTCTAAGAACTCAGGCTGTAATCATCTGTAAAGACTTCTGCATCAACAAGCAAAAGCAAATCCTGTAACTGCATAAACTGTCATTAAGTAGGGCACTACTGTTCAGCTTCAGAATTACACTTTTCCTTAACAGTACTCCCAGTTCTAGTAATATCAGTTATGTTCCTTAGCACACTGACACTTTAGAACGAAATTACACTGATTTCCCCGGGAACTGGATTTTATCTGAAAAACATAATAAATAAAGCATGTACAAGTGTCTCTAAATCGGGGCCCAAGTGGAGATATTTATGATGGATTATTACCAATGTCATTTAACAGCTTTCCAGTTTTTCATCAGAACTTCTCACTGAACAGTCTCTTTTTAAATGCCTAATAAAAAGAAGTCTCTCAAAATATCCTGATGGCCATTAGTATTTTAGAAGACTGATTATGTTCAAGAGCAACCCTTTCAAACCTAAGCTTGTCTAGCCATACTCTATAAAGCTACGTAATGCAAACAAAAATGAAAATCAAGATAACTGGCTCTCAAAATAATTGGATGTCAAGCATAAAAAGGAAACAAACAGACAAAAAGGCCACAGAAACTAGAGTATTCACCAAGAACAGTTCATCTTCACCATTTCAGAAGCTCAAAGACAGACAGCAGTCCCAAACACATTTCAGCATATGTGTCAAGCCATAATTTTCTCAGGATTGCACAGCCTATGTTTCCTGCATGTGTAAAAGTAAGTTTTTGTGAAGCAGCAAAACCAAGAATAGATTCAGATGTAAAATGTTCAAACTGCATTCAGATCCATGTAAAACTCAGCTTTCAAATAAATTATTTCTTAATGGAGTGAAGGATGTGAATGAACTTATATGAATGGACTAATGCATCCAATGGAAGTCACATAAGCTCTCCCAAGGAAATTGTGTTTCAGGATGGAAGCTAAAAGCTGAGGTGGGAAGATGTGCAGGACATCTGGAAACAGAAGATGCCATATGTTAGTGCTTCTTTTCTGCCTTTTCATGCCAACTCCCTCTAACAAAGGCACAATCTTGAAAATGCTAGCAAAAGTCATTACAAAGGTTAAGCCTAACCCACATAATTGAATCAAAAGGCTTTTCAAGCACACAGTCCTTTAAAAACAGAGTTTAAGCAAGTGGAATTTAAAAAGAAAGAGAAATGAACATATTTGAGAATTATGCATTTCTGTATGGGCAGATGATGTCCTACACAAATAATGCAGCAGAAATAAAAATAAGTAAAAATCTTCTACCTTCCCCAGATAGAAGTTTCTTCTTTGTGTTATTTCTTTAAATCCCAGATATGTGAAAACACAACTATGAAAATATGAATTACATTTAGAAAAAAAAAGTGTCATTCCCTACCCAATGTGTGAAAACCTCCATCATTAGCCAGTTGAAAAGAATGAATCTGGGTGCTTTTTTCTCAGCTATCTCCTGCAACTTCCAAACAGAAAATCACTGTAAGTCTGCAGCCCAATTGCAAATTCTTCCACTTGAAGGCAGTTATTGCTGGAAAAAGACCTTGTATCACTGCGGTGTCTTGATTTTCAATGAAGTTCTGTCTGGGTACAAAGTAAGAAAAGTCTCTGGAAGTTCCTGTGCTGTACTTGTCTTGTGGGAGGAATGACCAAGTAAAGATCTCTGGATTGAGATCTCAAAAAAGCCTCCTGAGTCAGGTAATTGAATTTCACTGCCAACATCAATTCATCTGCTTCAGTGAGAATAAAAACTATTTTCAAATGTGTAGGGATATATAGGTACATACTGTACCTATAATCAACAAGAATGATTTTCTCAGTTAATAAGAAAATGAAAAGGTTCATAGTATAGGAACAGTTAAACAACCAGGAGCATGTTCAGTGCTTTCAGTAAAAGATGATGATGCCTAAACAGCAAGATAATTAACATCCTGAAAATATATTACAGTACCTTACATTATAAGATCTGGTCAGAAAGTCTTACATCACACACAAAGAGAGTGAGGCTGCTATACGTGGACTGAAGCTCCCATCTGTAATTTTGCGATTTTCTTTCACATAAATTTACAACACATTTTCACTATTTTATTCTCTATAAATCAGATATTAGTGATGTATTTTTCTGCTTTCTGCAGGTAGAACATAATTGGAACAATAATTTTAAGAAAGCAACCATTTTGTTAGATCGGACTGCACGTCATAGAGTTCTGTATTAAGTGGCTAAGAAAAAAAAAAAAAAAAAAAAAAAATTTGTCCTTCATGTGTTTTTCCGTAAATTAGTGTTAGAGAGTGCAAGGGGGAAAGTTTCTCCCCCCTCTCCCTTTTCCCTGCTCTCTCTTGCTCTTTCTTTGTTTTTCTTTCCTTAGTGAGAAAATGCTACTCTACAATAAAAATGTCTTTTCAGTAATTTGTCTTCTTCTTTGAAATCATTCCTCCCAATATAAATAAATTTTTTTTTTTTTTTTTTTTTTTTTTTTTTTTTTTAAATAGGCAGAAGAACACATTTATTTCTGCAAACAGGCAAAAATTAGATTTCTTTCTTCTACACACTGGGTAGACCAGATCTACTGACAAACTGTGTTACATGAGCATTAATACTTTATAGCTGGAAGATGAAGATATATGACACACTTGATACTTTGTCCAGTAAAAATTTGAACTAGTGTGTTTATCATTTCCATATTTTAAAGCTTAAATTTCCTATCTCAAGATCATCCTAAAATAGACAGTATTTGACAAATGTTAAAATGTGCAGTTTTACAAAATTATTCTTGCTTACTCATTTTGTGTGTACACATATTAAAAGGGAGAAAATAAGCAACACATATTTAAGCTTATGTTGATTTAGAACTCAAAGTTTTATCTTCTTTCAGTTATGCCCAACATCAACTATGAGACATCAGTGCTATCATAAGCCTTATTTCTGAACATCTTCACATTACTGGGAGTCCTGCATAAACACACACTTCAAGACTGAACCTTTATGTTTGCCCTACATATTTCAGTAAGTCCAAAAGAAGTTTACAAACCCACTTCTTTACAGAAAGATGTTCCATTGGTTTTAGTGGCCAGACCATTTAAACTACCTCTCATGTCCTGAAGTGCAGAGACCAGGCTGCTAATGCTTATATTTGTGCATATAAATCTCTAATCTGTCAATCCATTTCCCCATGAATAGCCTATTTGGTTGGGTTTAAAGCAGTGGGAAGTCGACCTACACGAGAGAGTTCTCTTGTAAAATGACTGGAGGTCAGTGTTATTATCTCTGTAGGCTACCAATGGTGCATTTGTTCCACCCTATGTATGAGTCATTCATTTATAATAAGCCTCACTGTGCTTTGAAAGTGCTGGGAGGGATGAGTACAGAAGCTTATCTTCTGTCAATTGGCTGAGGCACAAGATGACGCAAAAAAGAGATGTCCTCAGTATTTAGCTGTTCAACTAGAAGATGATTAACTTTCTTATAAATAAATTATAGAGACCTTACACCCAAGTCCCAGTAAAACTATTCTATAATCACACTTTTACCCTGGCAGACACTTTGTTATATACTTCCTTCACTTTTGAAGTTCTCATTGTTTATAAATACCTATTCAATATGCATATTGTCAACAGCTTCCCATTAAAAGCAAAAGTAGTTACAAAAGCTAGCTTAAGCAATTAGATTAAAGTACAGCCACATTATCAAGATGTGAATTCTATATCCTGTACTTATCTTTCATACATAAAACTCTAAAATGAAGCAAATTTAAATAATCCAATTTAAAAAGCTCAATATTCAATTTAAAGTAAATTATGCACAGATTTAGGATCAGATTTTCCAAAGAGCCTAAGGAGTGAGATGCAAAACCCTCCTACAGTTCGAACAGAGTGGAACATTTCTCTTTTATAGGTTTCTTGAGGGAGTGAAAGGAGAAGGAGAAAGGAAAACACAATAAAACAAAACTGTTGCAGGATTACTGCACTCACGAACATTTGTAAATGGCTGCTGGATCCATGCAAGAAAAATGTGTGTTCATACTGAATACATTTCTACAACATATTTACACAGTTTTATTCATAGCAGTTTATAAATTCTAACACAGAAGTGTTTTATAAATGTTTCATACAATCTTCTTAACATGCAATCTCATCAATTTCAGAATCCCTTATACGATTCAGTTACTGCTATTTTTTTCTAACTTACTCTATCACCCTGAGGCCTTTTCTTAAAAGCCTTTCCACCTGTTCTCTTTATATGATGTGGCATTTTTAGATGGTAGGCCAACAAATTAAAGAGAAGTTGGTTAAGGCTTTCTTAATACAAGAGACAAAAGTGTCAAGATAGATAAATCTTTGTGGCATTGTCTTGAAAAGGTACAGAACAATACAACTTGGCAGCTTGACAGTTCTTCCAGGCTTTGTTTACTGTTCTTGCAACATTCACAGTAAATGAGATCACCAATCAGACAAGGTCAGAATATCATGCTAGCCAAATGTTGATAAAATATAGCACAGAACATGCAAACTGCATGTCATACATCGTTATAGGAGAGCTTGGATTACTGTAGGCACACAGTACTGCGCATCGGACATTAACCACTTTGACAGACCACCCCAAAATAACTATATATATAATTTAATTAAATAGGAAAAATATTTTGACTTTCTTTAATAATATTCTGGAGCCATATACAGAAAGTGTAGTCAGTATTCTGAAATGCAATTGTAGACATTACAAAAACTATTTTTTTGCCTACATTCCTCAAACATACTTATATCGCTTCCAGGTTATGTGATGTTTACTTTCAAGTCAAGTATCAAATGTGGCGTCATTTGCAAAGCTGGAACAGTAGAACACAAACAAGTGGCAGAAAGGTCAAAATAGGCCTGACATCTTTACAGGCCTGTCTTCTCAATGACAGATTTCCTAAAACATGTTGTGCTTCTTGTTAAGCAAGTGTCACTATTCTCTTTATTGTCTTCTTCAAAGGTGTTAAACAGCTCTGTACTATCTGATAACATGTCATCACTTAACAAATATTAGAAATAAAGAAAAAATGCACGAGCTTTCTATGACAACACTATAAAACATATCCAGGAGCTTTCTCCTAAATTCACTATTTGATAAAACTACAATAAAAAGTACAACTGTATTGAGGTATTTCAACCTTTCCTCAGGGAAAAAAAAAAAAAAAAAAAAAATGTAATGCACTTAAAATGTCACTCTGAACCAAAGAATCAAGCACGCATGTTTCTGTACAAACACATACTTGCCACACAAGCATCTGCTTGAATTGCACTGATCTACTCAGAAAACCATGACAATTCAGGGAGGAAAAAAAACCCTTCCAATTACTGTAATATAATTTCTTTTTTTTTTTTTTTTTCATTCCATGGTGAACAACTTATTTTTTTCTGAATAGAAGGTAAATTTAGTAAAGAAAAACTGCAGCTCATTTTCTAACAAATGGAAGATTGTGTTTTCTGCATAGATGTGCATGTGATCTGCCTACACTAAGATGTTGCCTGTTCACTGCCTCTTCACTGCCATGCTGTCCTCTCAGCATTACTTTTATAGAATACCATAAATGTCTTAAGTGCTTCGGTATAATCTGCCAAAAGTACAAGTTTAAATAACCAATAAGCATGTTATACATTTTAATAATGCAAATTAAATCAGTATCACAGCTGACAATCTTCCTACCATTTGAACAGTAAAAAGGGGGAATAAGAGCTGAATTTCTGTTTCATTAAGTCTTCCTGTTTTAGTGATTAAAAACATTAATGAATATGAATAGTGTTTGCAAATCTATTTTACTGTCAATGTCACCTGAATAACAATTAAAAGGACATCTCCCCCCCAAAAAAACAAAAACAAACAAACAAAAAAAAAACATAGATATACTTCCTTACCAATAACTACTTTCAAGTGTATTATAAAATGACTTGGAAGAATGGTGAACTCAGGAATAATGAGGACAAATAAGCCTTTTCCCTGAAGATGCTGATGACCTACTTACTCGCCATTTAAGGAATTAAATTATTCTTTCTGCAATACTTTAAAGCCCTTATTAAATCTAGGAAACATGAAAATCAGATGATTTCCCTAAAACCAGATATTACCTTGAATGAATATTGTGATATATTCACCACTATATTCACCACTATTATCCTTTAACAACAACAACAACAATAGTAATAATAATAATAATTCCACACAATAAAATTACATTATTTTAGTTCCCCTGGTTTCAGTTTATTTAATGGTAGGGCAAAAACTAAAAGCAGAAAACAAGTCCAGAAAGAAACCAACCAGTTATCTCTCTCTTTTTTTTTTTTTTTTTTAATACCTAATTTGTTATTCAAATGTATTATATAACTATAGATTAATTTTAAAATATTCAGTTATGAAACTGAAATATTTAATTCATCTTTTGAAGAAAATGAGCAATTAAAGGGGGATTATTTTCTGTATCATGACCCCACCAAAAAAAGTAGATTGCAATTTTCGTAGGAGTTATACATGATGATACTAAGTGAAGATGACTTTGGATGAGCAAATCATGTAGCAGAAACAGCTGAACTCTAAAGAAACACTTCTGCCATGCAGATACCTGCAATGATAAACAGTAGTAGGAAAGTAGAACCCTAAGTAATATATGGGCGGAACAGATCTCCAGTAGAAAGCTGTTGGAGGTTTTCTTTGAGACACCAGCAGTTCTTTAAGAAGTATTTGTTGAGCTGATGATCTTCCAAAACAGGTTTGGTAATGTTTTCATTGATTAAAATAGCTACTTGTCAGCTCTTACTGGCTCAGTGCTTCTTTATAGCTGCAACACCTAACCTTATAAAAATCTCACCCAGAAAACTGATTCCCTCCCATGCTCATAGTCCATTATTCCTGCCACCCAGTGAGTGAATAATGAGACCCTCAGATATCTCTCAGCAATATGGTCCAGATCCAAACAAAAATTAACAAGTGTAGCCAGACTGATCTCTGCCTGCTGGGTCTCACCATACCTCCCCTGAGCACGCATGCCACCCAGAAGCAAGCATGGTTAGTACTCCTCCTAACAAGGGCTGCACAAACCAGCCTCTCTGAATGGTATTCTCAGGCTAAACTGAAAGAGTTACAAAGAGCAGCACATCAGAATCCACTTGATGATAAAGTCTGATCCAAGCAGGCACAAGGTATAAGCAATGCTAAAGTAACAACTTTATGCACCATCTTGGCTATTAGTTATGTTTCCAAGGGCTAAAAGGATGTTCATATTTATGTAAAACAAATAAATGTATTTATATCCGAAATGAGTTCAAAATTCAGTTACAACTTAGATAAAGGTTTCACATAAAACATAAAATAGGAGATAGTTCTTTCCTAATAAGAAATGTCTTTACAAATTGATTCTGGATTCCCAACTCTGGAAAATTGCTAGTATCCTCAAAGAATCAGTTCAAATCCCAAGTGGTGTAACTGATTTTTTTTATTATTATTATTTTTTTTTTTTTTTTTTTCTTGCTCAAGCCTTAATTCATTGTGGGTATTTAATATATTTTGGATTTATTCATATATAGCCATACAACAATCACTTCACCTCTCTGAGAGAAAAACATAGATAGCTGTTTTCCTTATCCAAAATCAGAGGCTGCAAACTCTGGCATTTGGTGGAGTCCATAGGTTTTACATCTTAAAGCCAGAACAACATCAGTTACTCTGGAGTAAATACCTTTGTTCATAACTCCAAGATTACTGGTTTATACTCCAGAGCAAAAATTGCTTTCCAGAATTCATTATGGAAATTTTTCATTCCTAAACACAAAAGCTGAAAACACCTTCCTGAAAAAGTAAATCGCTTTTATGCTTATGCGTACACAAATGGTACAGGGCTGAACAGTTATCCTTTGTCTTCTTTCATTTCCATATAGTGCATCCTGCTGCTAGTCCTGCATGAGGAACATCTTATGTTGAAAATGAGCCCCAAATACGTCTTGAAATTTCCCATGAATATTAAAAATATGTATCAATATTAAAGAAATATGGATATGATTTTCACTTTCAGTTTATAGTTTGTGTAATTCTTCACCTTGTATAAAATGAGGATGCAAACTGATTTTAAACTAGACTGCACATAGTAGCCTCTATACCTTATTCAGATACATATAAAACTTCAGAAAGGTTACAGTATTGTAAAACAAGCTTAAGCGTTCTCCTGTGGCTGCTTTCTGTCAGCATCTCACTTCTGGGGATATCTGTTCATATAGTTCTATGCTGTGTGTTTAAATTCTTCAGGCTATTGAAATAGCTAAAAACATTTGATTCAACAAAAATTAAATTGCATATTTTAATTCACAGAATAAGCATGATTATTACAGAAGAACTGACAAAAACAAACAAACAAGCAAAAAATGAAACCTTTCTGATCTATTAACCTGACACTGTAGCCTGAACAGATTTTAGGCAGAAATCTCCAATGAAAATCAGTGGGGAGATCTACTTAACATCTACAGCACAAGAACAGCTCTTTGACACCATATCCTCTCAGAAACATCTCAGAAAGTTACTCTAATAGACACACAGTGTTAAAAGGCAATTAACTCTTTAATGCCTGATTAAATATCACCCTGAGTGTACAAAATATTACCTGAAAGTTTTGTTTCAAGACAGACTATGCTTCTGTGTTCAGACAGCTTCCCAATTATATGCAGGAACTCAAAAGTGGAAAACAGTCATAGTTCCCACTTCTATTTCAAGGCGCTCCTTACAACTCAATGCATGAGTTGTAAGGGCTCTTACCTCCTTGGCTGTGTGCCTCAAAGACAGTTGGCTTCCTCTCAGCACAGTATCCTCAACCAGCTAAACACATTTTTATACCTCCTCCAATATTATGGTAATGGAGGAACTCCAAGGTTAGTCACTTGAAAAAACACAATCTTGCCTTATTGATGGATATAAAGATGGTTTAAAGTCAGTATTCCTTACTCCAGTGGGTTTTAGATAAGGCCCTGCGTCTATTCAAGCAAAACTGCTTTCAAAGTCTAGTTTAAGATGGAGACATGCATGGTTTTCAGGCTCTGTCCCTTTACAGTTGCTTGAATATATTTTATTACTACATTACAGGTCAATGCAAGTACATTTTGTCTTTGTCACTTAACTAGAGCTATATTTGATCTAACTCTGCAGTTGTCTCCCGCAAGAAGAGAAAAGGAGCATACATTTAAAAAGACAGTTACAGCCAGTTTTGCATCAGGAATTTATTACGTTAATGAAATGTAATTTAATAAGACAAAATTAAGATTCTTATCTCAACTGCAAAGTTATAAATTCTGTACAGATTCTCTGACTTATGTGAGCTATTAAAATTCCAGAGTGGCATTCATGCAGCTGAGCTTAAGGAATTAAAATTGTATTTGGGAAATCAAAATCTCAAATACAGTTGTATGTTGCATATTTCCCTTTGCATACCAACTGCAAAATTATTGAAAGATGAGGAACAAAATATGTACAATGTTTGAGCAAACTGGGTGGTGAGAGACCTGGGAAAACTCTAAAGATATAAAAGGATATAACAAAAAACTGTTGCTTGCTTTAAAGCAGATTTACTGCTCATTTGTCTTAGTCTCAGTAGTACTGTCTGACTTTACTGTCTGACCAGTGTTGCTTCAGTGATGATTGGCCTTCTGCTAGATGTTACTTAATCAACTGCTTGCTAGATGGCAAAGATTTACAGTTGATTAGGCTGCATAGCTCAGTTGCTATTTCAAAAGTTTCTAGGAAGGGATTATTTTTTGTGCTCAAATACCTCTAAACAAAGGTTCTGCAGTCTGAATATCCCTGGATTCTGAACAGAGTTCACTGAAGCAGAAAAAGCTAAGTTAAAGAAACATTTAGTGCTTCAGAATGCCAGACTCAATAAATATCTGTCGTGTATGCATGTGTGTGCGCGTGCCCAAGCACACATTTCTCTCCTTAGCTGAAGTGCATTTTTGTATTTAGTATAGGGTATGAAGACTAAGGTCTAAAGCCAACATCTGCATTTTTGAGATCAGAGTTGAGACTCCTATGCTATTATCCTCAAAGCCAGTGTTGGCATAATTCAGCTGCTAATGACAATGTTGTATCCTTCCTCCATGAAAGAGGGCTACTTAATCTTTGTCAGGTTATGGACAGCATTGGCTCATCTTTCTCAGTATTCTATAGTTCAAATTTCAAAAAAATAAATAAAGAAATAAACAGACTTGCTTACGTACATTAGCAAGTGGACCAGATACAACTCGTCAGAAAAGCAAGCTCCAAAACTGCCATGTTTTTCTGTGTAACCATGATGAAGATCAACAAGAAACCCATTGAGAAAAATCAATGAAAAACTCAGCAGAATTCCAAATCAAGGAAAAATTGCTGTTCAGCAACAGACAACCAGCATGATCCTTTACACCCTACCTACCTATTGTGAGGGTTCCAGCAGCAGTGATTAGCTTTTGCCAGAAGAAAAATGAAAAGAACTAGATTCTAACCATTTGTCATACTGACAGAAACTTATCAAAAGAAACATTCAGAGTGAAGGCCAACACGACACCTTCCATAAGTCTCAGAGATCTACTCTTCAAGAAAAAAATAGTGTAAGTTGAACCAACAGCAAACAATGAAGAGTCAAACTGAGAAACCAAAACTACAGTCTAGGGAAGAACATGTCCTTTATGTTTCACAGTACCACCCAACAAGAAGTAATAGGAATTAAGTAAGTTTTTCTAACAGCAAGTTATTCTACACCTGCAAGTTTGATGGTCTACTTGGTAACAGTGTAAGAGAATGGACAGATGACCAACTTGATTCAGCATATGGCAATAGTGAAGAATATGAATTTTCTTCTTTTCTTTTTCTTTGTTTTAACACCCCGTGTTTTCTTGATACTTAAAAAACTGTTTTTTTGATACTTAAAAAATAAAGCTTAATATTTACAAATATAGAGTAATACATCAGAGGATTACAAATTACTGTAAGCATTCTTTGGATTTTAACTCTGTCAGTTTCCAAGACCCTTAAAGAACAAAGGGATTCCTATAATCACAGTACATTTATACACTAATGTGTTTGTATAAACATAAACACTGAATCACAAAGCTTTCTTCTATTTCCACAAACAAAAATGTCCAGAAATTTCAGCTGAACTATTTCTTAACTACTTTAGCTTTAATCATCTAACCACTATTGTTCTCTCAGCCCCCTCTACCTTTCTATGGATTAATATAATAAAAAATCAAATCATCCACAGGAATGCAAGGAATAGGCAAAACAACTGCCTTCTTAATTCATATCTGCTCAGGATTATTTTATCTATTCAGCACACCAACAATCTGAGCAATTCCTGTGAATTCTGTTTCTATTAAATGTTTTTACCTTATCTTTGAGTAGATGGAAGAAAAATACTGTCTAACAGAGGAAGATGGAAATTTTCATTATTCTTTTTTCTTTTTCCAGAAATCAAAACAGCTATTATCTCACCTCTCATGGCTAGTACTTAAATCACAATTTACTGACAATACCAAGAACCACTACTCCTCTTAAATTTCGCAGCTATCCCTATCTTGCTGTAGCTTTTTTGTGTAAATAAGAGTGGCCCAACATACTTTCCAGCAGAGATGCGAGTTTCCAGGCTCAGAAACCTGGAATGTTCCAGCTACTTCAGGCTAATGATCTCTCAAATGCACACTAATATGTTTGATAAAAGTCTCCCAGCATGTGTGCACAGAATGCTTACCATAAGAATGACAGTACTGTGGGCAGGGCAAATCACTGACACCATTTCAGACTGAGTTAGATGCTGGAGGCACAAATTAAAACTGCAAGCTTTCATTTCAGTGGGTTTTGACAAATGGAAGAGTACATCAAATCTCTAATTGTTTAAACCATTAACTCATCTTTCCACCTGCATTATCTTTGGAAAGAGCTCAGCTGGAAGTCTGGAACAATTGATCACAGAATGGATTCAGGAGCGTGCCTTATTCTAAAAAGAGATCAAGGTTGTCTTTTTGAAAGAGCATATTTATTTGGCTGCAGCATTTGTTAACTTATTTATCTTTATTTTCACTTTTTCCTCTCAGTCCTGAAAACTCAAAAATAGCCTTTCAGCCTTCCTGCAGAATCAATCAATCAAGGACCACTGCCTTGACTGCTGGGAACAAGTGAGTTGTATTGCAATTCACAGAGCATTATGATGATCCCCATTTATCTATAGTCCTTGTAAATGCCACTGCACATGCAGCTCTAAATTATGTCTGCTGGTCTTTTGACTTTCAGTTGCTGAAAAAAAAAAAAAAAAAAAAGCAGGCATAATTAAGAAAAAAAAAAAAAAAAACTTGTGTAAGGAACTGTAAAAAATATATAAATAAAATAATAATAATAAAAAAATCTCTACTTCACAAAGTCTTTTAATATGCCTTTCCTGGTCATTCTGCCCCCACCCCACCCCAGAATACGTTTTTCACTAAACCAGCATCAGTGTAGAACACTTTGTCATGTCATGTTATTCTCACCACTGTTTGACTCATTGATGTTTTTATAGGGAAGCACCTGTTATGTGCTCAGCACTTCCAAGCACTTGAGACGAATGGCCTCTGTGCTTATGGAGCTCACAATGTAAAAGCAGACTAGCAAGGACAGAACAGTGATTGAATACAGTTTAGCAATGCTCACTGTTAATAAAATGACAGAATATATCGGTATTTAAGCACAGAAGGAGTCTTGTGAATGACAGCAGGCAGGAGTCATTTGGGGCTTAGAATGCAGAAGTAAGAAAGAAGAAAACAGGGCCACAAAAATGATTAAGGGCTGATGATTAAGAGCATCCGCTATATGCAGAGGGGCTGAGTGAGCTGGAACTGTTCAGCCTGGAAAAAATGAAGGCCATTATCCATGGGTAAAAATACTTAATGGGGTTGAATAAAGAAGACATAGCCACTTTTCTCAGTACTGCCCACTGACCAGACAAGAGGCAATGGGCAAAAGTTAAAGCACACAAAATATAATATGAAGGTAAGAAAAAAAAAAAAAAATGTTGTGAGAGTGATCAAATACTGGAACAGACTGCCAAGAGGTTGTGGTCTGTCTGTGGAGATGCTCACAACCTGGCTGGACTGAACAACTGGCTCTAGCTGACACTTCTTGAGCAGGAAGGATGCACTAGAAAAATCTCAAGAGTCCATTCCAACCTAAACAGGTTGATTATTTGATAGATCTGTAAGAAATGGGTAGATAGGCATACAAAACTCCGACACTACTGGAGAGAAGGTGCAAAAGACCACATAAAGATTTTCAGAAGAAAGGTTAAGGAAAATTTTAAAACAAGAATTATGTAAAGATTTGAAGGTTAAATTCAATAGCAAATGTGAATTCAGTGGAAGAACTCAAAACACAAAAATTTATTGATTTTGTACAAAAAGGGCAAGCCTCCAGTGCAAAATTGTTACCCTTGCAGTATTTGAATTGTCCTTGCTGACTGTTTTATTCTATTTCAGACACTCTGCATATTCAACCAATGGGATTTCAAATACTGTACTTTCCTACCTTTTTCTCTCCAGTGGCTGCCATTAAACCCATAAATAAATAAATAAATAAAGTTTATTCCAAATCTGTAAATTAGAGAAAACTTTTCCAGTACAACTGAGGGTTGCAAATTGTATCAAATTTAATTGAATAGCTGTGTTGGAAGCAAGTTTGAATTCTTCAAAATGAAATAACAGAATAGATTATCATGTTAATGAGATATCAGAGAAAATATGACTAATAGGAGGGAAAAAGGAGGAATGAGACCAAAGTAGGTTTTATTTCTATATCACAGGGAATCCATGTCAAAATATTATTTTACTTATTTTTGTTTTGTTGTTTGGTTGTTTTTTTTGTTTTTTTTTTTGATAACAGCCTTGAAAATATTTTTAATTGCAATATGAAATTTAAGCATTCTGCTACAATGCAACACTTAAGTCCAATTTGCATAGGTATATTAACCTACCAGATTGCAGTTTTAGCTGGCGTCACCAGACTGGACACTAGATTTAACAGAGCTTCTGCTCAGCTTTGTATTTCTCTGCTAAACCAGTTGTTAGCACCAGGAGCTGGATTTTTATCTAGTTGTGCATGTGGAAGAAAAGAAAGGCCTGTCTACTTGTCTCATTCTCTTCCTAAACAAGCTTTATCCATGTGCTGTCACAAAAAGAGTGGAGATAACGGAAATACAGATCCTGATCCAATGAATGTGTGTAAAGACATATCAAGCCCAGCCCAGACCAATCCATTTTGCTTTGCCTTGGTCTCTCCACTTTGCAGCTCCAGTTTCAAATGATGTTGCTAATAAGCCCATCTTCACAATACTCAGCAAGTCTGACAGGCTGCCAGTCATCTACCAGTGAACAAAGTGAAGTATAAGAAATCATAAATTTTACTATTCACTATAACATCTGAATGCAACCTCAGAACATGAAGCAAGTTATATATCATGCAATAGTAATCCAAAAGCTGATATCTACAAAAAAAAAAAGAAAAGGAAAAAAAAAGTGTCCATTAAATTTTCAAGACTTCATGTTTTAAATATTTGTTATTAAATTAGGTACTAAGAGATTAAAACAACAACAACAACAACAAAAACACAGTTTCATGACCTGATCGTTACTGGATTAAAATTCACTGATTCATCAATGTACAAACAGAACATGTGGATATTTGTCATAGACAATACATTAGTTTGCATATATATAATAATTCTCAAGCGTTATTTTAATTCTATTTTAATTTTAACCAACCATACCAAACACTTTCCTTCCAAATAAAGCTGTAGAAAAATGTGTAAACCTTAAAATAAACTTCAACTCCAAAGTATATATTTGGTTTGTATATACCGTAACTAAAAGACTTTAAAAATACATATTTTTTTTCCATATAATTTCTAGAAAAACAACAAACACTCACAAATTGTCTCACTTGAGACCTTCCCATTTGAGACCACATGACCACGTGTGATTTAAAAATAAAATAAAATAAAATAAAACAAACACCCACCATAAAGTTGCAGTGAGATGAGTGAAAAGAATAAAAAGAGTAAAACATGAAAAAAAAGAGAAAGACAAAACTATGCAATAATATGAAGTCCATATGATAAAATAGAATTTGCAAACAAAGTTTGACAAAATAACTGATTTCAAATTTATTTCCAAATGAGTTAACTACAGTGCCAAGTCCAAGTCTACAGTCTTCACGTTTACCTCAATACTCATATTGGCAGTAGAAGCCAACTGGGCAATTGGTAAGATCCCAGGAAAACCCTTAGTCTTCCACTGAAGTCTGTACAAGCAAAGATGCAGGAGTGCATGATGACAGTGAATAAATCAACTACTGCAACCAAAAATGGTAATTTATTTAATGAACATATAATAGTCCTAATTATAAAAGAATATATTTAGTATATCGAAATTACCCATCTAATGTCAAAACAGAGCATGCATGCAAGAGCTCCCTTGAGTTTTACCTTCTAAAGTAGACCACTGGAGAGATCTTATTAAATTAAATTGTATATAAAATCATTGGTGCATACTTTGGTGCTCAAAGTCATGCTTTTGTAACTTGCTCCATTAAAATAACAAAAATAAATAGTCTGTTGGGATGTAGGTAGCAATCTACAACTGTTCCTGTGAGAGCAACAACCATTTTAGTTCATTAGATCTGCATCTCTTTGAATTAGTAGCTCTCAAAGCCATTCATCTTCAAACTAATGGTTGTTTACACTTATGTTAGAAGGCAATGATATAATTGATTGAAATAACTTTAGAGGTACTTCACTGACAAAATGAACTTGAATAATACCTTATCAACAGCAATCTGCTACTCCAGAAGTGTCCTTAAATATAAAGGCCACAGAATTCCATGACCAAAAAAAAAAAAAAAAAATCATTTGCATAGTACACAAGTATTCCAATATTTTTCCCAGTTGTTCTATGTACATAAGTACACAAAATTTCCATAGAATTGTATGCCAGACTGGCCTTTCTCACAGAGAATAATGGAGAAAGATTTGGAACAGCTTTTTGCCAGTTCAGATCTAGGCAAACTGAAGCGAAAACACATATCAAAGGTGTCTGCAATGAGGAAAATAACACACGCAAAAGCCCGCTACTGGATGTTTTACAATGATATAGTTTTCTTCCAGGAATTTTACTTTTACAGGCTATATCATTTGTCCTTGGAATTAAGTTTCTAAAAAAAAAAAAGTGGTTGGTTATGTTACAAGTAAAAAGATGGATTACACTTTTCTATCTTAAAAATATTTTCATGAAAGAATAAAATAATTGAAAAGTTACTAAATTAACTACATCATATTTTAGTGTCATATCAGCTACATGCAAATACTTGTGCAAGCAAATAGTGCTTCTGTGTTTCAGAGTCCCTCTGAAAACAAAATAACTGGATGTCTGCTCTCACCTGCACCTTACCACAAATCATCTTAAAAAACGGTGTCACTAAACACCATCAGCACAAAATAAGGGTGGACATTGATAATCCTTTAAAAAAAGTCATCTGAGATATTTAGCAAAATCACAATCACATAAAATCTTTTCACTGACATGCTGAGAAGCAGTGAAAGGAATTTGCATTTTTTTAAGGTTGACTCCATCTTCTACATGTCTTTGAAAATTTCAGTTATGTAACACAATTGTTTTACTTTGCATTGCAGAACACACAAGATCAAATATTACCTTAAGCATATTTACCTTAGTTCAGCTAATGTTCAGCTCTGCTAATATTTTGACTAAGTTTATATTTGCTTCTTTTTTTTCAAGGCAAAGCTTCTTACTTAAGCAAAATGTACTACCTTTCTCAGAAAATAAACATAACATATACTTCATAGTTATGTTACCTTAAGTAATTTAAAACTTACAGGTTTGTTACATTTTGTGTTATAAAATAATACTAATTTGTATCATTCACACACTGATTTTACAAAACTAATATAATAAAGGTAACCCTTAAAATCATAATATCCTTTTATCCATTTTATGTGGATTCTATGAACTTGGGAGTGACTCAGAGAGATGTTCATATAATCTCTGCCTTACTTTAAAAGCTGGACAACTTTTCCTGTATGACTTGTTCCTTGTTAGGCAGGCACAAACTGTTGAAAAATCTTTCAGATTAAATATAATGGCAGCCTTGTTAAGCAAATAGAAAATAATAATAATAATAATAATAAAAAAATTACAACAGTAAGGGTCAAGCCCTCTACACTTTCCTTAAAAGGCAATTCAGTTATTATGAAACAAATTATCGGCACCCCTTCATCAAGAACAATATGATTTAATTGCAGAAGCACAATTCTTAGCAGTGTGGCAGAACTAATAGGAAACGTTCCACTCTCTTTTACCGATGCTGTTATACCCAGTTTTTAATACTGACAAAAGTGGTCAGCTCTGTTTTATTTTCCTGCAATGGAACAATCAATAATAAATTGGTCCTTTTCCAATCCCACTCACTTCAATGGAAGCTAGATTCACTTAACAGTCAATCTATTACATATCTCTCACTTTAAGAAGTAATCTTACTTCTTAAATGTAAAGAAGAAACTGCCATGTTAAAAATCAAGAGTTAGCTTCAGTATTTACATAGATTACACTAAGAAAACAATATATTATAATGCTACTTGGTTTTAATCCCACTTAAAATACACCCTTCACAGAATAATTATTGGATAAAAAGCCTAAATTATTGTAGAAATACTTTTTCAGAAGAGAGGCAAAAATACTAGGGACAACTCTTCACCATTTTCAGGTAAATTTCCAAGTCAATGAATACATGCATCTCATCTTCCATTACATTTATGAACATTCATTGCCTAGAACGTGTAATTCCACTCCAACCCAGAAGAGCTCCCATATCATTGCTACATCTATGTAGACACCATAGAAAAGTTCTTGCACTATTACTTGACTATTAGCTCACCTACCCTCTAAGCTTTCCAGGTTAAAGTGCCAGGATAGGTTAGGGCATCAGTGAAGCCATTGCAATTTGTATCAAGAGTCACTTCAAATAAATTCAGTGTCATGCTAAAAATTAAATACCCAAACTGAAAGAAAATGTGAATGTTGGCATACCTCTGTGCTATCAAGTGAATATTTTGAAGTGATTGACAATTTTACTCTCATGTTCAAAACCACCGAAATAGAAATGATACATCAGATTTCAGGTGGTTTAAATTTACTGATAACAGCAGAACTATACTGGTTTAACTACACTTAATGCTTATCCTCAGACATGATTCCTTTGTCCTGAAAGAGTTAATCACCTGGTTTTAATTTTGTATATTTCATTACAAGTTGAGATTTCCAAATGAAATATAAATAGGTGCTTCTGAAAACAGGTTAAGATGAAAAGTGTTTCATCTACAGACAATATGAGAGCAATAAGATAACTTTATAAATGAGATGGGGGGAAAAAAAGAACATACCTTTGAACACTGTTTATGATTCTGGCACCAAGCAAGTGATCCGTTGTTCTGAAAAACAAGTATAAAATATATTATTATCGTTATTTTTTAAGAATAGATCTGATCAGCCTAGTGGGTTCAAACAGAATTCACCCTACAGTTCTCTTTAGAGACTGATGTTGTGTCACATCATTAGTAAAAATCCTGACTCCAACTCCCTGGTGTTAAGTAAAAGGCTCAGGCAACTGTTAAGTGATCTAAGAAGAGCTAGGAAAGCATTTCATCGAGTAAGACTAGTGGAGAAGTGATTGAAGTCTCCTTTCAGTCTATTTTTCCTACACTTCTCATCTAGATTTAGAAGGAAGAAAACAAAGGTAACCTTTGTATTTA
The DNA here is from genome assembly GCA_011076525.1 of Nettapus auritus. Taxonomy (NCBI): domain Eukaryota; kingdom Metazoa; phylum Chordata; class Aves; order Anseriformes; family Anatidae; genus Nettapus; species Nettapus auritus. The sequence goes on along the minus strand of CM021765.1, from coordinate 130,290,089 downwards.
AGAAATCGATATGGATGAGTAGTGCTTCATGAACTGAAAGCCCATTAATTGCATTTAAATATTACACAATATTTAAAATAAATTAACAAGGAAAGATGATGAACAGCCTTGAAGTGAATAGAAAATTGGATTAAATGGGACATAAGTTTACCAAAACTCAACCACATCAGCTTTGGTTTAAATTTTTGACAACACATTTCCCAGATCAGGAAACACTGTAGCTCTCCTTTATCTTGACTGCAGCAAGACAACTAATATAGTATCATATGCAAAAAATATATATATTTTTTAAGCTAAAGGAAATGGGAATATGATGAAAATAGAAAGACAAATATGAAACTGGCATGAGTAACCTGCTGTCCTACTACAGCAGATTCTAAAGGGTCAAACATAGGAGAGAAAAAAATTACAAAAGAGAAAATTACAGGACACTATGGATATATATTTTTTATCTGTGTGCTTCTAAGCACAAGAGAAAATTATTCTCTGGACATTCAACAACTATAATCCAGAGGCAGAAAGAGATGCATTAGCATGCACTGTACTCAAGCCAACGAGACCAGTCTCTAAGCACAGCAGTTCTGCTCTCAGCAAGGCATATGAGCTTGAATAATGCACTGGCATGCTGCCACGGTGATGAAGCTTATAGTTTGGAGGTGGCTTTGTCTTAGCTAATGTTCGGGGAGATCATGTTTGTGCATGTCTTCAGATATGTATATAGCTATGCCTTATACACAAGCTCCCAGGGTTAAGTCATTCCAAAAATCTTTCCAGCTGTTCCAGGAGCTTGACCCCAGCACAAAAAAAAAAAAAAAAAAAGAACCGGTATACTTTTTTATTCAAGGACCAGAAAGCACAGCTAGTAAAAACAGCATGGATTTTGATTTACAAAGAACAGAAACCTGTTTTTAACTAAGCACAAGTGATTCTAATGATATGAAGAGGATATCATTACTGCTTGTGCTTTAAGCTAAGCACACTCTCCTGTCAATTGCTGGACTAACTGAATTAAATCACACACACACAGAAAAATAAAATAAAATAATTTAAAATATATATATATATATATATTTAAAAAAAAAAAAGAACAGAGAGATCTCTTCTACCCTGAGAGATGAATGTCTGTCTCTGTCTCTCTCTACCTTGAGATCAGTGGAATAAACAAACTTAGCTAGATCAGTCATCTAACTGAGGACACCTTTCTTGCACCACCCACTTAAGACAGTTCCCAAAATATAACAAAAGTGTATCATTTCCGAGGGCAATTCAGAATCACCTTCCAATAAATAAATAAATAAATAAATAAAATAAAGCAGTGTCTTCTGCATTTTGAAAACTAAGCATATTCTGAATTTGGTGAGAAGTCAGAAACACAGATTTGGATCAGGTACATTGCAAAATTCAGGAATAGAAACAAACAAACTTGCATACTACTCTTGTACCTTAAGAACCAAACCAATGCAAATTATACTTCTGTTTTCACTTCTACTTTCAAACTGAGTTTCAAATTTCTATATATGACATGCTTTTTCACATGAGCTGTAATGTTAAAAATTTCTATTCCTCTATTAACTAAGCATCTCTGGGGATAATATATGTAAATACATATCTACTGCTTTCCACTTCTAAACTCACTTAGGAGCAATTTTAAAATTTTGGTTCATACAGTTCAATGTCAATGTTTTATGAACATTTGTTTTATCTTCCCAGCAGGTTACTATGCAATCATTACTTGATTTTATAATACCACTTTTATCTGACATTACTGTAGAATTTAGGTAAAACTGAGATTTGTTAGCATAAGGATAGCTAGCTATGAGCAACATGTCAGGTCCAACCCCTTCAAATAGAGAGACATAAATAGAAGAAATAAAACTTTAGAACAGCCATAAATAACATATGCTAGTGGGAATACTTTCGTATTATCCTCAATGCCGTATGAGGATTTATTATCTCCATTTACAGATCCAGCCAACAGTAATGTTAAAACAATATTTTATGTGCTACTTCCAATTTATCCCCCCTTTCTTCTTCATATAAAATGTGACAGAGGTAGCTGATCGCAATAACAGATTAGTAGCAGTTTGATGATTTATTTCGGTTATGCTGCTGCCCACCACTGAACTAGAAAAAGCACTCCTGATTTTGAATTATATCTGTTACTTGAGACAATAATTCAGTAAATGTCCAGGTGTGTGGCGCTCCTTCTTCATAATGTTTAATTTCTATTAGTGTTTTCATTTTTCCACTGAAAATTATTATAACTTGAATTAAAAAGTAAGTTGAGCAAAACATAAAAGTACTGTTTAGCAACTTCAATTTCATACAAACTAACATTATATGAATGATCTTTCTTTCACTGTACAAGGTGAAGGCAAATTCTACAGGCTTGCGTTGAACAATGAGTTATCAGAGGAAGCTGGAATACTAAATGAGCATTTATCTATTCTCCATCTTAGTAAATGGTTAACCATTTTAACCAGGTAAAAAAATGTTCATCTATAATTTATTTTTCTATTTTTAATCCAAACTACATGGCAGAAACTGTAATTTCGAAACATCAGAAATCTTGTGTTTTATCTGGAGCATTTTACATGCTCCTGCATTATATCCTCAGTTACCTCACATGTATTTTTCTTCGACTCAGTCCTGACCTGACTTACGCCAATTAGAGTTTTGACTTTGACTTTAGTTGTGACTTAACACCACCATGCAGAAATGTCTTTGAGCAAGAGTTAAAAACCACTTTTTCTGTCTATAAGCCTTCCACCAATGTACTCTCAGGATCACCTTTGTATGGTAAAGAGAAGAAGCTGTGCTCAACTGGGCAAAGTGGGCTTGGAAAAGAGCAGCGGGGAAGCTGCACAGCAGAAAAGGACCTTGGGGTGCTGGTTGACAGCCAGCAGTGTGCTCGGATGGCCAAGAAGGTCAATGGCATCCTGGCCTGTATCAGAAATAGCATGGCCAGCAGGACCAGGAAAGCGATTGTCCCTCTGTATTCAACACTTGTGAAGCCACACCTAGAGTACTATGTTCAGTTTTGGGCCCCTCACTACAAGAAGGATACTAAGGTGCTGGAACATGCTCAGAAAAGAGTGACAAAGCTGGTGAAGGGACTAGAAAAGAAGACATACAAGGAGCATCTGGGGGAACTTAGGTTCTCTAGCCTGGAGAAGAGGAGGCTGATGGGGGACTTCATAGCTCTCTACAACTATCTGAAAGGAGGATGTAGCAAGGTGTTGGTCTTTGTTCTCAGGTGAAAAGCATTAGGATGTAAGGAAAATTCTGCCAAGAAAGGTTTAAATTGGATATTAGTAAGCATTTCTTCATGGAGAGCATGATCAAGCTGCCTAAGGAAGTGAACAGAGACCTTTAGTTGCCATCCCTGAAGGTTTTTAAGAAATATGTGGAAATGACATTAAGGAACCTGGTTTAGTGATGGGACTCAGTAGGCAACATTGATGATTGGACTTGATGATCTTTAGGGTCTTTTCCTACCTAATTGATTCTGTGATTCTACTTGCAATGCAACTTATTAATTGGTATGTCTAATCAGCCTTATTGGGTTTCATTTCAGGCAAGCATATGCACATGCTTGCTTTCCTCTGGTAAACAACAAACGTCCTTGGGCCTGAACAGTTAAAATAGAAACTTCTGTATTCTGTGTCCTCTCATGCCTTGAAAAAAGTAAAGTTGTGCATAGTCTTGAAGATAAAATTACATGTAAAGAGACAATGAAGAATCAGTCTTCATCTATCCACAGTCTGCTCTGGGGAAGAAATTTAATAACCTTCATAAGCAACTCAAAACTAGCCTTTCAAGGGTGGGGGAGAGAGAGAGAGAGAGAGAGAGAGACAAAGAAAGAGAATTTCCTTAATTTGCATCTTTGTCCACAATTCTCTGTTAGGAGGTATAACCTTTCTTTTGAAGTGCCAGAGATCAGTTGTGAAAAGTTAAGTAGCCATTTAATCTGCTGTGACAATACCTGTATCCCTGCTATCAGTTTTGGAAGACTACTTCTCTGCCCAATCTTCAGTGCACTTTCGAGTGAAACTGCCATCACTCAGAAGTGACTTCTGATGATATTACTAATTCTTTCAAAATGACAAAAAAGCAGAAAAATAAGCCCCTCAAATGACAGTTTCCCACTGACATGAAACAGAGTACTTCAGCAGAGAAATCAATAGCTGTTGCAGTGATGAATTTAAAGAGACATGTTCCCAACATTTTCCTTAACCTTCCAAAAACTCAACAGCGTGATGTTACGTGTTATGTTAAAACATCACTTATACTTTGCCTGACTTAAATTTCCTGCCTACTTGTTCACTAAGACACAAGTTAATATAGGGACTTATCTGTGGCAGTTCTGTGTGATCCTAGGTTCAACTCTAATGTGTGGAATGAGGGTGCAGAATGGAATTAACAAATTCAAATTAGGCTTTTCATTTTCCAAATGCCAAAGCATAAACCTAGGAATTGAATTCAAATAAGTCTGTACACTTAGCAGGGAGAGATACTAAACCCAGCAGATAGGAAATGCCAAAGAAAATGTTTCTCAAAGCCTTTCTTATGAGTATAAACATGAACTTGAAGCAGATATATGAAAAGGGGAACCACAGTCCCACACACCTCTCCTGGGCTCTGGTACTTTAGTTACTCTTTTGCATATAAATAACTGGCTCACATTTTTATTTGAAAACATAGATGAAAAATAAAAAAAGGATACTCTCCTATGTAACAGCTAGAACACTTGCCACAGAAGTCACCAAGCAAGAGGAAATTTAAGCACTTATGCCCTTTGAAATTACTTTTTAACAATATGTTAGAGGTGAGACTGGAACCTGGCCAGAGAAACTGAACCACTCTGTAGAAATAAGTGAATGAGCAAGGTCTTACAGTCCAATGATGAGGTCTGCTTCTGGGAAGCAAGACTGCCGCTTAAAGGAAAATTTATGTAAATATATTTTTAGTGTCTTCACTTCTAAGTCTTTGTCCACTGTAAGTCAAGCTTGAAGATCATCCACTGGAGAAGCCATGAAGAGAAAAGGATTAGTATTAGATGATACCATCCATCCATTTAAAAAAATAAAAAATAAAAAAAAATCCCAGAAATACTTTGGTTCCCTGGTTTCAATCCAGGGAAGACAGGTTCTATGAGCTTATGATATATAAACAAACGCATAAATTTTGTTCCTTTATAAAATTTCTTATTTCATTAGAAACTATGTCTTAAAGAAAAATTAAATTCTTTGTAAGGAATTTCCGTTGCTTTATAATAGCTCTAATAAGAAATTAAATTGTATAAAGCAAGAATCAAAAAAGCATTAGGTGAATGTTACTGAGCAGGACCATTTCTCACATTTAGATAAACAGGAACGGTGTTTGCATATACAGGAGCTGTTTCCATTAAAATAATTTAATTAAGATATTTTATTCCATCCTGATATAAAACAATCAGAGTTTGATCAGTTAGGCTTTCATCGCCTCTAATCTATATTAAGCCATGTGACAACTCTAGCTACTACTACGAAGCTCCAGGTAATACAAAATTCTGTCATATACTGCAAAAAAAAGCAAGCACTTCCAAACCTGAACAATATTCAGACTATTTGAGGATTCTACAGCAAGCATTCATATTTGATTTTAAGTTGGACAGAGCACTCACATCAACAGGGACAGTAACAATGGACTCATCCTGTTCCCTCCTCTGGCTGAGGAGGATGTGGGCCAATGTGAACTTAATGAGGTTTAACAAGCCCAAGTGCAAAGTGCTGCACCTGAGTCAGGGCAATCCCAGATATGAGTACAGACTGGGAGAAGAACTCCTTGAGAGAAGCCCTGCAGAGAAGGATTTGGGGGTTCTGGTGGATGAAAAGCTTGACATGAGCCAGTAGCATGCACTTGCAGCCCAGAAGGCCAAACGCATCCTGGGCTACATCAAGAGAGGTGTGACCAGAATGTTGGAGGAGGTGATTGTCCCCCTCTTCTCTACCCTTGTGAGGCCACAGTTGGAGTCCTGCATCCAGGTCTGGGGCCACCTAGCACAAGGAGGATGTTGATCTGTTAAAATGGGTCCAGAGGGCCACAAAGTTGATCAGAGCGCTGCAGCACATCTCCTATGAAAAATGGCTGATAGAGCTGGGGATGTTTAGCCTGAAGAAGAAAAGGCTCTGAGAAGACCTCATTGCAGTTTTTCAATACTTTGAGGGGGCTTATAAAAAGAGATGGAAAGCAACTTTTTGCTTGGGCAAATAATGATAGGGCAAGAGAGGATGGTTTTAAACTAAAAGAGGGGGGATTTATATTGCAATGTTAGGAGGAAATTCTTCACTCAGAGGGTGGTGAGGCACTGAAACAGGTTGTCTGAAATTGTGGGTGCCTCATTCCTGGAAGTGTTCAAGACCAGGTTAGATGAGGCCTGGGGCAACCTGATATAGTGGGAGGTGTCCCTGACCATGGCAGGGGAGTTGGAACTGAATGATCGTTAAAGTCCCTTCCAACCCAAGCCATTCTATGATACTGAGATTATATACGCACACACCTGCCACATGGATCCCAACAGGGCCTAGGTTCAGACACTTGTTCTGCCCAGTAGCTACCCCTGGATACCAGTCTTCACAGTTTCTGGCACCTGAACAAATGAGACCTCAAGCCACAGCCCCAATTCAATTGCTGGCATGGCCCATCTCACATGCACGTAAGCAAACACACACAGAGCAGACTGTGACTCCCATTATGCCCAGCAGCCAAATCCTTTGGTCTTGCTCTTAGAGACTTGGTATGACCCACACAGAGATGGCCAGGACTCTCCTGGTCCCCTTTAATCAGCTCTCTTGTGCTCACCCATAGAGAGGCACATTTACATCATGCAACTTCACCTACCCACCAGCTCGTCCAGCTTGCTCTTGACAAGCGCTCACACACCTGCACACCTGGGCTCTGTCCAGCCTCTGGCTCCACAGACAAACAGGCTCTGTAACCCAAGGTCCCTCTCTGGGGCTGGCACGTGACTTCACTCACTCAGGTCTCTCTACCTGCTGTCACTCAGCACACAGGCACTCCAGCCCACAGTCCCAGTCCAGCTGCTGACACCCAGACATGCATTCATTCCAGTAGCTGGCACCACAGACACATGAGACTTCTGCCTTCTGTTATGACTTCAGTGGCAGGCACTTGGACCACCATATGCACATGCATGCACAGAACATACTCCATCACCCAGGAAGAGTTAAATAATTTAATGAGAAATTAGGAGAGCCTGTGCTGACCAGGTGCAGGGCATGAACAGACAAGCTTATCACTTATTTACACACATCCAGCCCTTCTTATCCCTTTACCCCTTCACTTGCTCACAGTAAGTCTTATGCAATCCTGAAATGCTTTCCACGCATCCCATAATGTGTCCCATACCCCCAGGCATCAGCCCCCATCAGTCCAAAAGGACCTCTGGCATTGCTGAATCTTGATGGGTCTCATGCTTGGACACAGGGGCTGAGGTTCTCCTGAGACAGCCCTTTGAAGCCCCAAAAACACCATCTCTCCGAGTCCTTAACCTGGGTTCCCATCTGCTTTTGAGACTCCCTCCTCCTCTCCAACCTTGTGGGGATGGACATTTGATCGGCTGATAGCTCCTATGATGGGTCTGGGATTAGCTAGGCAGGGTGTGATTTGGGGTCACCCACCTGCCATTGTCTCTCTGAGCTACTTTGTGGGTGTGTAGACAAGCTTTCATCATGTACCCTAACAGATCATTCCTAAGTATTTTATAGTCACAGAGAACCTAACCAATTTCCAGATATCACACTGTCTTATATTTAAGAGTGGGGAAAAAAAAAAAAAAAAAAAAAAAGGTTACTGAAACAAAAGTGTAAGACGTACATGAGCAACTAGTGGCTCATTCCATATGTTTAGACTTTCTTGTTGATATTCTCTGTATTTTTTCTACTTCTGCTTACATCATTTTGAGGTGTAAGGACAAGAACACTGAACATTCAGAAGGGGTCTTAGCATAATTTATGCAGTATCTTCAATTTTATTTACTGCTGTTTTTTTTTTGAAAATCCTTAGGTTTCAGCTTAGTTTTGATTACTCCAGAGAATTTAGCTGGTATATTCCCCCTTGTTACATGTTAGGATGTTGTGTGCCAAGTGTCAAGGCCCTGAGGACATGAATAGGCCTTAACTGCCCTGCCCTGACCCACCACCCAGAAACCCCAGTTCAGCTGGGCTGGGGCCATCAGTCCTTTCCTGAGCTAAGCTGTAGGTGTGCCTGTCTCTGGCCCTGTCTCACACCAGTGTCGGTCACATCTCCTGGATGTACACTGTAGATTGCCTCTGGCTCTGTCTCCCAGCTGGGCTTGGGTCCACATGCTGAAGCCTTGTGCCCTGTCACCCAGTCTCCATCGTGGGCTCCTTCTGCCCCTGTCTGGAGCCCCTGCCTGCCCCTGGCCCCAGCTCATCATCCCTTGCCATGCCTGGGGCTGTCACCAGCACCCATCTCTGCATGCCCTGTGCAGTCCCTGGGGGGCTGCCCCTCATAGAGGGCATGGCCTGTGTTGGGATCACCCTCAGTCCCTGGCTCCCTGTCCCCAAGGAGCAGCTGCTCCTTGCTGTGGCTGAAAGCAGGAGACTGCAGGTTGGGCTCTATAATGACCTTAATTTATCCCTGATGCATAAAGAATGTTCCTTAGACTTTGATCTCATTAACAAAAATGAAAACCAAAATTTCAACAATAAAACCAAATAATGATAATCTAAACCTGGCAAAATAACAAAGCATAACACCTACCACCAGAACAACACCAAAAAAAAAAAAAAAAAAAAAAAAAAAAAAAAAAAAAA
>CM021765.1:130264496-130281149 GCA_011076525.1 Nettapus auritus | reverse complement strand
AAGAGACACTTAATAGGACACTAACATGAAAGAAAGAAGAGAACACTATTTAGTAGATATTAGTCATCTTTTAATGCATTACCCATCAGGCAGACACCTGGATAATCTTATGGTGAGTGTTTTATACAAAAACTTGTGTAGAAATAGAGAGTTAACCTTAACTATGTATATATATTTCCTCTGTGATGCTATGAGTAAATACAGACTTAACTTTTTTTTTTTTTTTTTTTTTTTTTTAAATAAACCAAGTGACAATATTCTGAAAATGCAAAACAGAAGAATGCATTTTGGAACAAATATATGCAGACTTTCTGTTACTGTAATCATTCGCCATGGTCCCTCAAAGAAACAAAATGTACATTGTACATTCTCCTCAGGAGAATCCATTTCTATACCACAGACTTATACTGTAGAAAAGTAAATGTTGGTTACTACTTAACCCAAAGCAACTAAGTTAAAGTGGTGACTGAATGTAAGAAACAGTTACAAAACTGATCTGCTCTTAACAGTTGATTCTGGTGACATAACTGCGGTTTGTAAATAGAAACTAAAATTAGATTATCATGGAAAAGAGCTTGACTAACACTGCAGTCTAATTTTAAACATCTGGATTAACACCAGCAAATGCATATCACAGATAATTTAATCAAAGTATCAGTAGCGCTATTATTTTTTTAGAAAATCTTCGGTTTTCTTTTGGATTTACACTTATGCTGCCATCGCCTGTAATACACTAGCTCTGATCACAATGATGTGTCAGGCTCCTGCTATGGATGGCTGGGTATGAACTGTATTGACCTAAACCTTGCATTATTTCCCTAACAGTTTGTGCAAAGTCATCTTCAGCCTTCATTTCTGTTACAGACTGTCCTCATTCGAGTTTACATTGAAATATATAAAGCCACAACTTCACATGCACAAAAAGGAAAACACAGAAAGAAAAAATAAATAAATAAATAAAGATCAGAGTAATTATGAAAAACAATCAGCATTCCTTATAAAAGGAATTCCTTATAAATTCCTTATAAAGCTGTCATCATGAGTAGGTTCCTAGAAAGACAGTGAGCAAAAATCCAAAGGTCATTAGCAATGAAACAAGAGATCAGTAGTTTAGAAAATATAGACTATGCATAGCTTTGATTAACATTGCATCTCCAGTATACACCTTTTCTCTTTTTACAGTAGTGCCTTCTCAAATGGATGGAAAAGCTACTAGATAAACACAAGCTGTAAAAACAAACGAGCCACGGGAATCCTGGTGTCTCCATTGCACTTGTGAGTTATGACTGCCTTCTTGTGGTTTCACAGACCTCAGTGTTACCACTTCTATAACTGATCTCAGCTGAGTTTCATTCTATGTAGCAGAAGTTTCTATCAATATATAAAAGAAACTAGACCTAAATAAACTTAATTTCACTAAGCAACATGAGGAATTAAAGACAATGACACTAAGATAATAGAAGTAAATTTAGCATCTCACAGTAATGCATATACTTTGGGCCAAACGCTACACACATTTCTTGGGATTAAGTAATCCAGCTGAAGGGAACAAAATCTAATCTAATAGCATGAATATGAAAAGTAAAAGATGTTTTGTTGACTATTTGTTTCTAGGCTCAATTTCAAAACCCTCACCGTTCCAAAATGTTTCTTAATGTGCCTTTTCACTCATGTCATAAAGTAGATTTTGCTACGCAAATTAAATAACAAGATGATAATTTTATATGCTAGCTCAAAAATAATGACTCAAAGGTAGCCCACTGGGAAATTAGCATCAGAAAGAACAAAAAAGACATTCCAAAAATTAATATTTACTTTTACAAAACATATTATGTGTGGACATGATTTTTTTTTTTTTTTTTCCAAGTGTATTTGAGAAAACATGATTTACCAAAAAAAGACAGTAATATTCCAGGTTTCAGAAATGTATGCTAACTTATCTGACTTTATAACTGAAAATGACAGTCCATGGCACTATTCTGTGTAATTATAAATCTACTGGGTAGTTGGGTGATTCCCAACAGTATGTGATGTGCTACACTTACCACAGGCTGTGTTCGCCTGCACTGCCTACCAGCCAATCACTCCAAAATCAGCTACAAATATCCCAGGGTGTCTCCACACTAGGAAATAGTGTGAAGCACAGGAGCATATCTGTTGAGCAAAACAACTGATGCTGACAGATCTAATGCTTGCACTGTATGTATGCCAAATTCCCTTTCCTTTTAAACTAGTCCGGTCCCATGAACTCTATGTCCATTAACTGCTAAAGTAAATTAGGCCCCCCTGGACCACAGGTATGTTCATCCAGAAGGAATCTACTGCATGACCTCTGAGGTTGGTCTATGGTGTGAAAAAGAAGATCATGTAGCTCAGGAGACTCACTCCAAATTCATACTCTGATTCACATTAAAGTATTAATGTGTAGATGCACTTCAGTAATTTCCAACACCTCCCACAAACATACAAGAGAAGTATTTCATTTCAGTCCTTCCTACTAGACTAGATTTTCCTCATAAACCATCTTTTTTTATGACCATTCAGGGAAACATCCCTTTCTGGACCTGCAACAAGCTTAGGGTTTTGGTGTCTCATGCCCTTAAGAAACTAAGAATAAATGATAGGGTAAACAACACCATATTTTTAGATCATTATGTTTATTATAAATAGTAACTATAAACTATATGAACATGGGATACTCCATGGAGCTTGCATTGTGGTGGAGTAATTTCTGATTATAAAACTGCTAAATGCATTATACTACATACTGCTCATGTGATATTTTCTTGTATTTTCTCTTATTCTGTTCTCGTATCTATAGGAGGGACATCATTAAATAATATGCCTGTATCTTTGGCAAAAATACATGAACACAGCTGCCTTTATCAAAATTAACAGCTCTCTGGTACCCATTTTATTATGACTCAAATATCAGGTAACATTTTATGTTCATATTCTTGTACCTAAGGTACCAATTATTTCTGATACAATAGCATGAATTAACATGATACATTTCAGGAATTTATTTATTTCCTTTCTCTTAATATTAGTTTCCAAGATACTAGATATTTCAAATATGCAGTAGCAGCCATATCCACCACAAGCTGATGGATAAGTATATTTTCATTTCCATTTAACAGAAAAATAAATAAATACTATACAGTGCCTTTCTCAACAGAAAAAAGTGACAAATATCCCCTATCCTCTTCTAGTTTTCTTGACATATTATGAAATTTCTCCTTTTTAATCAGTGAAAGGCAATAGGCTCAATAAACATCATTGAAACAAAGTATGTATTTTGGCAACGTCCGAAGTTCTTTCAATGTTGTAAAATCATGTAGAAAATTGTAATCTCAGCAGTAAAAAAAGACAACAGCACAAATAATGATCATACAGATTAAATATGCCATCTGAAATTTGCCTACAATTATATATTAATAGTTCCACTGATCTACTCATAAAGTCTATTATTGAAGTGCACAGCAAAGTTCCCAGAAATACCAAGTGTCAAAATTCATACAGTCCTTGTAGCTCTAACAGTTGTTTAAAACAGTCTTTTGGGATTTTTTCCTTTTTCTATAGATGTCTAAGCTCAGTGAGTGAAGTACACTTCGTCAGACCTGCGATTTCCTAGAAACATTTACAAAAGGTTTCTGTGGTCACCGAGGAATTAAATAACTGTCCAGATCAAAATGACCCTTTGACTCATAAACAGCCCAGTCTATCTTAAAAAAAAAAAAAAAAATGTTAACATACACTAAGAAAGGACTAACTCAAAGAAACATATGTCAGCCACAGAAAAAACAGCTTTTACCACAACAGTTAAAGCAGCATTTCAGGAAGAAGTATTATTTCCCAGATATATTTTAATTGCTACAGTCTTTCCATACATCTGGCTTGATTGCAAACATTACAGGAAGACAGGCAAAATGTAATGGGTACAGTTTAATTAGCCTATAACTTTATTATCTCATCTATAAAGCACAACCCAACAACTAATCATACCGTACGAGTTTACACTCTTCCCTCCACTCCTCCTATTGGTTTGGCCCTCAGCCGGTTCCTCCCCAGCCCAACTTTCAGTTCTCTGGAAAGCTGACCCCCAGTACCGCCACATTAAGCCAATAACAAAGACTAGTGGATGCCAGTTGCGTTCTGGTCAGACACCACATATAACATCAAATGATGAATGTCCCCCTTATTTTATCATGTAACAAAAACGGAAGCTGTGACCCCTTTTCCCTGAGTTTAGTTCAATGCTGCTGTCTCTCCCCAGCTCCCAGACCTGTAAACCCTGTTCATATTTCTCTGCAGACTGAATTTTTACTCCCACCCTATTTTAAGGAACCGCAGTGGCTCCCAGAACAGCAAAGGTTGCAAGGACATTGTGTTGACAACAGATGAAAAACAGGCATCATGTGAAGGAGCATACAGCAGGGTTGGAAGTTTGAGTCTTTCCCTTTCCACTTTATCCTAACTGGGGCCCTTCTATCCTGCAATGCTGAAAATATATTCCTGCAAAAAGAGCCAGACTTTTAATGCATGCTACAATAGATACAAGCCACTTCTTCAGTTTCCTTATGAGCATTTTCCAGCTTGTTAAGAACTGTATGCCATATGAAACATACACAACTGCTACAGTCCTGTCTTCTAGACCACCCTGCAACCAACCTTAGATTGTGGGATGAAGAACAGATGAGAGGGAGAGGAAAACAACATGAAGTGTTATTATTTGAAAGAGATAAAACTAAAATTATTCATACACTCTGAGCTACAAGGATATTAACTGGATTTTTCTACAGAGATCTTCCACTGAAAATTGTGAAAGTTGCCTCACCATATGATAAACCTTTCCACAAACAAAAAAAGCCTTTCATGTGCCAGTTTTCTAGTATACAGTCTGATAACTAGCTAATGAAGATATACCATAAAAAGAAAATAAATCTCTTTTCAAGGCAGGACTGCAGCATTTGTCATTGACACTTGTCTGGTTACCAGAGATATAGCTGCTATGCAGAGCAATCATTTCCTGACAGGTATATCGCGTTTCAGTCATTTCTGGCATCAGGTGAAAGAGTTTAAAATTAAGACAGCTTAATTTGTGTAGTAGATATTGAGAGACTTGTAATATGAGAGGTGTCAAAGCTTGGCCTAAGTTCCTATCCAAGCCACAGTATTTTAAAGCCCCAGTCAATGGAAATAATTGGATATGGACTTTTTCACAGAATTCCACTGGAAGAATAACAGAAGCTCTGAAGGCTAGGATTTTCTTTTATATCTTCAGTCCACACTAACAGATACAAAAGAAAAACATGATAATGCCCATATTTTATGAGTTTAAGCATATAAAAGTGTGTCCGTGTTTTAAACATCTACAACAGAGGTTAATACCAGTTATCAACATCTTGAATTATCAGCAGGTTTTGTATAACAAATGTTTGTTCCTCTTTCTTATATCATTTATTATTGCAAAACTGTCAAATATTTCAGTTGTTTCATCTTTGAAAAGTCCCAGATATTGCTGGCATGCTCCAGGAATTCTATCCCTATTACACTGTCTTACTCCATCTTACCAGTCTTCTCACCTGTGCAAAGCAATTAAGAAAGACAGTGAAGTGAAGTGGGTTGTGGTACTACAAATATGTTGATAATAGTCAGGTTTGTTTTTCATTGGACTGAGGAGTTCTGCTTGATTTGCTTTCTCAGTGGGAAGGTCACAGATGAGAACAACTTGACTGAGGCTTGATCTATAACAGATGGATCTACTAGGTATGAGTAAGCATCTTACGGGCATGAAAATTTGACATCTGCTATTATTAAGAGGATAAGCCATGCCTTTTGATGAAGCTTACAGGGATGCCATGGAATCCCTGGGGCACCTGGATATATAAAGTAACAATCAGTAACCGGGCAATATCTCATTTTGTAAAATAATAATAATAATAATATTAAAATAAAATAAAATATTTACTGACTTTAGTGGTACTCAGCTCTGGTTATATCAAAAAATTGTTTCTACATTTGCTTATGATTTGAAGGAACTGCTTCTAAAAATTATCTTAATTTGAAGTCAAGGTATTTCACATCTGGCAAATAACTGGCAATTCAGTTTTACATTATCCTAATGGCATAGTAACATTTACTACCACGCTGAATTGTAAAGAATGATGTCAAGATGTATTAAGATGGTATTTAACAAATCTAAGTTGTCTTTAAACAGTATGATGGGAATTTTATTGTTTTTATCTACAAATTTTGATCAGATATTTCTAGAATATTTAGCCTGGCCTAAGAGCATTTCAGTTGAAACCACTAGATACATTACCATCATCTGTACGGATATCAAACTCAGGCCAGCAATGAAAACTCCAGAAAAAAAATAATAAAAAGAAAAATAATAATAATCTGTATTAAACTGCTAATTATATAAATGGAAGAGTTGATAAGTTTCATTCAGAAATATGAAAAATCTCCAGCAAAGAAAAAACAGGAACTTACACTATATCCATGTGTAAAACTCTTCAGTCTTTAAAACTGGGTCATGCTTTCTATCCCAAAACAACAGCAGACGTATATCCTTCAGAAAACTCATTTCTTCATTTGGTCATTTCTTTCTACAATCTGGAAAATGGCTGAGGTTCTGTTTTACTTAGTCTAGTCCACATTGCTGCTCTTTTTTCTATTTAAGAAAAATAAAGTTTTGAACACTGGGAGGAGGCTTGAAATAACTATTAGTTGCTGTTAACATTTAATCGCCACTTACATTACAGCTTCAGTGCTATACAGTACATAAATGTATCTGTGTGATGTTCTATAGTTAAAATTTTTCACAAGACGACCTAATATGCTGCACGTGCAACATCAAATACATGTATACTCTGGATCCACTAGATAGAAAATTCATAAAATTTAACAAAAGTCTATTGTCTTTCACACTGCTTATTCAATTCTTTTACTCAAAATCCAACAATAAGCTGCTGCTAGTTCCAGAAATCCATGTTCTCTTTCCTTATTTGTTCTGACAAGTGTGTCCCATAGCTGATAGCAAGTACTATATGAGGCGAGTCATACACCTCATTAGCTGGATGATTTTTACCTCTTTCTGTCAGTTTGTCTAACTCTAAATGTTCTTTCCACCTACTGCAGATCCAGACTGACCAAAGTTTGGTTAATTCATGATCTTTACATTAAAAGTTACACAGAAAGGCATCTCAAAATGGGGAGAAAAGCCTCAAGCTCTCCTGTATCCAGTAACTTTCCCAAAATTGCTATGGCTCAAATGTCAACATATTAATGACTAGGAAAAATGGGGGCAGATAATGATGTGCTTTATTATTGTCTAGCTGTAGTTACACAGTAATGTGATTTCATTGTTTCTAATGGAATTATCATGATCTAATTAAATAAAAAACACACAAACCTTGTTGAATTGTCTTCCAAAAAAGGACATAAATTATATTAAAAAAATCACTGAGTCACTGTATTAGAACACACTATTATTATTGTTCTCTCTTCTTCCTCAGCCTTCAACTATTTGCTGCCTTACATATTTGTTGGGATTTTGTACATGGATGGACAAATCCAAAGCTTTACAGCACGTGGGTTTAAGAAATGAATTTACAGTGTCTAGGACCAAAGAAAGCCCAGAGGCTTGACTGGAACGTTCCTGTGGTAAAAAGATATAATTAACAATTAAAAAACATTATCAATTAACTGCAAATGATGTATAGACCTGTATCTATGGTCTAAAGTATGAGATGTTCATATGTGTAAAGTACACATTCTTTTATTTAATATAATTCAATGTGAAGATAACTCCCCAAAAGAATAATCCATAAAAAGGAAAAACATAACTATTCTTATAAATTCCAAGAATAGGAATGAAGGTTGAACTACATTTACATTGGATTAAATAAGCACATTCTTCTCATCCTGTCTTTACCATCAACATTAATCTCCGAGGAAGGCACCTTCTCCAAAGCAATTATTTCCCTCACATTATCTTATTACAAGATTTACGGCAGCTGCAACCCTCACAAGCAGCAAAAGCACGAACTCTTCTCTACCTTGGCTAGGTTTGTGGTTTGAGTTGTGACAACAAGGGAAACTACAGTGGCAGTAGTTCATCAAACTTCTGTCTAGAAAGATAACCTAGCAGTAGACAGTGACCAACATTGTGCCTGGGGAGGCAACTAGGCTTTGCCTAGTATATGAGAACACACTGTATTACAGCTCTTCTCTCATCAGATGACCAAACTTACTGTATATGTACAACACACTAAATCCAGCACTTCTGACACTGTACAAAGTACACACACCAGAAGATCCAAAACTTTTCCCATAGAATTGGGATCACTAATTAATCCAGAATACATGCAAGTAAATCACAGTATTGACTCAAGAGTGCAGGCTGCAATCATCAGAACTTATTTCCAGCTGAAAACTCTCCAGAGTAACTTTTACAAGTTTAACAAACAGGGTGATGTTCGGAAAGCAGGAATTGCTCAGAAAGCCAAAGCAGCCTGTTCCTTTTCTCACAGTCCATCAGTGTGATAGGGCATGGTCTGTAGGGAAGACAAAAACGAGAAGCACGCTACCAACACCCCGACACAGGTGAACTGCCTTCACCCTCCCAAGGTACTTTTATTAAGGAACTGAATGAAAACCAGGTGAAAAGAAGCCAGCCAAAGGTCATCACAATTACCTGCACAAGCTGTACACCCGAGCATCCCTGGTCTAAAACAATGTTTATTTGCCTGCGCTGGATAGGCATATGACATGAGCATGAATCACCTAGACCTCTGTGGTGAATTTTCTTTGAGGTTTTGAAACTAGATGAAGACAGAAGGGTATTCAAATCACAGTTAATTAAATTACAAACAAGAATAATTAACTTTTTTAAACCAGGTAAAATTCAAAGCAGCTCAGAAAAAGCTGAAATTAAAAATATTTACAAACAACTCTTCCTTTGTGTCTGTGTGGGGCAGTTCCCTATTTCTAGCCCTAATTTGAATTAATTGTGTCCCAGTAAAATCTGTATACTCCTAGAAAATTCGCTGTCCAGCACTGTCTTCCCTTGTGTGTGCCTACTGGAGGTCACTTTTCCTTATCTTTCTCCCTTCTGAGACACTTCCTTCTTTTGCTTCTCATGCAAGTTTTAGAGCCATATCTTCCTCTAGTAATCTCAGCTCCTGCCAGGGGATTCACTCCCTTTGCAGAGGGAGTCAAGTAATTTCTGTTTTAAAAGATGATGATGAAAGATACAAACCAAGGTAGGGGGAAGAAAATCACGCAGTGTCCATGGTAAAATAAACCACTTCTTTTTTGTGTGTGTGTTTCTGTGTCTGAAAGATGTATTTGCCTGTGTTATGCTTTCAATTCATAAATATGTTTACATCATTTGGATGACATACTTCTTTGACAGGATAGAGACACACTGGTAAAAATGCACTTCACAGAAGTCAATGGAAGTTTTTATATAAACGTTGGGCTGGGATTGTTCCCCAAATCTGGAAATATCTGATATTCTTTTTGATGGATGAAAACGAATGTATGATTCTTTTTAATCAAGAGATGAAAGGAACAGAACACTATTTTCAAGTTTAAAGGGTCCACTTACCTTTCAACACCCCCAGTTCTCCACCTTCATATCCTGTGATCTTGTGGACATTAAAAGATAAAAAAGGGGGGTGGGGGATAAAACTAGAGCTGGGATACTAAGTTCACATCACTCTTCTTCTTTGTTGACAAAGGCTGCATGGCCCTAGCGTACATACATGGACCTGATCCAGCTGAAATCAACAGAAGGTTTTTCATGGACTTCAAAGGTTTTTGAGATATAAGACCTTAATGCTTAGCTATGGCAAAGGTCAAAAACTGAAAATTATTGGTGTAAACTCCTAGTCAATATGTTTTTTGGTGCAAGCTTTACATTTGCTAGGCACCAACTACTTAATATAATTGTGAACGCATCTTCCTTCTGTTGTAAAATAATGCTGATACTTGCTTGTCAATCGTGTTTTTGATCTTTAAAAATATAGATGTGAAATAACAGTATTTTCCCTGTTTACAGAAGGTAGAGATGCACTCAACTCCAGATAATCACAGAAAGCAGAAAATCACATAGAATAGCCTACAGAGATGCAGATCAGCTTGTGAATAATTATCTCCCTTTGTAGACACATAAATTCAGTACTCACTTTTAAGAAATTTGCCCTTTGCAAAATGACAAATGTTCAGCATCTGGGAAATGAGTCTGTTTTTCATGCTGTCTCAGAAATGCTTTGGGTATTTTTTTCCTTACTGGACACTTACTAAATAATACATATTTTAATAGAGTTGAGAGTGATAGTTAATGACAGAGACAACCCATACGCAGACAATGAACAGTTTTAAAAATAATTTTAATATGAACACTACCTAGGTTATAAACTATCCTTTTCCTCGGTAGTAAGTGTATATATATATATATGCAAATGGAAAAATAATTCACATTTGAAAAATACCAATAATTCTCTATCAGAAGTTTTCTAATGCTTTTCAAAAGCAACATCCCCCTTCCCAATACACACCCATGACACTAAAAGTATGCCTTGACAATATTATCTATACATAGATAATATTAGATAGATAAAGCATGCTTCAAAATATATTAGCAACATTACTATTAGTTTTATTGCATTTGGTATCATACACATTTATCACATTAACAGCATTTTTAATTTTATGTAGTATTAAGATTTTTCTTCTAGTGTATAGTCAGCCACAAGCAAAAAGCAAGAATACTATCTTGCCAACACTTACTGTTCAATAAAACTGTTCACCAATCTCTTCTGTTTCTATGCAGTTTATTTAATTTGCATTTAAACCTTACACATGAGACACAAACAAACATTCTAATTTGGAATGACAACATTCAAAGTTATGATCCCAAATCAGAGAAGTTAAAACTGCTAGGCAGCAAGGACCAGGCTCTATAACCCTTGTGCTAACGTTGACTGCACACCTTCACTGATGCCAAAGAGCTTTGAGTTTGGTCATCAAAAAGTTCATAGATCTATATACAACCACAAAGACTAACTGTGTCTCAATTCCACAATGTGGATTTTCCACACATAGAATAATGTGGGTCTTTTCACTAGTTGTGACCATTATTATTCAAAGTGAACTTTTCATCTTCAAAGATTTTACTTAAGATCTGTGCATTTCTTGTTCATGATGGCAGATCTCAATAATATGAGCACACCAAATGTCAGAGTAATTATCCAGATCATATACCATCTGAATAATAAAAACAGGCGAGCAATTTGGATATATATATTTTTTTTTATTTTTATTTTTTTTTTAGAAAAATCAAAGTAATGACAAATGTTCAGATCTGTCTGTGGAAAGAAATTAACAGCTGTGTGCTTGTAAGGAGACATATGAAAGTCAGAATTATTTAACACAAGGACTATTTTTGGAAAGGAGATGAGTACTGAAATGGCAATACAAGCAGATGGCACGCATTTCCTAAGTAGTAACATGTAGAAAAGATTATGAACATGTCCCAAAAGATCTAAGCCTAGGTGCCTGGTCAGCCTATCAATTGAAACTGAAGCATTCCAGGAATAACACACAACATATCTACTATGCATTGCTACAAAAGTAGTACATATCTTTTCAAAAGGTTCCATTAAAACTAATTTAAGGTTTGGGGATTATTCAAGACAGTTACAACAAAATGCTTCTTCGTGATCTCTGACTTCTCTACAGCAGAGCACATAGAGACACATGCACCTTAGACTTTCAGCCTGGCCTACAACTTTCCCATCTGGAACTGATTGCAGATTTTTGCAGGTGCATTTGCTTTGGAGTTTCAAGCAATTTGAAGGCAGATGTGCTGGCACTTAGACAACTGGCTGCCTGACTTGTAGGTAAAATCAGGCATTGGCTACCTAGAGCTAATCACTTCCACACTATTTGTTGAAGGTATAAAATCTGAGAACTTCTATTATTTCTTTAAAAAGATTGCCTGTTTTCCTTCAAAAACTTCAGTTGTTCTGACACTCCATTTAAAACAGTGAAGACAATCTTCTACCACCATCCACTTATCAGGCATTCAAAATAAATTTAGAAGGCCTTATTTTTCCCTCCTACAGCTATTAAGTATTATTCAATGTATTGAACTATTAACTTAAAAAAAAATTAAAAAAAAAAAAAAAAAAAAAAAAAAAAAAAAAAAAAAAAAAAAACATTAAAACACCGTTTTTCCATCCTTTCAAAAACAATTTTGACTTAACATTAGCCAACCTAGCTTATGTTCTAAGTTCTAATTCTTAGGATATTATTACAAGATTTATACTAAGAAAGGAAATCTCTCAATAATTTCCCTTCATGTATTGCAAACCTGGCTTGCCACATGCAGGATGTCTACACCTCATCAAAAGTTTGGATAGGAACTCATCCAGTATTCAGGCTGGCTTAGGTATGAATACAGAACCTCTGTGTCACCAAGCTCGTCCATACTTGCTGGTACATTTTAATCAATATCCACCTTAAAAAGTTAAAAGCAAAACCTCATCAGCCAAGCAGTAATGATAATTTTGGATGACACTATATATACACCTGGATTTCCCTAAGAATAAGGGAATGGATTTACCAAGATTCAGTTTACAATTAAAAACTACCTAACAACAACAACAACAACAAAAGGAAGAAAACTACAGATGTACAGATATCTAAAAATAGAGGGAGGTGGGGAAAGCCAGCAAAGGGCCATTAAGAGTAAAGGACTGTTGCATCTTTGATATGAGCAGAGGCTGAGAGAGCTCAGTTTGTTGTGCCTGGAATAGAAAAGTCTCGGGGTGGTCTCATCAATGTTTATAAATATCTGATGGGAGGGAATAAAGAGGACAGAGTCAAACTCGTCTCAGCAGCAGCACAACCCGAAATACAGGAGGTTCCCTTTGAACATCAGGAAACACTTTTTAAATTTTATTTTACTGTGACAGTGACTGATTACAAGAAGCAACTACCCAGAAAGGTCGAATCATAGAATCATAACATCATAGAATATCCCAAGCTGGAAGGGACCCATAAGGATCATCGAGACCAACTCCTGGCACCATACAGGTCTGCACAAAATTTTAGACCATGTGACTAAGTGCACAGCCCAAATGCTTCTTAAACTCCAACAGGCTTGGTGCTGTGACTAGTTTCCTGGGGAAGCAGTGGAAGTTGTGGAAGTCCTTTTAGGTACTCAAAATCTGACTGGAGACAGTCCTGACCAACCTGTTCTAGCTGACCCTGCTCAGGGTGATTGAATAAACCATCCCAGAGGTGCCGTGGGATCACCACTCTGATTCAGCAAGCATGCGGCAGTTGTCCACTCTTTGTTCCTGTGACTCCTCACAGCAAACAGGGGTGATCTGATAGGTACCCACGGCCTCTTGCTGCTGCCATTCTTCCCTTCTCTAGTATGTTCTCTGACCCTCACAGCTTCTGAACCAACACATGAGATGTACACCTCCCCTACCTGAGCCAACTTGTTGAGTTTCACGTATTAAGCAGGAAGACGCCTGAGAGGACTGTAACACGTGGCAATAAGACCGAAGATCCATGAGTTCACAGGTCCAAGTAAACAATGCTTGTTCTCCAAATTTTTTTATGCTGTACTTTTAGCCTATGAACTTACTCTGACATTTGCCCCAAGCTCTTATTCACAAACAAAACTTTCAATCATTCTGTTTTCTGAACCTGCTCAGACAGCTGGCAGTAGCGGTTAAAATCCAAACCATGCTTTCACTCAACTTGAAAACAGAATGCTAAAGGCCACTGCCACGCCTGCTCCCCCAAAATAAGCTGAGTTCATCTACAATTAATATCACAGATGGGAAAGGCTATACCCATAGACAGCAGTCCAAGGAGTCTTTAGTCTTACACCACTAAAACACATTGGTTACACAAAAATCCTCTAGATAAACTAATCTGAGTACTCAAGCCTCTTTCCCAGCTAGCTATACAGGGTCCTTTATTTGTACCTACATCCTTTTTGAGAAATTAAAAAACAAACACACATTCAATAACTCTGACCTGGTCTTCATGAGGCTTTTACCTAGTGTGAGTCACTATAAAGCTGGATTCACAAAGAAGCTTTAGATACCTGAAATTAGAATCCCAGACATTTCTGGTCCATCAGCTGAAACACGGGGAAAGGAACTGTCTTCTTAACTGCTAGTCTGAAACTGCTGAGGGAAACAATGTATCTCCCTTCTTTACAAGCTCAGTCACAAAAAAAGCATGCCTTCTACAGAGGATTCATAGTCTTGATGCTTCTAATGGAACCAGGCACCTTAGCCCCTCCTCTCTTTCCAAAGCAGAGGAGGAACTGCTCTTCCTTTCTTGTAAGGGCAGCTTTTGTGTTCCTCACTAAGATACAGACATGCTCTTTTAGACAACAGCCTCACAGGTATAGAATGGAACTATCAAGTTTGAATCTATGTCTTCTCTGCTGTAGGCAGGCCACTTGACTGTCATGCTTTTAGTTGCTGGAAGAACACTTTAGTCACCCTCTCCTGATCAGGTGATTAGCAGAGAATAACAAAGCACAAATGTTACCGGAAGCAAAGCACAGAGGTAGGAATTCTGCTTTTCAATGCAGTCACCCAGGAGCATGGATGGCTGCCAGTGACCCCTCCAGATACTGTCTCATGCAAGTCATTATACTACAGCCTAAAGCTCCAGTCTCAATATCCAAAATAGCTAAAAGTGAGTGCCCTAAACATTAGGCTAGAGAGCCATGTTCTCTTCTCCATGTTTTTTCTGGTCACAGGTAAATCAATGCCTCATTCTGTGCTGCCCAGTGGCCCAAGTTCCACAGTTAGGATACAAAATGCTTTTCTCATCTGCAACAGCCCAAAACAAGCTGAAGCACATGCTCCAAAATCCAGAAGGTATGTTGGAGCACCTTCATTCAGAGACTGAGCATTGCTCTTCACTGCAGATGAGCACTGTAATTTATATGCCGTTATGTAAAAGAATAAACCACTATGAGCCATCTCACTTGAATTTTTTTGGTTGCTTTTTTAAGGAAGGACTTTGTGCCAGTGTACTTTGTGTGAAACTTGTTAGTCTGCAGAGAGATGTACCTAGATATAAAACACACGTATTTTATTGAGCTATAAGACACACATGGTGGGATATCTCCCGTATCAACCACAAATGTTCTTTGGTGTGATCTCTACCTCAAATTCCCCAAACTTCCTAAAAAATTGGAAAACTCATGGAAATTTTACAACAAAATCCAGGTATCCAGGCATGTTCATCAGGCATTCTGGAAATGACGGACTTTAAGGTGACCAATTCTTCTTCTAGCCTACATCAATAGCCTACATGGAAGGGGAAAAAGAATAAATTATCTGAAATGTGGAAATGTGCCTTGGTTAAAATAATCCCCTACTGGGAATGCAACTTTAAAACAAGCTTAGAACTAATTCCCAGACATAAGATAAATAGATAAATAAATAAATAAACAAACCTCTCTTGACCCTTTCAGAAACAGGAATGGTAAAGAAAAATGGGTGAACATTTCTGGAATTTCCGGGGGGCAGGAGGCAGGGGTGTGAAATGAAGGAAAATCTCTTGTGAACATTTTGAAAATTTGAAAGAATATGAATTGGCATTCAAACAAGATAGCCAGAAGTTATGGAAATAATCATTATTTTTGTTTATAATGCTGGAGCTTCATTCCCTGAAAATGTTAGTGCTGTGGTTTTGGTACCCTGAACTGTGTGAACTGAACTCTCTGCAATGTGGCGGAGTCCACCTGTCACCATGCACCCAGCTGCTATCTCCCTGACACTGAGGTGGTATCTAAAGCAGGGCTAGGAAATGAGCGGGTCATACTTCTTTCCAATCTTGTTCTACCTGGGAGACATTACGGTTCCTTCCTGCTCCTTCTAGGTGTTTGGTTCACTTCAAAGGCTGAATCAGATTACACGATAAGTGGGCATCTCTGCAATGAAAAGAACTCCAGAAACTGCTCCCAGACAGATGAAAATGGAGGCCCGGGAGGGCGACTGTGTTAAAAGGATGAAGAAGAGAGGGGATGAAAGGAATATTGTATCCTTTCGCACTGGTGGAACCATATGGCCCAATCCACCGTGCATTATCAGTCTGTGAGAACATCCAGTCCTCCCTACACTCCAAAACTCTCCTCCTTTCTTTCATTAAAGACAATGGAAAGCTTAACTTCCATAAGGGAGAGCACTTTATCTCCCAATATTACAATCGTTTCATATCCAGCAGGAGTTTAATCCCTGGTAATTTAGATAAATTACCACGTGCTTTAGTAGGTTGGGGTTAAAACTGCAAGATTTTCAACTGATTACAAAAATAAACAGCCGGTTATTAAGTCCTAACTGAGTAATTTGCAGCTTATTTCACCCTAGCTAATTAAAATGTAATCACTATTGTTTAGCAATGTGCGTTCTGTCAGCAGTTTTACATCGGAAAAGAAATCATGCCAAGAAAACACAAGAAAAGCCTTTCACTCGGAATTGGCTTGATCTAAATTGCCTCTTTAGCCACCGAAACTGTAAAACAAATAAGTTACAACCTCCTGACAACGCCATAAAAAGAAAAAAAAAAAAAAAAAAAAAAAAAAAAAAAAAA
>CM021765.1:130243639-130264396 GCA_011076525.1 Nettapus auritus | reverse complement strand
AAAAAAAAAAAAAAAAAAAAAAAAAAAAAAAAAAAAAAAAAGAAAAAAAAAATCCCAAGCCCTCTCCAAGATAATGAACTATTTTAACGAGTGCCAGCCTTACCAGACGCACTGGGCAGCTGCGGCCACTTTGCCAGCAAGGGACTCGCCACCCCTGGACCTGGCAGAACCTCGCCCGGGGCAGCGCCCACCCCACCCGGTCCCTGTCGTAGCCCGGGTGTTGGACCCGGCCCTAGCACGGATCTCGTCGGCCCAAACCCTGCTGCAGGCAGCGAGCGACTCCCGCGGCCGGCGGGACGAGCGCGTCAGGCTCTCCTTTCGCTGCGACTTTTGTTTTTAAGCGGGTTATCCTTAAACCTCTCCCCAGGTAGGGTTTGGTGCCAACGCCGTAGCCCTCGGAGCTACTTTCCCGAATCCGTCGGTGAGATCGGTCCCAGTGTGTAGCGCACGGGGAAGCTGAAGGGAAGCGAGAGGTGCTCCCCAGGCGTTTTGGGGCCCTGCTGTCCCGAGACGGGGAGGTGGCCGCGCTCCACACCAGGCTTGTTCTCAAAGGGACGTGGGGGATACAGACGGAGACGTGCTGCCAGCTCCGGGAGGGGTCCCTCATTTATCAGGTTCAGTGCGTGCATAATCTAGAGCAGGTGGGGAAGGGAGAAGGGAAAACCTCTTCCCAGGGAGGTTACGGATGCCCCATCCCTGGAGGTGGGGAAGACCAGGTTAGATGAAAGGAGTGCGGGTAGCTGGAAGGTAGGGACGGGCGGGCAGACACCCGCTGCCCTTACACCACCTCCCGCATTGCTTTAGGAGCTTCAGGGGCTCACCCTCCCTCCGCACAGCTCACTGCGTTTCATACTACGCAGCTCTCCCCACACCTCGTCCCCACTTCATCCCCGTTTCGCCACCACCGTTATCCCGAAGGAGACGCAAAAAGAAGCCCTACCCGCACCCTCACCGGGCCAGCACTCGCTGTCCCCCTCACCCCTCGTTAAAAGCTAAGCCCAAAGCACACCCCTCGGGGCCGCCCCGTCCCGGCCACTACCTGTGGGGAGCCCTCGCCCCCTGCCCGCCGCCTCCAGGTGCCAGCGGGGCTGAAGCCGTCGCGAAGTTTGCCGGGGGACCACCCCGCCCGGCGCCGTGCCCCTACCTGGAAGTGCTTGAAGAAGGCGGAGATGCGGGTGATCTGGAGGCTCAGGCACCTGGACGTGCATCTGGCCGTGGAGAAAGCCTCGTCCTCCTTGCGGGCGGCGGCGCCGGCCCCCGGCCCGGAGGGGCTGCCGCAGGCGGCCGCTGCCCAGAGGAGCAGGGCGAGGGACACGCCGGGCACCATGGCTGGGCGGGCAGGAGGAGGGCGGGGGGCGGCAGGCGCCGGGGTGCTCACCGGGCGGTTGCCGGGCTGCAGTGGGGGCAGAAGGCTCCGCGGCACAGAAACTAAACAAGAAAGTTCAATCATCCAACTCCCCTCGCCCCTTCCCTCCCTCCTCGCGGCCCTCAGCCCTCCCCCGCGCCGGCAGCAGGCGGGCCGAGCCTGACAGAGGCGGCGCCATTGGCTGCGGCGAGCGCCAGTGCCGGGGCGGGCGGTGAGGCCGCGGGCAGGTCGGAACGGCACGGCTCGGATCGGATCGGCTCAGCTTAGCCCGGCACGGCTCGGCCGGCTTCATGCCGCCACCTGTGTGGCACCCAGCCGGTAGCAGCGGGGCTGGCACCGCCCGGCCGGCCTGCCGTGGGGTCCAGCCTGTGAAGGGCCGGTCAATAACGCGGAGCTACCCGTCACCGCTGTGCCTCTGAGGGAGAGCTGGGAGAGCGGAGCTTTAAAATGGCTCCCGGGTGGTGCGCAGCGAGTTAGGAGGTCGTTTCTGTGCTCCTGCAGCTGCTGGCGGTGCGGCGTGTAGCACGGGTGCGTGCCGCAGGCCTCCGCGTACCTGCGGCCTCTGCGCCCCTACCGCTGCGGGTCGGGGTGAGAGAGGCTCCTCACGGGGATCTGAGGGCCGGGCCTCCCAAGCTAGAAAATCCCGAGGCTGTGCGGGCTGAAATAAATTGTCTTCTGGCCGTTTCAGGAGAAGATAGCATGAGACACTCGATAGTAATAGTACCAGTTGCTGCTATAAATAGTTGTTTAACATGGTTATGGAACACTTACACAGCAGCAGTCTTCTTTACTGAAACTCGTTTTAGGGTAAGCTAAGTTTATTTTAGGAAACACCTAAAATTAATCAAAATACAACAAGGTCTTTGACCAGTCTTGCTTCTACAAATTTTACACAGCTATAATTATTCTCTTAATGGATACCTCATTGTACACGAATGTGAAATAAAGCATATTCCTCATTTTTTCTTACCAGAATACATATATACATTTTCCACAAACCTATAGATATATAGATGTTACAGATGTAAAACAGAAAATCAAAATATAACAAAGTCTGTTAAATCCAGACTAAATCCTGTTAAACTGTATGAGTAACGTACAGGTTGTATTTGAAACATACTGATATATCAGAAAGGGAAACAAATTCTAGTTTAGATGTTACTTTGTAGTTCACAGTGTCTAAGCTAAATCCTGCTGTCAGTTGACTAGAAATCTTCACTTGAGAGAAGCCAGTAGGCCACATTCACTTCCACAAGTGTCAACAAACTGAAATGACAGTCCGTGTCCTTCAGTGCTTGAGGGAGCACAGTAACCAGAAGAGGTGACCTGCCGTTCCCCCTCTACTTGCACTGTTGTAAGAGTTCTGAGCAGGCTATTTTGGAAATGTACCAAGGGAGACTGTCTCAGCTACACCTCCAGAAGTATTCCTCATCTTTGGAGCTGGACTACAGGAGTAGTAGGTGGCCTGGAAATACTGATCCCAATTCAGACAGATTTCTTGCTGCTAGACAACCAGTTAGGGTTCCTGCTGACAGCAGTTGATGAACTTAGCCTACTCTGGCATCTCTATGTTGCAAAAGAGTAAGGAACCACATTATAGAACAACACAGAAGTAAAAGCACAATCCCAGCAGTACTGTGACAAACAGTTATGGAACCATTCAGGGCACAATATTAAGTTCAGAAAATCACAGTTTCTAACTGAGTAATTTTTAAATAGAATTTATTAAATCTTAGCTGAATCTTTTGCAACCTTCTGCCTTGAGTCAGGAAAAGAAAATTGCTTCGCTGATTAATAGTGTTTACAGGTACACCAAATGCTTTCAAGTTTTGCCATATTTTAGCAGATAATAAGAGCTGCCTAAAAAAAATATGTTACCATCTATAAATCAGACTACAACTCCAGGGAGGGCAGATGATTCTATAGATATAACACCAGTGTTAGTGCCAATGCAATTTATGTTGTATATTATAATCCCCAGCTCTGAGTAAAAGGGTATGAATCCTGTTTCCTTTGTTTTATAAAGTGTGGTAGCAAAGGGCATAGAGCCCTTAAAAATTAAAAAGTTCATGAATACACAGTTTACTCAGTTGCTTGTGTTTGAAAGGTCACAGTTACAGAGATCATAGTGTAATCTGTGAATGCCTTTTAAGCAAGGGCCAACTCGGATAGCACACAAAAGACCAGCTGTTCAGTTCAAGTAAAACAAAATTCACACAGGTCTTGTTCCCTTACATGGAGATTAAGAAACAGGCTCCCCAGCTCAAGAATTTTGTGGGTAATCAAAACCTACTACAGGCTAAATATCTAACAGATTGAAAGGTAAGATACATACCTTTGTAAATACAGTCATATTAGAGAGCTTAGGAAATTGGTTCTAGAATACATTCATTTGGAAATAAATGCACAAAACCAGCAATCTTTAAGCATAATCATGGAATCATTTAATTGGTTATAAGTCTTCAGATCTTTCAGAAGTCCCAGATATAGAGTGGTATTCTTTCAAAACAGACAAGATTCTTTTTAGTGATCTTTTCAGAACACTTCTTGCAACTATTCTTGGATTTATTTTTATTTTCTGAATTACAAGTTATCTTTCAGATGTCAACTTTTTTTTTTTTTTTTTTTTTTTTTTTTTACTTATATATAAGCATACCTACCTTTTTTCCTTATTAAAATAGTAGCCAAAACCACAAAAATAGATGTAATAGATACATTCTTACATTTTTGCTGTTTGTTTGTTGTTTGCTTGCTTGCTTGCTTGTTTGTTTGTTTGATAAATGAAAATAAATAATCTTTTAGTATTCGAATCTTTTAGTATTTCGAATCAGTACAGATATATTATTGCAATTACAGAGCATTAATCTTATTTTTAAAAATACAGGTTTTATTATCCTGTCTGTTCTTCAAACCAGTGTGACATACCTGACAATGTACACACAAGCGTTTTTGGAGACCAGCTTTGCGAAACTCGGGGCTGTTTTTTTCACAGGAGACAGCGCCACATACTGGTTTTGCGAAGTGAGAGCTACTGGGAGTTGTACTGATTTCGGTTTAATGAGTTGGTTTTAATCGATTTTAAATTAAACTTAAGTAAACTTAAGTAATTATTTGTTACCATAAGTAATTAACAACACTATTATATAATTTCACATAAACAAAGAAATGAGATGTTAATATTAAAAAATATATTTTTTAATAAACTACTCTGTTTTAACACAATAATTTAGTTAATTTACTAAATGGCCCTAAAGTGCCATTCTTTACTCAGTTCTCTTTGGCGTTAATTATGTTATGTAAAAAGTGATTATAAATTCAGGTACAACATTTGAAAAAAAAGTTTAAACAAACACATTTATTTTCAAGAGCACTTCCCAAATTAAATAGGAAAAAAAAAAAAAAAAAAAAAAAAAAAAAAAAAAAGTTGAATAGAAAATCATTACCTTAAATGTTTACCTTGAAAACAAATTGCTTGCCATAATCTCCACTGAATTCCACAGGGACTTTCTTTGAAGCAGTTCTTTAATTCAGCAGTACAAGTTATATTTGAACTATATTGGCTTTTTGAAGAGCAGTAGTCTTTGTTTTTTTAGTGAATTCATGGGCAGAGATTAAAGAGACTGTTACGTGTCCCACCTATGCTACATATTCAGTTCACCAGTATTCAGGACATACATAAGGAAGGTAATATATGTAAGATATACAGTAATTTATTACAAACAGACCATAATTCTTTGTCTTGTTTTGGTTTGGTTTTCGAGGTGGTCTTATTTTAAAACAGTACACATTATTTCTAGCCTGACTGCAGTTTTTAGTAATGTTTAGACATTGAACTTTTTACCACCTTTTGGATAGAGGAAGACTACTTTTCATGGTGAAATCCATCTGAAGATAGATTGAGATCCGTCTGAATATAAATCTGGGATACAAGGGGAGGTTACTTTGCAGACCACAATTAACTTCTTTTATAAATTAACCAGACTGAGCTTTCTTTGTCATGTTTTGCCATATTGCATGTTTTGTAAATCCAAGGCAATTTCTGCACTTGCTTCTTGTTTTTATTTTTTGTTTGTTTTTCCAAAACCTTTCCAACCCTGAGGTGTGGACATGATATTCTAGTAATGGTGTCAATAATAACATACAGATATAATATATATCATATCTATAGTCTGTCTTATTAGTCTTCACCTCTCATTGTTAAGAACTGCATCAGTCTCAGTCACTGTGTTACATTGTGAGCTCATGTTCAGTTGGTTACTCACCAAACCCCAAAGGCTTTCATAGAGACAAGCTTTCCAAGAAACATTTTTTGTCTTCTGTGACCTACTTTATGTGTTACTGGATGTACAATGTTGCATATGGCAGCATTAAAATGTATGATGTTTAAAAATGAATTCAGATTACTGAGTGACTCAGAATTTTCTATGTATTATTTACCACTTGAGTTAATAATCATGTCATACGCGTACTTCCTCAGAAGCAATTTTATTTTTCATTTCTAGGTTACCAATACACAAAATGAACAATACAGAGTCAAGGACAGCAGTAAACCCATGAATTTCTGTGATGATTTCCCATTTACAATTAGTGTTGAAAATTTGTTATCAAAACCTTTTTTTTTTTTTTTTTTCTTTTTTTTCTTTTTTTTCCCCAGTCTGATTAATACAAATATGTTTTACATTGATTATTGTTAAATGTCAAATTTTAGTTAGAAAGTACATAACAAAAAACCAAATGCTAGTTTTTCAACATGGTCTTTGCCAGACAGATTATTAATCTAAAAAGACAATGTCAGATTTCTTTGTATAAGTGTATGAAAAATATTTTCATGCTTTTATTCATTTATTCGTTAATTTAATCTGCTGCCATACTTGCCATTGTTGCTTTTGACAAGGAGAGACAGACCAATCAAGGTGAAAGTCCTGTTAAACTAGTCTGTACAAGGAGCCAACCAATGAATGTGTGCAGAGTCTGAAAGCAATGTGTGACACAATTATCATTTTCTTTAATTAGCCTCAATCTTAAAAAACTCTCCAGCCTGTTACACAGCACACATAGCTTCTGCTCAACTCACGACAGCATATTTTCAGTATTATTTGCCCTTTAAAATTTCAGAAAATAATATTTCAGAAAACAAGACATTCAGGATGACAGAACTGCAACATAGTAAAATGATCCTTTATAAACATGTCTGGCTAACAACCATGTAGTCTTAATATTCCTATCCAATGTCTACAGATATATTTTATTTTATTTTATTTTTTTCCCCAAAATAGCTAAAGGTTGGGCATGGTGTATTCTGCTTTAAACATTCTGTTTTTCCTTGAATTGATCTGAAACCTTTTGATGTACTCAAGAGTTTGTTGTTTGTGCATTGTGTCCTTCAACCTAAAATAACACCAAAAGTGACAGAATGAAAAATGACAACTATTAAGGAGAAGCTGAACCTGCAAATTTGTTTTTATGGATTTTCCTTTTCTGTGTTGCAAATGTTAGGATCTAAAATACAAAATAATTCAGTCTTCTATTGTTCACAGTTCTCTTTTCAAGGTTAATTTATTTTGAAATGAATAGAATGAAAATCCATAGCAATATATTTGCTTTTATCCCCTATCTTTCATTAAGTCTACTAAAAATGATTAAGTATGTACCTGTACCTTTGTATGTGCAGACAGGCATATGTGGAAGCTCATAAGAGTAATGCGTGACCCCCGGTAAGTGGCTTGGTTTGCCTCTGTATACTTGGCAACACATTTCAGAATGGGGCTGTTCCTTGTACCACTCAGAAGAGCAGAGAGGCTGGTGACAGTTATATCACTCCCTCCAATATTAAAGCTTAAGTGGATATGACTAACCTGGCAAGACAACTTTGGATGTCAGTACTAATATCTGCCTTCCCATGTCTGCAAATATGGCTTTTCAAAAAAAAAAAAAAAATAAAAATAATAATAATAATAAAATAAAATACTGAAGTGGGCTGTGGCAGTCCATCAGACTTCCATGTGTATTGGTGCCTGAGGTTCCTCCTTTTCAGGTGCAGGATTTGGCATTTGTTCTTCTTTTAGTTCACGAGATTCCTGTTGGTCTGTTCCTCCTGAGTGTCAGTGTTCTTTGGTTAGCAGCCCTGCCCTCCAACATATTAACTGTTCTCTCTGGTTTGGTATCATCAGCAAACAACTCAACAGTATGCTTCATTATGTCCTCCAGGTCAATGATGAAGATGTTAAGCTTGGGATCCCATTGCAGGCCTCTGTAAGATCCACTTCTCACTGCCATCCAGGTAGAGTGCTACCCACTAGCAACTGCTCTTTGACCCTGTCCATCCAGCTAGCTTTCTGCCATCAAATTGTCCAGCCATCCCAACCATAATGGCCTTACATGAGTGAAATATTAATCATGGATTAGCTAGGCAAAAGAAACGAGACTCTGAAAATGTGGACATATTCATACCCAGCATTAGTAAGCAGAATTCATTCTCTTTACCTCTAATGCTAATGATGAACTGTGTGTGTTAAGCAACACAGTTATTTGTTTGATTTGTCTTCACAAATGTCACTGTGCAGATGAAGTTGGACAACTTGCCCAAATATGAGGTCGTGCAGTTATGATATTGGTTTTCCCACGTAAGAGAAAAAATGTGGGTTTGGTTGTTTTTGTTTGGTTGGTTGTTTTCACAAAAACTGTCATTATCTTGGAGTTTTAAGAAGTCAGAGTTTAGCAGTTGAGTGAAATAGTGGTACAGTGTAGCTAATCTGATCAGAATTCTTTCATCTAAATGTTGATCATTGCAAAACATGTTTTTAATGTAGAATGGAAATGTTCTTAAAATTATTTGATTAAAATTATCTCAGGTAAAGAATGCTTTAAAAAAAGTGACAAAAGTTTTAAACTTATGTCAAAGCATCTCCTGTTTTTGTTTCTAAGGAAGCCTTTCAGTACAAGAGAAGAACAATGTTCCAAATGTGCCAAAGTCAGCTCTTGGTATTGATTTTAAGAATATTGAAATATTTCAGTATTTTTTAATACTGTCACATGCTAGTAGTAGTGTGATATATGAATATGTTGCTGCTGATATGCCATGAGCTAGCTAATAATTATAAGAATAAAACATACAATAATTTCCACCAGATTAGGGGAGGAAAAATAAATAAATAAATAAATAAATAAAGGATTCTTACAGTTCATGTTTATTTTAGCTAAGCAGAAATAACCTCAAAGTGACATGTCTTCAACATTTTGCAGGAGGCTGTTTAAAAGTGTAGTTTAGGTTCCAAAGCAGAATGAAATCTTTTTTTTTGAAATGTTGCATTTTCACTTTTAGTTAGAGTGCCAAGAATTTAAAAGTTCTGTCCTCAGTCTTATTAAAAGTTGTTTACTCGCTTACATAACTAGAAGAAAAAAAAAAAAAAAAGGTGCATGACTGATATCTTGGTGATTTAAGGCAAGATGCAGATCCTCAGAGAATGCTTGCTTTTTGTACTACTCCTTAAAATTCTCTAATTTAGCTGAGAGGCTGAACTGATATTAAACTGGTCTTAATGTTGAGCTGTTGTTTGCTCACTTTTTCTCATTTGTATCAAATCTGTTCAATCTGTCCCAAAATACTTCTTCCCTCTCCCTTCTGCCCTCTGCCCTAACACCCTCCCCAGTCCTCCACCTCCCAAAATAATCAGATTTTTAATGTTTTTTACTGCCATGGCAAATTCCTGTATTGTCATGCTCTCAACTGGACGTAAAATTTTTCTTGACCTCACATCATTTTTGCAGCTTTCATGATTCTATAATGCTCAGCCATGTTTAATAATACCTGTCTAGTATTGATATGATGACTTTAAAAGAAAAAAAAAAAAAAAAAGATATGTACTTGTAAAATCTTCTAACCCTATCAAAATCATGTGGCTATCATGGCAACTATGAAAAAAAAAATGCAGATTGTGGCTTTCTTGGAGCACAGTATTTTGTAATCATTGCAAATGAAATAATGAGAAAATACTGCAAAATACTCTGTTGCTGTGCATGGCAGAATAAAAACAGCAACAACATAAAAAAGGTACATAATCCTTATAGCTAGAGGAAGTTAACATCTTCTATTTATTAGAAATGACACCAAGTCTTATTTTTCACTTCAGCACTCCTAGCCTGGGGCATTCTTTACAAAATAACAAAACTGAATTCAATCTATGTGTTTTAACAGCAGCAAACTCCTTAAACTTTATAATTTTTGAGAGCTCTTTAATTCACTGCTAAATTATGGATTTTGTCTTGTTTCCTTATCTTCTTGTCATCACCAGGGTGAGATTGTTCACCCTCTTAAAATAAAATTTAATGACTTTGAAGACACAAGATCATTTCCTAGTTGCAAATGACATTGTGATAAAGTGCCATATAACAGTTTAGAAGACTTCACCTCTCTGTTTCCTTTGAAAAGGAAGAAAAGGTTCTTTTTGCAGAATTGAGCAAATTACCACAACCTTATTCACCTAGTTATTTCAAAATAAACCTACTAAATATGAAACTGAATACTAGTATCAGACTACAAAAGAAAGAGAGTGCTTCTCTTCTTCATTCTGAGGAAAGAATTTTGTTTTAAAGAAATTAGAGTAGTGTAATCATTAGATGTACACCCATAACATTTTATTCTATATGGTCTAAGTCTTTCCATCTCCAGAATCTTCTTGGAAATGAATAGATGAAAAAAACTATGCAATTTCTGAAAGATCTTGCTGTTTTGTCACTATTGAATAAGTCCTCAAGAGTCACATTTGGAGTGCTTGGAATATACTTTCATTTTGAGATAAAAGAAACTGTATGGATAATGTCCTAAATACAACCTGAGTTGTGTGATATCACAAGACTGTCTGTCAAGTTAGAGTTTTGGCTGAGATACTTACAGGTCTCCTTTATCAAATATTGGCATGATGTTTTCATGCTAATTTGCTGCACCAAACTGGAGGTATTTAATTAGTTGCAGTTTGCATGTTGCTTGCTGCTGTTACCATGATGATTCAATCCTGATGTGACAAAGATATATACTGCTATGACTGAATCTGGGAAGTAAAACCCAAATGTCTTGGAATACAGTGTTTCTGACACCCCTGTGACACTTTTGTTTCAAGATTCAAGAGGAGGATTCAGCTCTTTTAAAAGTGGGGTAAATATGTTTCCAAAAGAAGACAGCTTCATTTTCATGCTTTTGGTGCACTGCCTGAAGGAGGAATCCAATTGAAAAATTAAGCAAAATTTGATCACATAAATAAATACTTTAACATGATGCACATGTAAAATAGGTATAATTAATTTCCAGGATAATTTAGATGTTGCATTATAATTTTATATTTGAACGCTTGAAATTGTGATTTTCATACCATTCTTTACAGGCAGGGATTTACATCATATAATATATTAATATCTGAAATTCCTGTGCTCCTGTTGTCCTGTACTTCAATAACTATTTTTAATGACAATGTAATCTAAGACATAGACATAAAATGAAATATGTGACAACATAAGAGTACCATTATAAAAGAGCCTTCTTCAGAAAACAACTTTAAATCTAATGATCCGTACCTGATCCTGTTTAAATAAAACAGCAGGATAAATAGAAGTATGTCTGTAAGAAAAGATTTAGATTTTGAAAGGAAAAACTTTTACAAATTATGAGAACCAATCAGAGACAATGACTAGATTGAGAGTTTAAGGTCTTTAATATAGAAGAGCCTTGAACATTAATCCAAAAGAGAAAACTGTATCTGGAATTTGCAGACAAAGCAAGGAAAAAGTTGAAAGGAACATCCCAGGACTTTCAGAGTAAAACTACGTTGAAAATCGTGGTGGCTATAAAAAGATAAATTAGTAAAAAAAAAAAAAAAAAAAAAAAAAAAAAAAAGAAGTTTAAATTTACTTGGTGACGGAAGAGAAGAATAATGTAAAGCCTTGCAAAAGATATTTAAATACATAAACAAACAGTATCTTTAACCAGAACTATGTAAAAAAAAAAAAAGAAAAAAAAAAAAAAAAAAAAAAAAAAAAAACACCTGGTGAATCTCATGATAGGAAGGTTGAGGTGATGATGAAATGCAAGATATTGTCACTGTAACTCAAAAAGCCATGTGTGTTATGCTTCAATTTTCAATACAGGTGATGATTCAGAACACCAACCGCTGGTGTTCTTCCTGCGGACCAGACATGTGGCCTGTGTGGAGTTACATGTTGCAGGGCCTCCACTTGCTACCTAATCTGACATCTATAAAATATCATACGGCTAAGAATTTACATGCAGAAAATTTACACTGAAAATGAAATAATGTTGCTATCTACAAACCTGTTGAAAACTTCTCTATTATAGGAAGACTGCAGAAAAATAAAAATAAAGCTAGGGCTTTACTATATTTCATAAGGCACTCCTAGTGTATTAGAGATTCTTCATTGCATATTTTTAGTACACTGTGGAAAAATTATTTTCTTTACTTGTATTTATTATCACATTTCACTCGTCTCTCCATTTCAAGGACTTAATACACATATGAGGCATTAGTTTCTACGTTTTCATTCTAGACCGACTAGATATGTACATCATGTAAGTATTAATACACACATATAAATGTATATGTGTTTTAGTCTTGGAAGATAATTTATTCCTTTCCAAATCAGAAACTATTATTTTACCATATGGATACTTGCAAGATTGTGCTCATTCTGAAGATATGTATTATTGCAGATTTGCCATCCATGTTTCACCAGACTATTTATGTAACTCTTGAATGCTTAACAGCATCATAATTAGAAGTACTGCTCTTCCTATTCCAACTGCTCTTCCTATTCCACAGAAGCTGCGTGAGGAAGAAGTATGTGAAAGACTATGAAGTGGTTAGATACAATGTGAACAAAAGATATTCATTTACTTAACTCTTCAATGTAAATGTCCTCTTTCCAGTCTTCATTTTTTTGTTTTCTTTATAGACACTGGAAATAAGTATTTTCAGAGCATGAAGCATCTCATGCTGAAGGAGATGATCAAAAATCAGTCACCTGAATGACATGCTGACTGCTTGTTTCTCTTCACTGACTCCAAAGGAAATCACAGGTGTGGGTATGCAAATGTCTGTAAAAGCAGATATTTGGGCAGATTATTAACACTTAGTTCCTCATTGTAACCGTATAGATGAAGTGTGGGGTAGATAAATAGTTAGGCAAAGATATGCCATCTCTGGAATGTCAATCAAGTGCCCAGCACTAAAGCAATCAGTTCTGTAAAAATCTCCTGAGTTCTGGAGGAGAGACGCAGGGAAATGCCAAAGTGAAGAGTAAATTTCTTAAATGGGTTAGATTTACAGTGCTTTATTTGTTTGTTATTTTAAAATGATAGTTAAAACCTGGTAGTAAAATCTTGCAATAAAACCTTTTTCCTGGTAAATGCTCTAGATGCCACTCCCTGTCATATGAGCTCGGGGTATCTCTTTTACACCTAATAAATTTTTGAGGGAACCCCAGTCAACACTGGTGATGGAATTACATTTCTTTTATATATTTTGAGACTGTATGCAAAAGATAGGCCCCCAAATATAATGGGGCCTATATTTTATTGCCTGACGTTAGAGATGATCCAAGTATTATTTTATTCTTTCAGGCCCAGCAATTACATGTATTACAGAAATCATATCCTTTAAGAGTATTTGGCAGATAGACATTTAAACGTGTTTCAGTATCTTACTGAAAATGCTGAGGGAGGCAATGTGGCCTCCCATGGAAATCTTAAAAAATCAAGTCCAACTGCTACCCACAGTCTCAACAGAATGAATTTACTATGTAGTTATTTCAATCGGGAAAATAAATAAATAAATAAATAAATAAATAAATAAATAAATAAATAAATAAAATGATGCCATTTTCAGCCAGGAGCTCTACTCCTTTTATGTATTTACTTGTGGAAAAAATGACATGTTTGCAAATGTCTTTTTGAAGAGTACTTTATTCTATAAATACCTGTATTGCAGTCATGAGTGTACCTGTAGACTAAACTGCTACCTATCACAGAATCAGAGACAAGGCTGGAAGAGACCTCAGAAGGTCATCTACTTTATTCTTCCCCTGAAGGCAGAATCAACTGTACCTGTCAACTTTGATAGATGTTTACCTAACCTGTCCTTAGAGATTTCTAATGACCGAAACTCCAAAAGCTCTTCAGGCAATCTATTCCAGTATGTCATGATACATGTCGTTAGAAAATTTTACTTAATATCTATCTTAAATCTTCCTGGCTGTAACTCAAGCTTATTAATTCCTTTTCTGTCCTCTCTAGGCACAGAGAACGTATGATTTCTTTCTTCATCATAGCAGTATTTTATGTGCTTGTAAATGACATTCTTTTTCTTTTTTTCTTGAAACATTCTCACTAGTACTCTTTTTCAGTTCCTTCTTCCTGTTATTTTCACTGTTATTTTCAGTTAGCCCACATGATAATTGTATGTGGAAAAATTGAAATTTTTGAATTTCTTTAAGCTTATGAGATGGCCTTTTCTTAGATAAACCTGATTTATATAGGGCACAAAAGACATTTTTTATTATTTTTATTTTATTTTTTAGCAAGTATTAAAAACTGTTTAAGAGAAAGGAGTGTGTGATCACAACATTGGAAGTGATGTCCATTACCCCGTATGGAAACTAAATGACAAACATAGAAAAGTCCAATAAATTTTTTTCCTAGCATCTGAATGATACAAGTATACATGGGGGGAATAGTTAGGAAGAATGTACAGGAAAAAGTTTTGATGTAGACATTTATTTAGAAAGTTCTAAAATGTCAAAAAAATATTAATTTCTTGTGGTAGCAGTAGATATATGTTACACACTTTAGGGAAGCTTTGTACCAGTCTGCATATGCTTTAACAAAGACTAGAGTTACAAAAGATCGTAGTTATTCAGCTTCCAACTTTGACAACTAGATCATTTTGATATCTTGAGGCACATTAATCATTATTTGATATCAATAATTCTATACAGACCTACCTTCCTGACAACAGGATTGCACAAAATTTCCTTTCTAATGCTTCCAAAGTTTGGGTATCTTAGTTCTAGGAAGTTTCTAAAAGCAATAATTCATTAACTTATCATGTCTGAGAGCTGCTTAGGATAGCATATATGTATCTTAAATGTCTGTTGGATGTTCAAGACTCCCTTAATATCTTCTGTTGAATTTTCTCTACAAAATAATCAAGTTTTCATGTGGCCAGAGAAGAAATTGCAAGTTTTTAAGTACTATAGTTCAATGATGAGGACATTTCTTTAGGCCTAGAAGAGAGCTGGAAATTTCTGCTACAATTAATGTATAATTAATAGTTAATTGTTTATACAGTATCCAGGAAAACAACAATAAAAACAAACAAAACAAACAAAAAATAACAACAACAGAAACAAAGAGAACATCCAGTAGATTATTAACTGGAGCAGTCTTTGAGGATCAAAACAATTTGGATTCAAGTCCTTACTTCAAATGTTACAGAAAAGTTTTTTTAAAAGAGGTTTATTAACTCCAAGCACTACAGTGAGGCTGTGTTGCAACAACTGAATTTGAGGCAGCTCGTACACAAACTCCAGGTAGAGTTAGCAACCACAATAAGAAACTCAGAGCTGCCAGTATACTGTAGGTGGATACACTAGATCACCAGTAAGCAACGCTGATAAGAGTTTTATGCTTCTGTCAGGGATTTCAACATCTATTATCAAAACCCACTTTCTTCCTCCCCCCTCAAAAAGCTTGTGTCACATAGTTTAGGATGGCCCCAAAACAACTCTACTGTTGAAAACATGTTCTTTTGCACAAAAGAATCCATGATTTTGAGGCTGAACAAATAACAGCACCACCAAGTCTCTGAGTTGGGCAATCAAGAGGAAAGAAACTCAGATTCAGAACCATGTAAGTATTTCATAAGCGAGTTAGGAAGAGCAGGTGAGAATGCAAGAGTGCAGTTGTCCATAAGGAATGCCCTAATCCCAGGCTAAATGGAAAACTTAAGTCTTCTTTGAGAGGTGGTGCATATGCAATGGGAGACACAGAGGGCCCATATCCCAGAACAGTTCAGAACAGTTTATGCTCCATATCTGCCCTCCCCACCAGGAGGGGTGGAAATGTGTTTCAAAATTCTTCATCTGAGATGATGCTTGTATTGGAACTGATGCTGTACTGGAACAAAAAGTGCACTACTTGTTCCTCTACAGAAACATGAATTCCACCTTCTCCCACAATAACAAATATAACAAATATAGTAATGTTAAAATATAACAAATATTTTTCTGAGATGGCACTTTATTCTCAAAAATCTGTCATAGGAGACACAATAGGAATCTCATTTTTGTACATTTCAAACAAGAGATGTAAGGGTATATTATTCAATTTTAGTGTGTTTTGGGTATAGGTGGCAAGGTTTGGTAGTGGGGGGTGGCCTGTGTGAAAAGAGACCAGCAGCTTTCTGACTTTCTTATTCAGAACACAAAAAAGTGAAACAACTACCTAAAACTCAAAAACAGATCTTCACTGATTTTACCTGCAAGAAGCTAAACAATAATTCTAGAGAGTTTTACTTGAGAAAAATCAATCGTGACTAAAAAACGATATTAAAAATCCAGCTCACACTCCTTATGGTTCAGTTTCTGATGAATTATGTTAATTCAAAAGTGTCAATTAACTAAGATGTCATTCCATCCTACTGAAACTGTTCAAACAGCAGGAGTTCTTTATTTTTAGTTTATTGCTTTAATTATTTTAACAAGAACTTACACAATTTTAAAGCCAGAAAGAAATTTACTTATTATGATACCAGTAACATAATTTCAACAAAAGCAGTGAACCTTCAATGTGACTTCAGTGTATAAAACGATGATTTAAGTATGAACTTCATTTTATGTATTTTATCTTAGAGGTATACTGAATTGCATATAACAGCAAATCAGGTCACAACAGTTGCCTCATAATTCATACTTCATAATTGGTGGTGTGGTTGGTTTTTATGAATTAATGTGTTCATTCAAGGGTTCATGGCTCTGCTTATCTCAATGTGATACTATTCAGAAAAGTTTTACAGTCAAAATAAAAACAACAAAAAAATTAAAAAGATTCTTTCTTGTAAGCTACTTATGGCGAACCAATTAATATGGAGAGCTAGGAAATGCAGTTTAGAAATGGTACTGATTAAAATATATATTTATAAATATATATAGCAGAGGGAGCAGTAGAATAAGCCATTTTGTCGAGAAACAGGTGATTAACAAGATCAGTAACATAATTTTTGTCTAAATCCCAGCATCATTCTACTGAAATAATGTGTTCCAAAAAGCAAAACCTGGCTGTCCTACCAACTTCCTGGTGGTGTTAGTCACCGCTTAATGAAACCTGACTGAACCTGTTATAGCCTGCTTCTCTCCAATAGACTGAAGTACAGTTTGGGAGGTTCCGGATACTGAGATGGAAGTTTAGGCAAGAAATGAGTGCATGAAGATTTAGTGTTTGTTTAGGTGCCTTTTTTGATTTGCTGCAATACTATGTAACTTTTGCTTGATTATCACTGTAGAAGAGCATGAAAGAGAACACTATTAAAGTGTACCGAAGGTTAAAACATATAATAAACAATAATAAAATTCTTAATGAAAAATTTATGGCAGGATTTTTTATTTTTATCAGAGAATAAAAAAATTTGCTTTTTTTGGAATTACTCCAAGCAATCAAAATGTTCTCTCTGAGTACTCATTCTGCAACAAATTATTCCTTCATCCTACACTACTTCAGAAAGCTGTGTTTTACCTCAAACATGTGTCATTATGCCATTTTTCTATGCTACATCCTGATCTAACAGCACTTTCACAGGCTTCACTAAGACACCACTAACTTCATTCTATTGCAAGTCCATAGAGAAGATTTACACCAGACCCTATAAAATCAAGTTATATACAAATATAATGGTTGTCTGATGGCTACTATTCTGATTCTCTCAGTGCAGGGTAACATAGGAATGTGATTTCATGTAGTGGTTATATTTTTATGCAGTTAAAGTCCCAAGCTGGGAGTCAGTAACCCTATGTTTTGTTCCCAGCTTTCCTGCAGATTTACTGTCCAACCATCATCAGATCTGATGTCTTCTTCATGCAACAGATTGTTGATTGCAAAAGGGCAATCATGTTTCTTGATCCTGTAAAGTCCTTCTGAGAAATATATGTAAAAAAACTGTTAATCTCTTTATCACCTATCTTACTTTTGTCAATGATAACCTCACTAATATAGCCATTGCTTCCATTAAGACTTCATGAATTTGAAACATTATCAGTTTATATTATTTAGTATTTAGGAATGCCCACTTTTCTTTTGCTTTCAGAAGGACCTGGTATCTTCCACCAGAAACAATATAATATGTTATGGCTATTATAACCACATCATGAGATTTAAAGCACTGCAAAATATTGTTTAAGATTTTGCTTTTTGTGCTCCACACACATTTCCCAGTCTAATTCTTTGTATCCATCAGAACTTTCTTACATTTCAAGTAAACTTTACAGCCAAATGGAAAATAAGTTTTATCTTGTGATGTGGAC
This sequence comes from Nettapus auritus, assembly GCA_011076525.1. Taxonomy (NCBI): domain Eukaryota; kingdom Metazoa; phylum Chordata; class Aves; order Anseriformes; family Anatidae; genus Nettapus; species Nettapus auritus. The sequence continues at coordinate 130,246,452 of CM021765.1, read as the reverse complement.
CTTATTATTTTTTTTTTTTATAGCCACCATCTAACTTTCTGATATATACTTCAGCACAAAATGATGTGAGAATCACCTAATATAGTCATGCTCTTGTTCTGTAAAACTTGTCTCACATACAGTGATAATTGATCTCTTCATGTTTCTTTCAGAGCACTCCATCACTTGCTATTTCCAGCTTTTATACACCATGTTTTATATTCCTTTTAAGACAGGTTAATAGATCTACATAAAACAGTCTTTTAAACCAATCTGCAGTACCTATATTATTAACTTATATTTTTACATTTTTCTTTTTGTCAGTCTCTCCTCTAACACAAATTGTGAAGGAAAAAAAAAAAAAAAAAAAAAAAAAAAAAAAAAAAAGCTGCACATCACAATTAAATACTCAGGGAATCTTTCCAATCCACCTTTTGCATAACTTCATAATGTTTTTGATTTCTTTAGAATTTCTTGATTTTCCATTAGAATCCTTTCTGTTTTTCCCATTGTACACATAGTTGTCTGTTCTGTTATAGAAATAACCACTAAAAGTCAGCATTTATAATGGCATTTAAGATTCTGCAAAGTTTTCCAGTACAGAATACCAATAAAACTTCAGCCATCATACTTTGGAGTAAAGCCAGACTTTTTAATGGTGACCACTGGCATTTTATATTGCAGTTCAGACAACTGCATTTCCTACAGTACCACACTGGAGTGCAAAATTAACCTAAGAATATGCATAAATCCTACTTAGTATGTTTTCTTCTTCATTAATTTTGATATTTAAGAGCTATGATGTGCACATCTATGATGTGCACCCAATAGTTTCATGAAATGAGATTGTTTGCATTATTGGGTGTGTTTTGTTCTAATAAAAGTATATACAAATTCTCTGAGAAGTTATTAAATGGAGTTCATCTTGCACGTACAGACAAGAAGTTCTACTGCACATGCTATGCAAAAAATCCTTCTATTCTTGTAGTTAGAGAGCTCTGGGAAGATGCCAGAACTGTGAACTGAAGTGCCCAGAGGCCCTTTGTACTTATAATACATGTGAAAACAACCCTTCCTCTCTCCATTGAGGCTGTGAATGCAGCTGGCCTTAGAGGCTCCTGGAGCCTACAGGAAGGTCTGCAAAATCTCTGACATGGTGATTCTGCCTGGACAGCTGCAGCTGGGACTGTTATGGTTGGGTATAATGTTCCTTTGTAAGGCAGAAAAGACGTGGGAAATCAGGTAATGTCCCCTAAAAAGATTGTTTCTCTTGGATTTTCTCATAATTAAATTCTTCCAGCTATGATATTTGGTCTTCAACACATAATTCAGAGTCAGAAACCAAGAGCAACAAATGATAAGGGATATCTTTTTTAAAGGACTTGTAATGGATAAAAAGTTAGGTAATACATGACTGTCATTCCCTTCATAGGATAACTGGGGCAAATTCTACAATGCCACAGGCAAAGCAGGCTTTCAGAAATGGAGTGTTGTTCCTACATCACTGCACACAATTCTTTATGGTTCAAGTGAAGGCAGGAAGGGATGTGTCAAGAGTTCCAAGTCTCACACTGAAGAGATAAGAAATGTTCTGGACAAGGAAATTAGATTCCTAATAATGGAGGAAACCCATTGTATTTAAGGAAAAGTTTTGTCATTCAACTTCAGTTGTTTGTTTTGAATGATGCAAGTATAAATTATTAGAAACAATGCTGAAGCTATTTGGTATCAAATCACCTATACAGAGGAGCTATGACTGCATCTCATTCATACAGCATTAAAGTCTGGCCTCAAAACTAAATGAAGTAATGTTCAAAATTATGCAACTACTGAAAAAGAAAACATACTGCAGTAAAGTAGGGGGAAAATAATCCATCATATGTTCTTCAATATGAAGGTAAGGAGGGCTTTAAACTAGGTAAGAAGGGGGACAGGGAAGAAACAAAGCCTGTTGGAGGTGTGCCAGGGGGAACAGTGGCTAGGCTGGGGGAGAAGGCAAAGGCTCAGCTGAAGTGCATCTACACTAATGCATGCAGCATGGGCAACAAGCAGGAGGAGCTGGAAGCCATTGTGCAGCATGCAGGCTATGACTTGGTTGCCATCACAGAAACGTGGTGGGACCACTCTCATGACTGGAGTGCTGCCATGTCTGGCTATAGGCACTTCAGAAGGGACAGGCAGCACGCAAGGGGTGGTGGAGTGGCTCTCTATATTAGAGAGTGTTTTGATGTCGTTGAACTTGAGGTTGGCAATGGTGGAGTCGCTATGGGTTAGGATCAGCAAAGAGGCCAACAAGGCAAGCATCCTGATGGGGGTCTGTTATAGACCGCCGAACCAGGATGAGGGGGTGGATGAGGAGTTCTACAGACAGCTGACAGAGGTTGTGAAATGGTCAGCGCTTGTTCTTGCGGGGGACTTTAACTTCCCAGACATATCCTGGAAGCACAACACAGCCCAGAGAAAGCAGTCCAGGAGGTTTCTGGAGAGCGTGGAAGATAACTTCCTGATGCAGCTGGTTGGCGAGCCTACCAGGGGAGGTGCCCCGCTAGACCTTCTGTTCACTAACAGAGAAGGACTGGTGGGAGATGCAGTGGTCAGGGGCTGTCTTGGGCAGAGTGACCACGAAATGGTAGAGTTCTCGATACCTGGTGAAGTCAGGAAGGGGACTAGTAAAACCTCTGTCTTGGATTTCCAGAGGGCTGACTTTGAGCTGTTCAGGACGCTGGTTGGCAGAGTCCCTTGGGAGCCCAGGAACTCTTCAAGAAAGAAAGGACGCTCTTTCTCTCTCTTTTTTTTTTTTTTTTTTTTTTTTTTTTTTTTTTTTTTTTTTTTTT
>CM021765.1:130226425-130237645 GCA_011076525.1 Nettapus auritus | reverse complement strand
TTTTTTTTTTTTTTTTTTTTTTTTTTTTTTTTTTTTGTTAGTTGGATTTGGTGGAGCACAAATAAAAAACTTTTCTTCCTTTAACACATCTCAGGTCCTACAAAACATTGTCTACTTTGGGTAAAATAATACCTACTACTTTGTAAATAAACAAAACTCAGAGGTAAAAAAAAATAAACATTAAAAAAAAAAAAAAAAAAGAGAGAGAGAGAAAAAAATATTAGATAATAACTAAAACTTCGAAGTAAACTGACCTATGGGAGTCTCAGGTTAGATTCAGCAATGTGGCAGCCAGTAATCTCTACAAAGCACAGCTCCTAAAGATTTTCTCTCACTTAAACTGGAAAAAAATTCTGAAGACATATTAACTTTTGAGAAGATTCTGTCTTCTGTAAAAGCTAGATTAGGAACACTGAAGAATGAAAGACAAATGTAAACACAAAATTATAAGACACTGAAACTGCTTGAATCAAAAATATAAAATATTGATGAAGGAAAAAAATATAGAGAAGGAAAAGATAGCTAACAAGATAACCGAGCTATCTGATTCTGAAAAAAAAACAGCCTTTCAAGATAATTACAGAAAGAGGTAGCCCAACACCCCTTATTTATGTAAGTGAATGTGGAAAAATTTACTTTGAGGTGAATATCTTGAAAGCAAGAATAAATTATATCCATTGAATGGATCCTGCCAGATGGACTTCAAGACTGAGGAAATCACCTGATACCAGAGGGTTTAGACTTACAGATATATTTAGAATAATGAATGCTGTCAGCTTGTCAATAAATATAGAGTTTCCAAGTGTCCTTATATGGGAAGAAGTTGAACAAAACCTCTTGCTGATATTCTTGTGGAATATGCTGAGCCTGTGTGTCTTTTTTTTTTTTTTTTTTTTTTTTTTTTAAGACAATTTCAGTCTTTCCAAAACTCCATGGAGTTAAGAAGCCTTCAGTGTAATCGAAGGGCTATGGAAACTAAACCAAGAAATCTCCCTATACTCTTATACAATGCCTTTCAAGCCTAGTTATAGAAGTAGTTATTGCAAAGATTAATAGAGAGATTTGAACTGAGTGTTGAAAAATATTCATATCTATTCTTTCCCTACTTGATTTAACAGATCATCAATGTCTTCCCTTCAAACAGAGAAAAGATTAAAAATACTGATATATAAAATGCAACGACATTTTCAGCACCCATTCTTCTCCCAGATGAGAAATATATACATATATATTGTGGGAAAAGAATTTGCAGGTGGCTTTGCGCTGTTTCACACGTCCCTGAATTAGAAATAATGAGGAAGCAAGCGGTAAAAAAAAAAAAAAACAAAAACTTGAGCAAGGCTGAGATAAAGAAAATTGGCTACAGTGCTAAGGATGAGCTTTGGGTGGTGGCCAATTGCTGGCTGGCTCGAGGTCCGTGTCTGAGGGTCTCTAACCAATTGTATGTCAGATTCGGGAGCATGGACAGTATGTGGGGGTATGGGGAAAGTATATGTAGGAGTGAAAAAAAGCAATAATGGCCTTCTGTTCAAGAGCCATCAGGAGTCCGTGTCTTGTATCCCTTCAGATGGTGACCCCGACGTGCCAGGAGCAGCGCCGCACGACTGTCTGAAGAAAACCCAGCTGACCGAGTCAAGCTCGCAGCTGGAATACAGCTTCAACCCTGGGACATCACTTGGAAGGCAGGTGAGCAGCTGAGCATTAATCATGGGAGCTAGCCTCTCGACAGAGGACCAGACTGTAATTAAACTACTAACGCAACTCCTAAGAGAAAGGGGACTAAATTATGATCTGCTTAAGATAAAGCAATTATTGAAATTCTTGCGAAAACAAGGGTTCCCCTCAATGGCTTCCACTGTATTTGATTTAAAAACTTGGGATCAAGCACGGGAAAAAATATGGCAAGCAGCGTCCTGTGGGAATACTAAGGCTGTTGAGGTGATGGCTATGTGGCGGCTGGTGACTGAGACTTTAAGATCGTGGCAGGCAGAAAAGAAAGCACAAACCGCCGCTGCCCAGGCGATACCGGCAGCTGAACTGAGATCAGAGCCTGCAAAGTCGCCAGAGCAGTGCAATTTGATAGACCTGGGGGATGACAAGGAAATGGGCCACGGATCGCCGCCGCGGAGCCCCTCCCCACTCACCCCCTCGGCTCCCGCCTTGCCTACCCCCGATAAATCTTCTCCGGAGGCCCGAGTTTTCACCCGGCGGAAACAATGGGAGCTAGTGCGCCGGGCAACGCAAAAAAAAAATTGCTGCTGCGCTTAAAACCGGGGGTAAACGGTGTTTTCGTTGCTGAGCCGTGGGGGATTTTGCCGCTGATTGCCCACGGCGAGGAGCTGGGGGGAACGTGGTAACCCTACTCCCCCCAGTGTCTGCCCACGATGCGGCAAGGGATGGCACTGGGCTAGCCAGTGCCGGTCGACGCATAACGCAATGGGGCAGCCGTCACAACCGTGGCAGGTAAACGGGACGCGGAGCGCAGGGCGGGGCCGCGCGATGACACAAGTGCCCCGGTCCTCCGTCGTGGGCGGGCCGCGCTTCGCGGAAGTCACCGCCCCGGGCGATGATGACTGCTGGTCCGCAACCGGAGCCGCCCACTGCTCCGGCGATCCCAGCGAGTACGTCACCGCTAATTCCCTCAGAGCCGGTACCCGAGGAAGCACCGGACTGGGTGTTTCCACAGTAACGAGCTGCACCCTTTGGGACAGTCGGGTTCACAAAATACCCTTAAACGTAAAGGGACCAATAGGGAAGGGATGTAGTGCTCTTTTGCTAGGACGGTCTAGCACCACACTAACGGGACTTTTTGTACTGCCTGGAGTAATCGATGCTGATTATCAAGGAATAATACAAACAATGGCCTGGACTCCCTCTCCTCCAATGCTCATACAAAAGGGGACTAGAATTGCACAATTAATACTATTTAAAGCCATAGTTCCACAAGCAGAGGTGCATGACCGACACGATGTGGAGTTTGGATCAATGGGACCCCCATCAGTTTTTTGGTCCTCAGCCATTGCCATCAAGAGACCTACACTGACCCTGACACTCCATCACCCAAAGGCCAATCCCTCGAGCACACAAATAACTGTATTCATGGATACCGGGGTAGATGTCACAGTAATTGCCCTTCAGGATTGGCCAAAAGGCTGGCCATTAGATTCCACTGTGAGAGGCCTTCTGAGAGTCGGGGGTGTCTCCGATACCTTTCAAAGCCAGTATATGCTTACTATTAAGACTCATGAAGACTCGCACTATAACGTCCGGCCATATGTTGCTTGCATACCTGTCAGTCTCCTGGGGAGGGATGTGATGGTACAGGGTGAGTTTACCCTGAGCTTTCCAGAAAATTTTCAATAGCGGCCATTGTTAACGACCGTGCATGAAACTCACCTGGAGGACTGATAATCCTGTGTGGGTGAATCAATGGCCGCTCCCTGCGTAAAAGGTTGTTGCTCTTCAAGAGCTTGTTCAAGAACAATTACAATTGGGACACATTAACCCCACAACCAGCCCCTGGAATTCACCTGTGTTTCTTATTAAAAAGAAAAACGGCAAGTGGCGACTACTTCACGATTTACGTCAAATAAACAATGCTATGGAAGACATGGGAGCTCCCCAGCCTGGGTTACCTTCTCCTGCTATGATCCCTCGAAACTGGAATATAATAATAATCGATTTAAAGGACTGTTTCTTTACTATTCCGCTTCACCCCAATGATGCTCCTCGATTCGCATTCTCAGTCCCAAAAATCAATAAGACCGAACCAATGGATAGGTATCATTGGACTGTGCTGCCCCAAGGGATGAAAAACTTCCCAGCAATTTGCCAAACATATGTAGCAGGAGCACTACGCCCCGTACGTAAATGATTTCCAGACGTATACATCTCTCATTATATGGATGACATATTGCTCTGCAGTCCGAAAGAAAACTTGACACAAGAAGTACTGCCTGTTCTACGGCAGGTGTTACACAAATGGGGATTACAAATTGCGCCGGAAAAAAATCAATTGGAGGCACCCTGGAAATATTTAGTCTGGAAGATATTGCAGCAAAGTATTCAACCCAAAAATATAGCCATTGTGGCGGAAATTCGCACGCTCAATGATGTCCAGAAGCTCATAGGCAATATAAATTGGATAAGAACGCAATGTGGAATTGACAGCCACACACTGGCACCCCTATTTGAGTTATTAAAAGGGGACACTGATATTAATGTGCCCCTCCAGCTGACTAATGAAGCCAGGGCGGCATTAAACCGTATAGAGGAGAAGATCTCTGCTCAACAGTGCCAGCGCCAAGTAGAAAACTTACTTATTCAGCTCTACATATGCAACCAAAATCCTCAACCGTTAGCTATTATTGCGCAATGGGACCCCAATGCAACAGACCCGTTGCTGCTACTGGAATGGGTGTTTCTACCCCACCAACCAACAAAGACACTTGCATTGAGATGTTTTCACACTTGATTAGGAAGGATAGAGAACGAATTATAGAAATGGCCGGAGAAGAGCCAAAAACCGTTATAATTCCAGTAGTTAAAGACTACCTTGATTGGTGCCTCCAGAATAGCTTAGAACTACAATCAGCCCTTTTAGGTTTCAATGGACAACTCGATACACATTTCCCATCTCAAAAAATGCTTACTTTTTATAACAATATACAGGTTGAGGACAAGCCTCTATATCACTGATATCCAGTCCAAGGACAAACGGTATTTATAGACGGGTCAGGGAAAACGGGAAAAGCGGTGGTCACGTGGGAACAAGGAGGCCACTGACAACATGTGATAGAAACAATACAGGGCTCCCCACAGAATTACATGCACTTGTAATGGCATTCAAGCAATGGGACCAGGTTCCACTAAATATTGTATCTGATTCACATTATGCGTTGTAGTAGCACAACAAATTGAAAGATCTCAGATCAAACACATCCCGAACGAGGCACTATTCTTGAAATTTAAAGAATTACTACTTCTTGTAGAGCACCATACTCACCCCTATTGTGTGATCCACATTAGAAGTCATACGACGCTCTTGGGGTTCCTTACGGAAGGGAATGCCTGGGCTGATCACTTGACCAACATTGCATTGCGAGTCCCAGTGCCAAACACATTGTCCCAGGCTCGTTTATCACATCAATTCTTCCACCAGGCAGCAAAAGCATTGTCAAAACAGTTTGCCATCCCCATACGAGATGCTAAGCTCATAGTACAGACCTGCCCGGATTGTCAACAACAATCAGGCCCACTGACTACAGTTAATCCTAGGGGTCTCTCTTCTCTTCAGCTTTGGCAAACTGATGTTACTCACATTCCTGAGTTCGGGAGGCAGAAATATGTTCACGTGCCCATAGATTCTTTCTCGCACGTACTCTGGGCCACTGCGATGACGGGTGAAACAAGTTGTCATGTACAAGCACATTTCCATGCGGCCTTCGCCACCCTTGGAATCCCAAAAGAAATAAAAACAGATAATGGCCCAGCCTATGTCAGTCGCTCTACACAGGGCTTTTTCCATACATGGGGTATCACTCACAAGACAGGTATCCCACACTCGCCCACGGGACAAGCAATAGTAGAGCGTGCTCACCGTACATTAAAGGACTTATTGGAAAAACAAAAAAGGGGGAGACACAGGAGACCCCGCAGAATAGATTACATAAAGTGGTTTATGTCATGAATCATTTGACACTGCCTTTTCAACCTGAAGAAATACCACCTATAGTCAAGCATTTTAAATCAATAGAATCAGGACTAACGTCCATCCCAACAGGAAAAGCGATGGTTATGATGAAAAATCTGGATACCGGGGAGTGGGAAGGTGTAGTGGGTTTACGTGGCAAGGTTTTGGTAGCAGGGGGGCCATAGGGGTGGCTTCTGTGAGAAGGATCTAGAAGCTGCCCCATGTTTGGTAAGGGCCCCACTGCTGACCAGAGCTGAGCCAATAAGCGATGTTGTTTTGCACCTCTGTGAGAGCATATTTAAGACAGGGAAAAAAATGCTGCGCCACTCAGCAGCTGGGAGGGTGAGAGGAGTGAGAAACAGCCTTGCAGGCACCAAGGTCATTGAAGAAGGAGGGGGAGAGGTGCTCCAGGTGCTGGAGCAGAAGTCCCCTGCGGCCTGTGGTGAGGACCATGGTGAAGCAGGCTGTCCCCCTGCAGCCCATGGAGTACCACGGTGGAGCAGGGTTCCACGCTGCAGCCCGTGGAGGAGACCATGGTGGAGCAGGTGGATCTGCTCCAACGGAGACTGCGGCCTGTGGAAGACCCCTGCCGGAGCAGATTCCGAGCCGGACCTGTAGGCCGTGGAGAGGAGACCATGCAGGAGCAGGTGATCCGGCAGGAGCTGCTGCCCGTGGGGGACCCAGGTTGGAGCAGTTTGCTCCTGAGGGATGGACCTCGTGGTACGGACCCATATCTGGAGCAGTTCTTGAAGAGCTGCTGCCTGTGGACAGACCACGCCATACCAGTTCAGCAGGGACTGCATCCTGTGGGTGGGACCCCACAGCACAGGGGACGAGAGTGACCGAGAAGGAGTGGCAGAGAAGAAGTGCTGTAGACTGACCATAACCCCCATTCCCCCATTCCCCTGCGTCACTCGGGGGGAGGAGGTGGAAGAGGGTGGATGGGGGGGAAGGTGCTTTTGGTTTCTTTCCTTTGTTTCTCACTTCTCTAGCTTGTTAGTAATAAGCAATAAATCTTACTATCTCTCTATGCTGAGTCTGTTTTGCCCGTCACGATAATTATTACGCAATCTCCTTGTCCTTATCTCAAACCTTGAGCCCCTTTCATCATATTTTCTCCTCGCTCCTCTTTGAGGAGGGGGAGTGAGAGAACGGTTGTGGTGGAACTCGGCCGCCCACCCAAGTAAAACCATCACAGAAGGACCATATCCCTTAATAACCTGGGGGCGAGGGTATGCTTGTGTTTCCACAGGGCAAGGACCATGATGGGTGCCGGCTCACGGTGTGTGACCCTGGTTGGGATCATCATCCTCGTCCACCTCTGCAGCTTTGGTGCCCCCTGGGTCTCAATCCAGCCCAGACGGAACATCTGGGTCACCCTCGCCAACATGACCGGACAAAACCATATGTGTCTGTCTATGGCCAGCGCAGGAAATCAGTTCACGACCTGCCTAGTTGGGATTCCGCTAGAAGATAAGGATCTGACAAATTTGGTTAACAGCACATTGATAGGGCCACATCCTGTGGGGGGATGGAACTTCTCACATACAGGAAATGCCTCCAGGGAGGCAAGGAACAACTGGAATGGCTCGGTGATCCATTTATCTAGAGCCACAGGAGCTAGATATCTTGGGGAGTGTCAATGCACTTGCCTGCTTAAGGTTCAGTTATACTGGAAAAAAATATCACTGCGATTAACATTGCGGCCGGTCTATCTGTGTACCGGAATGAATCTAAATGGTGCAATTATACCACCGCTAACATATCTAGGTCCTCAAATGCACCACTGGCCTTGCCAGCCAGGGTGTTCCTTATTTGCGGTGACCGGGCCTGGCAGGGTGTCCCCTCACATATTGCAGGAGGACCTTGCACCTTGGGACATTTAACTTTATTGACACCTAATACATCTATGATTTTGAATATTACAAAGCTCCACAGGCAGATGAGGCGGCTCGGGTAGGACAAGCAGGATGATGGGAGGAGGTTCCTGGAGCTGGTGGAGCCAATGAAACGACCCATCTACAACATGTCTGGTGGGAAAACCTGGCAGATAAAAGAGACTGAACTGTCTACTTGCCGTGAGTGCCCCTAGAGCCACAGGAATTAGATATCCTGGGAAGTGTAACTGCCACAGCATGTGATTTTCAATTACACGGGCAAGAACCAAACCATCAAACAAATCGTCAGTGCCACACTCGCTCCTTATAGCGATGCATCTCTTGGTTGTAATTATGCAAACTATAATAGACAAATTATTTTGAGTGATACTTTCTTGAGTGGTATGAATGAGAAATGCAAGAGGCCTCTTTGTGTGATTGTGTGATTGTGTTTGTGCGAATGAGAAACAGCATCGCTGTGAAGCAACATCCCTAGTGCTTAGTGGTTTGTTGACTGATGTAGATTCTAGTAGGCATTCTATTTTACAATTGTAATTCTGCATGTGATTCTCACCCTGTCGCTTATTGTACTGTGCTTATTGCAATGTCTGCAACGATTGATAGAAAATCTATAGAAAGCGTTTGGTTGTTTGAAAATAAAAAAGGGGGAATTGTGGGAGAGGGTTGGTAGTAGAAGAAAATACTGAAAATGAATTGCATGATACAGTGTTATTTTCCTTCTGTTTTTCTATCACAGGACAGATTAAGAACGGGCACATTCATATTATGCCTCAGAAATAGATCATTATGGCATAATGAAAGGATGAAAGAGTGAAGAGGAAACAGAAACCTTAATGGAAGCATAATCCCAAAGGTTAAATACAGTTTCATGAAGTTTTATGCTATGAAGTTTTATACTTATGAAGTTTTTTTCTGACTACCACCAAAAGACATCTTGTCTTTAACCCCCTCAAGTCTCAATTCACATAGACTTTGTATAGAGAGACTTCACGTGAGAGTATAGAGAGACTTCATGTGTGAAACATATTTAAATGAGAACTTCTCCCTATTTTGTTAAGACCAGAACCTGTGGAGTCCTATGGAAACACTCAGAGATAGCTTCTGCAGCAAGTTCAAAAGTGGTGTCAAGTATAGTTTAATATTTTCTATATTAAAAAAAAAAAAAAAAAAAAAAAAAAAAAAAAAAATTGCCAAAAAAATTCTCTTTAGGCTGAAATTCCTCTTTTCTTTCTGTAACTGATTATTTACAACCTCACCTTTTTCCTCCTCTTTCTATCATAAACGGAAAAAAACTTACATGTTTAACTGTTGTTTCCCTAGGGAATCCTTTTCCCCCCTTTGTACTAATTCCAATTATATAAGCCATGCTGAAAATGAGAACAAAATCATGTTTCAAAAGAATGTTAATGACTTTATATTAAATACTTTATATTTTCAAGTATTCTATACATTTAACGTAAATAAAGTTTATTCAAAGAGTTCAGAAATTCAACACAAATATCAATTTCATGATCTCCATATACTTTATCTATAACAGATTTTTGATGATATGTTATGCATTATTTTCTCTATCATCTCAATGTATGTCTATTGACATCCAAAAGAAATAAAGCAAATACCATGTAGCCAAATCAAATTCAGGGTTAGCCCTGTAAATACACAAATACACAAGATTCAGCAGGGCCAAGTCTCAGCTGCAAGTAACAGAATGCAGGCAGGCATTTGCCTGTTTTAACTGTTCAGTAAAGTACTCTGAGAGAAAATTTTCACTATCTTCAGAAAGATTTTTTTTTCTTAATGTAATGTTAATGTAACGTTAAATCACAGCTAGTGCTGCAAAGACATACTTCAAGGCAAAAGAGGAGAAATGTCAAAAATTCTGCCCTGAGAGAAATGAAATTGTTTCCAGTTGATGATCCAGTATATATTTGAAGCTTAGGAATCCAGAGAAAACATGGGTGTGTGAGAAAAATTATGTCTGGAAGGGAAATCTTTTGAATTTTCTTATTCAAAGCAAATCTCCCTTATAAATTGTTTGGGGCATGTCTCAGAACCATTTTCTAAAATCCTGAGGAACAAAAGCATTGACTTTGATATAAAATGATGTCAGCTTTCCATTTTGGCACTGTTGTATGATTTATATGGGTGATTGCCAGAAAATCTAGGGAACAGATACTAAAAGATCACCTTTTTTTCATTTCCTTTACACTCCTTTCTTACTTCTCAAAATTGCACAAGGAGGAAAGAATGCAACTTGCAGCTCCCCAGTAGAAAAAAAAATGGTAGTGTAGCTACATAAATTAAAAATAAAATAATTAATAATAATAATAAAGTACTGATAATAAGGTACAAGATTTGGTTTCCTGCCTTCAGTTCATACTCTCTGCTCTCACTACTCTCTCTGCATGAGTACATGAAGATTACTATCTCAAATGTGATAACTAAAAGAAACACGCTGTGTAATAGAAATTACCCCTCATGCTCTTACTTCTAACATCTAACATATTTAATGTTTGAAGTATAACATATCCCACATAGTAAAAGATCGAAAATGGAAAGTAGACCAATGAAGTGTGCGTTCAGCGTAGAAATTCAATTAGAACACCACAGAAATGTCAGAGGGGAGGTTAACCACTTATGGGAGCCCACCTGTGACTTGTTAGTCATCTCTCCAGGTGTGGGACTGTGCTCCAGAAGAGCAGAAGCTCTATTTTACCTGAGAAAAGATGTTAGTATCAATGAATAAACAACCAGGAAAGCTGCTTTCTGCTTGATTTAAGTGGAAGGGGAAGAATTGCTTTGGGCAGAACTTGGTGTTGGGAACTGCTGTGAGATATGGTACCACAAGACAAGAGAGTGGTCTAAGTGTGAAGAAAACTGGAAAGAATTATCCTCATGATCTAAAAGTAGACTATGCTGGAGTTGATTTCAGGATAATTCAAGGGAGTAAAACAAAGAATCTTGGGGACTTACCTTCCTACTTTCTCTGGATAAAAAACATGTTGTTCTCTGGATAAAAACCTTGTATGATGGGAGAGGTACCTTTCTATATGATATTCCCTGCTCAAGAAGCTTTGAAATCTCTTAAATGATGATCATTGTGGCTCAGATCGAGCTGATGGACTGTAGGTTCATTACGATGCTAGTAACTGCACTTCTTTAGGATTTAAAGCAAAACTGCTTTAACTCTACTTTATACCACAGTTATGTTGTGTTACATATAAACTGATGAAGTAAAGAGCACTTCCATATTTTGGTTTCTACAGGAAAAAAAAAAAAAAAAAAAAAAAAAAAAAAAGTAAATATGTATGTTCCGATCATTTTCATGATCTAGATAACCAGAGACAAGGATCATAGCACATGGCAAAGCAAACACCTTCTATGGCATAGATTGGTGTCACTATTATTAAAGTATTAGGCATTCAAAAGTATGGAGAAGTGAAAGACCACCTAGAAAACATGAGTACCTGATTAGAATAAAAAAAGTTAAAGCAAGGGCTTGAAGATTATAATTTTTCTTCTGTGTGGAAGTTAGGGAGTTGACATTCAGAAAACAAGATAAAATACAGTTTTTTTTTTTTTTTTTTTTTTTTTTTTTTTTTTTTTTAAAAAAAAAAAAAAAAAAAAAAA
>CM021765.1:130216138-130226325 GCA_011076525.1 Nettapus auritus | reverse complement strand
TTTTTTTTTTTTTTTTTTTTTAAACAAACAAACAACAACAACAACAAAAAAACTACATCCATGCCCATCAGGGCTTTTGGCAGATGCAAATCTGTCTTTTTATTTTGGGTGTTTTTTTTTGGCTTTGTTTTCAGTGGAAGGAAATAGATTGTAAATAAGGTTGTGGGAGAGAACAGAGCAGTATCTTATGTGGTTTTGCACCAGGAAACAGCAATACACAAGTGAAACAGATCAGGAGGAACTGGGAGCTGCAAGTGTGGATCGCATGCAAGTCAAGATTTCTTATAGCATAAATGACTCCACGACTACCTTACATACTTTAAACATAAAATGTTACCATGTTATGGTGCCAGGTAAATAATAACATATATTTGCAAAGCATAAATCAAGATAATTGTAAGAAAGAAAGAAAGAAATTTGGAATTATTGTACATTTTTTTTTTTTTTTAATGTTTTAGTTATTGTGGTTTGTTTAGTTCAATCTTAAATCAGAATAAGGAGAAGAAAAGAGGGTGGAGGGAGGTGTTCCCAATGGCATAAATCCAACTGAAAGAAGCAAAAGGACCAAAGGTCTTCTGTTATTTCACATTAAGGTGTACTGAATTGAACTGATACAGACTGAAACTAGCTAGTGGAAAATTTCAAATCCTGTATATGGCTACTCAGCAAAGGAGAATTGGGTTGTTATACTACAAAAATAAATGCCAGAGAAAATATTCTGCCTAAAGTTATCAGCAGAACTATAGTACAGCTGCATCAGAACTTCATATAGTCCCCTGTGGGTAATGAACTGTAGATCCTTAAAACAGGGAAAATACCTTCCTTTTGTAGGCACAGAACACTGTTCTCTATCAACATACACTTGATCACTGTCACTGCTGCTGACTTGACTGTGATCTTGGGCAAGTCCCTTTGCTCATGTACGTTTTGTTTAGTTTTTCATTCCTTTCAGTGAGATCTCAGTCCTTTGAGCAGTCTATGCTTACTAAAAGCACAAAAGTGTATTATCATTCTTATTTAACAAACTTAAACATTTTGAATCCCTGGATAAATGTGAAGTGTTATTAAACCTCATCTTCTCTTTGCTCGCTCTCTCTCTTTTTTTTTTTTTTTTTTTTAAATTATTTTTATTTCTGAAATAATTTGCAAGCAATTGGATCCTGTAGTCATTCCCTTTTGGGAACTGGTTTTGGTAAGCAGAAAACTTGACATTTCTGTAATTCTTAGCCTGTGGAGAAAGATGACTTTATATAAACCTATAAACGTAAAATTCTGGCAAGAACAAAGACAGTCCTGTAAGATAGTTTAAGTTATCTATACATTTTATTTTAGAGGTTCATACTAAAAAAAAAAAAAAAAAGAAAGAAAAAAAAAACGTAGCCTAAAAGAAGGATTTTGTCTACTCATAACATTTCTGTGTAAAGCTACTTTGGTGCTGTTTCAATGTTAATATGACATACTAGATTCAAGCTTGGACTTACTGGAAAGAATAAAGGCTGTCTAACTTCCTGGATTCAAAGACCAGACTTGAGGAGAAGTTGTAGATCTGTACTTAATAAAGATGCAAGGTAAAAAATTGATATTGTAGTGTAACAGGGGTAGGTTATCTTCATTTATTTCTCATGTTTTCTTTTGATGTTCAGCTTTTGCCTTTATCGTGATGATATTTTCATAGGTGTAACAGGAGAGGAGAACTTTAGTGAAAATGTATATCAAAAATAAGTATATTTCTTGAGAAATTCTTAAGGTAGATTATTCTATACTTTTCTGTCAGTTCCTTAGATACTTCTCCTTGTAAGAAAAGTTATACTTCATGTATTTTATGTGATTAACCTCATCTCTGATTCATTTTAACTCATGTTAATCAGTCCAAACTACCATAATTGCTGATTCAGAATATATTTAATTCAAATGAATTTTCACACTGAAAGACATACAATGTTAACTTGACATCTTATTGCAATTTGACTGCAAAGAATCTCCAAATATAATACAGCTTTGAAGCTCAATTTTTGATAATTGTTATGGTGATATTTTAAATTTAATTGTAGAATTTCTAAGAATATGACTTATCACTGTATATCTGGATAAATAAAAATTACTTCTACACATTTTTTTTTCTTAATTATCCAAATGCTTTTAATGGTTTTATTTACAGGATATATCCTGTAACACTAGCTCTGGAAATTAGAAATGACTTCAAGTGAGACATAAAATAATCCATTGTTTCTCATCTCTGTTACTAACTGAATAAAGTTAAAATTCATTTGAAAGGTTTTAAGTATTTATTGATGACTTTAAAAGACTGTTTGAAATTACTGTTCACTGAAATGAGGATACCATATATAGTACCAGCAGGTTTTCCCATGCTGTTTCCTGACCTGCAGAATCCCTGCTGATCTAGTGTTTTGCTTTTCTTAAGCAGAGACCACCAATTGTGTTAAATTATTCTGTAGTACCCACCTGAGGAATTATGTTGATTTCAATGGCTGAAATATATCCCTTTCTGTTGACATAAGATCACTACATAAACCTTCCATTTATTTTTTTATATGAAAGCTATATTTGGAAAAGAAAAGCTTCTGAAATCAAACTTCCAAGCAACTTGCTTAATAGTGTGCTGCACTGTAACTTGGTTATACAAGGTTTGATATATGTCTTCCATTATTCTTGCATAAGACAACCAGTCACACAGTCTAGGAAATTTTAGAACAAGTATCTTGAGTAATATTTTTTTTTCACTTGCAGAAGATATTACTCAAACTTGTTCCTAAGGTCTGCATTTTGATACAGCCCAAACATGAAAAACATGTTACAACTTGTACGCAGCACACAATCACACTTTCAATGTTTCAGAATAACATGATCTCACGTTTGGACTTGTGACACAAGCATCTCACATGTGAACTTGTGAGAACAGCATGTATTACCACTGATTGTCTTTTCTCTGTATTGAATAAATAAAAATATGTTTTTAGCTTGAATTTTGAAGACACCAGTAAACAAACAAACAAACAAAAAACGCAAAAAAACAACACCATATTCCTCATTTTAGAAAAAATGTGATTACTATAAAGAACCTTATTTTTTTTTCTATTAGGGTATTTAGAGATTTGAGATTTATTTTCCAAAATAACTGCTTTTTATTTTCTAGTTCAACCTATTCTTCATTATAATAAGTTGTCTAGGTTTTCACAGCTGTTCTGTATTTGTAGTCTAATGGGAAATTTCACTTGTCAGGGATGGTTTGACAAATAAATGTCCCATATGTGCATTTTATTCTTAGGTGTATCTTCTTATCAGCCAACAAAATGTCAACAAATCAAATCTGAAGCCGTTTAACTACACACACAGAAGCTGTTTTTTGTTTGTTTTTTTTTTTTTTTTTTTTTTTTTTTTTTTTTTTTTTTTTTTTCCTGTCATATGCCAGAGAATTGATAAATTAGTTTCAGTTCTCTTAAAGTGAAAAATCTTACTGACCTTTCAGACCTTTGGGGAACTCTTTCACAGAATCACAGAATCACAGAATCACAGAATCACAGAAGAGTCTAGGTTGGAAGAGACCTCCAAGATCACAGAGTCCAACCTCTGACCTAATGCTAACAAGTCCTCCACTAAATCACATCCCTAAGCTCTACATCTAAACATCTTTTAAAAACCTCCAGGGATGGCCATTCCCATTTCAGGAACTCTTGGAGTGGCCAGATGGAAATTGTCCACCTCAATATGGCAAGGGAGATCTGTAATAAATCTTGCAACATCTTCAAGTCAGTGTGAACTTGTCTGTTTTCTCCCTGTTATTTCGCGGGATAAAATGTACATCACATCAAAGACCTTGTGAACAAACTCACAGAACACTTCCAAAATTCCTGAAACATTGAGGCTCTTCAACCCTATTTTCAGAAGGGAACCTACACAGCACCTCGGGAAAACTCATGGGGTTTACTCTCAATAGGCAAAGAAACAAGTGAAGTTAAGTGTCATTCTTGCTATTGTTTGACATTGCAGATGAGACAGTACATTATAGCAGATATATGCTTTTGACAAAGATTTCCACAGTAAGTGGGAATTAATTATTAATGACCTTTCATATTTTTCATGGGCATCTTGGTCTATCATGTTCATAATAAATAGTTCCTACTGCATTGTCTAAAGGAAGTCATAATGAAAATGGAAGCCTCACTTTAAATTACCTTAAGCTGTTAGACAAGTACTAATTACTGAGACATATATTACTTTTTTTTTTTTTTTTTTTTTTTTTTTTTTTTTTACAGAAGAGTAATATAAGAGCTAAATGAATTAGATGTGATTTGTGTAAGTCATAGTAGAACTGTCTCTGAATTGGCATTTTTCTTGCCAGTATGAAAGATAAAAAGCCTGAAATATCTACAAGAAGGATCAAACTTTCTTTCCAAACATATATGGGGTAGATGAGCTTTGATCAACAGGGAAAAAAAAAAAAAAAAAAAAAAAAGTACAATGTATAGAAAAGCTGAGTTGGCATTTAATTAACAGAAATGTCAAGGGAAACAAGGTTCCAAATAGAAGACTTAACTTTTAGGTAAAACTTCTCTATTGCTAAACATCTAGGATTTAATTGATTTTTCTGCCTTGTTTTTATCCGCTGATTTGCCCTCTGGAGATAGTATCTTATTTTATAATAAAAAATAAATAAATAAATAAAACAAAACAAATAAACAAACACAACAAAAAGAGATAAGCAGAAGAAAAACACACACAGACACACACACACACACACACAAACAAACAAACAAACAAAAACCCTGAAATTAAGTGAGATGAATGCCACTTTATTATATAAGAATATGAAATATTCTCTACCAGGGTTTTTCTTGTGACTGGCACTGGATTATGACATCCAAACATTTTTATACAACTATGATGTAATTCAAATACATTTCATTTTTATATAGCAGAGAGTAAGTATCTCTATGTACAGTAGTGGGTAATATTTCAGCTACCTGTTAATTCAGTAGATGGAATGTTAAGCTATTCAAGTAGATACCGTACAGCTAATCAAATGCTACTGCTTAGTACTGAGAAAGGCACTTGCACATATGTTTCTTGTTTCCTTTGATATATTTTACCATTCCCTGCCATGTGATATGAATAAATGATGTCAAATGGCAATACATTTTTCAAACAGTATTGTCAAAATAATCTCTACTTGTTTGAATGCTGTAAAGAACTTCAGTTCTCTTGAGCTGTTTCTTTCTAATTATTTATTATTTCAGTGAAATAAATGGGTTAATTCTTTTAAACTTTTGCATCTTGACTGCAGCCTTATCTGTTAATGGAATCCCCTACTCACCACACAAGATTTACCAGTTGGTGGCACAGTTCAGGATTTCCCATTAAAATGTATTTTTGCTAAAGGCAGTAATATGTAATGCTAGTGGCAGAATTTCACAGAGCAGTGACTTTGCAAAGCATTTATGAACATGTCCACAGAAATCGCTAAAAGTGGTCAACTTAAATATTTAAGTTTCAGCTTACTTAAATAAGTGGTTAAATGTTTTATTTGAGTGCAGCTACTATGATTTAAAAAACAAAACAAAACAAAAAACAACTCCCTGCTCCCTAAAGAATTACTCTATAATCTCATTATCTGAACAATTTCTGACTAGAAGCAATCTCCTGTGAGCTGTCAAGGCTTTTTTCTGGCTTTTTGATGGTATGCCACCTCCACTGTACTGTGGAAGAAAGTCATGCCTTCTGGATCTGCCTACACAGGCTCTGAAGTTATACCAAAACCCGGTCTCACCTCCATCCCATTGATGTTCTAACATCTGCTGCTAACCCCTAAGTTAGCCTTCAATGCAAGACAGCCAGAATCTTTCTGAATGTCAGTGCTCATGGCCCTAACTATACTCTCTCCTAAAGTGGGTTCAGGACTTCAGACAAAATCCTCAACAGCCCAAAGACTTCCTGTCATTAATCCCCATTGCTACTCTCTTTCATAGCTTCAGTCATTAAATTTTTGCCAGCTTGCCTTGAAAACAGAGAATTTCGAATTGCAAAGGAGTGGGTTTCTTGAAGGGCTTGCTTATGGAACAAGCTTCACAGTAGAGTCAAGCTTTGACAGAGACTCAAAAAGGGTGGTGATCAGGGTGATGATTGACCTTGAGTGTGACTATGGTGGTGATATGCCCTCACATATTTTTATAATGTTTTTATACTATAAGTCAACAGCAAATATTCCATCTCCCATAGCAATGTAATTACGCTATTGCAAAAGTGGTGCATTTATAGAGTGGCAAATGCATTTATCTTCCCTTATCCACTTACCCGACTTGCTAAAGGTTTTTAATAATGCCCAAAGTAATGGGAGCTGAATAATTCATGTCTAAATTATATATGCATTAATGGTCCCAGTGCAGTTAACTGGAAAACTCGGACCTGGCTTAGGGCTTTCTTATAGCAATAAAACACTTTGAAGGCTACTGTGACTGTAACTGTTAGTTTGAATAAAGCTGAGTCACTGAAAAGAGCTGATTTATTTTTTCCTGTTTACCGTCTCTGAAGTTCATTGTCAAACCATTGCCATAAAGAACACCTTACAGGGCAAAATAAACAAGATTAGCTAACTTTATTTGCAAAATGCAATCATTCAATTATACTTTTTTTGTGTGTGTGTGAAGCTATTTTTTTGATATCCTCTACAGTAAGTTACTTCACATTTTAAAATGTTGCTAAATCAGGAATATTTTAAAATTGATAGAATTGTCTTTACAACTCAACTAATTTTTAAACATTATCTCAAACTATTAACACTGACATTTCTGTTGGAATAAGCTAACCACACTTAAAATAATAATTAAAAAAGCTCTCTTTTGAATAAAAATATAAGAACATGTCTTAAAAGACAAGTTCATGGCTACAATTGCTGCAGCTAACTTCTCTGGGGCTAGTATTCCAATACACATGTATAAAAATTGAGTTTCCTGAGCATCCTGTGTGATAAATGATTAGACTAAATTTTCATGTTCTTATATACAATACTATGATTACTCCATGTAATGTATTTCCTGCATATATTTATTCTAAGCCTGTGCATGAAACCGTTCAGGTTTAGGGTCTCAAGAGCTCTTTCACACGTACAGATAACGTAATTGGAGCTTTACACCTGAAGAGTAACTTTTCATGTCAGCTCAGACACAGGGTGGCAGTATTTCCATTTTGCTTGTTGCTGTACTAGCCCGGAGCAGGGATAGCTGTCATGACACACATTAGCAAATCTATCTTTGCAAATTAAATAAATTAGTATTTCGATTTCTTTGCTAGATTCTATCAATATATTTACAAGACATAGATTTGTAAAATAATTATGCAGTCAATTTTAAAATGTTGTTTAATCTAGTAATCTGTGATTATTATTTTTAATCAAAAGGCCCTCTTTTTTCCTTACTGTCATTCATTTGAACTTGATTTCACATTATGCATTAGATTACAACAATAAACTCTTGTATAGCAACAAACATCTCTCTGACTTGCGTTCTGTGGCTTTACCATTGCTGTGGTGAACCTCTTGCCATATTGCTCTGTAATTCTTCTGTGCTCTCCAAACAGATTAATTTATCCCATCTTCACCATCTAAGTTTTTGAGTAGTCAAGAGACTATAGACATTGGAGGACAAAACATAGACAACATAGCAGTGTGTTCCATTTTCCATGTATACAACCATTTTTACCTTAAAGGAGTACTAATGTTCAAAGGAGAACAGTTTCTGAGTGAAAGAATAGATGGGTTGTGTAAGTGGTGCATGATCTAAGCAGAATGCAATCATCATTGTCCCTGTCCTCTCTCTCTTCAGTTTGCTCATTGCTCAATAAGATTCAAGATCCTAGGAAAGAGATTTTACAACCTCCACAAGTAACTTAGTCTAAAATTTGACCTTATAAAATTATGACCTTATGACTTTTCTCATTGCATGAACATAGGGCTGATTCATGTTCAGTTTGAACATGATTCAACATGACAAAGCAGCTTTGACAAAGCTGTTATCCTGATAGTCCCCAGGCTGTTCAGATGCAGGGGCTTTTTTAGTGCCAGCCAGGGGACATGCATTTTCCTATGTAGCACTTGAGGTGGTTCCTCTAAGACCACTCATCCAGCCTGCAGAAGTTCCCATGAATGGCAGCCCTGCCTGCTGATGCATCAGTCTGTTTTGGGGAATCTTAAAACAAACAAACAAACAAACAAACAAACAAACAAAAAACCCACACAACTAATTAGGAAGGGTAATTTTTTGTTGTTTAGTTTAGTTAATGAACTTAAAATTATTATTACTGGCTTAGGTCTAATGTAAAATACTAGTGTACATTTGAAAAACAGAACTGTGTAAGCACTAAAAGAAGTCACTGATGTCCTATATTGTTCACTTTTCACTATTACGACTGGTTTTCATGTGACAAAAAGATTAAAAAGAAAATAAGAAAAACATTCCCCTGGAAAGGAAAAAGTGACTTCATTGGTAAATGCTAAAACTCTTCTTTTTCTATTGAAAATTCAGCCAGCTTTTCAGCGAGATGGAATTCCAGATGACACACAACAAATGTGAAGCAATACTCTGTTTAATCATTCTAGAATTAATAATTCTGGTGAATTTTCTTCCATTTTACAATGTTTAAATCTGCATTTCACAGTGGGAATTGGTCAAAATTCCCACTCTAATTATAGGTGTCATGCTTCTCTTAAATTGAAGTGATTTCTAATTTTTAGTTTTCTTTCGAAGAGACATGAAGGTAGAAATGTAGAAAAGTGCTACCCCATTCCCAACCTTACATCTCTGATTGATAGGAAAATTCTGGACAAGAAAATGAAAGCAATGGTTTTAGCCATGTTAATAAGGAGAAAAGGAACTGAAGGAATGTAATGAAGCTGCATCAGGGGAAGTTCAAGTTGGATGTTAGGAAAAGATTCTTCTCTAAGAGGGTGGTCAGTCAGAGGAAGAGGTTCCCCAGGGCAGTGGTCACAACACTGAGCCTGCCAGAGTTCAAGAAGTGTCTGGACAACACTCTCAGACATATGGTCTAATTTTCAGGTGGTCCTGTGAATAAGCAGGTCATTGGTCATTGGACTCATGGGTTCCTTGCAACTCAGGACATTCTATGATTCTGTGAAAAAAAAAAATATATATATATATATATATATATGTATAAAGAGTTCTCCTTAAATAAAGTAAAATAATTCTAATAAGATGCTGGTTATAAATGGATGTACACACAGACTAACAAGTAGAAAGACCTTGAGAACATCTTGTTGGCTCTGAAATCTTTTCTTTTCTATTTTTTTTTTTTTTTTTTCTCAGTACGTGGATTTGATTCTTAATCAATGCTTTAAATCAGAGATTCTGTGTAGAAAAATGTGAGTGCATAAATGGAAGTAAAACCACTGCTAAAAGAATAGTTGTATGAAATACTAGCAAACTATTTTAGGTCTTGATGTTCATTCTTAATACAGGAGAACAAAATTCACTCCATATTATACATGTGAACTTGTACTCTTAAAAATATTATTTCTGGTCCCATTCAATTTTTCCGTTGTAACTGTTAGGGATCAGCTGATTGGGATGTATTATACTGATAAGGACTAAAAGATATTCTCTCAAATCTGTCATCCTACACCGATGTGAGGACTAGATTTGACCATTAATTTACCTTACTGTAAAATGGACAAGTCTGTCTCACTAGTTATTCACATAAGTAAAAAAAACTAACCACAGTCTTACATACCATCTTACCCATATCACTCTCCCCCATTACTTAAAGAGAACAAAATTGACCTAGGCAGCCTTTTTTTAAAAAATAAACAAACAAACACAAAAAAAGTAAGCATATATGGTCACCAGATTTGGTCCCCAGATCTGGTCTCCCCTCACAGGCCTCTGAAGCGGAGCCGAAGGAATAGCTCATGCAAGAACACAAAAATCAGTTGTGCCACACTAAGCTGTGCTTGCCTCTGAGCTCGGAGACTGAATACCTCTTCAGAATTCAAGATCTAGAGGAACAATTTGCTGCAGCCTAAAAGCCTGGTGGAGAGAAGCTCCCCAAGGCAGCTAATCTTCTTCCCACGACCAGCCAGCAAGCTGCGGTCTGGTTTCACCTAGGATACAGTTCCTTTTCCTCCTCCAAGCTGGGTGGCTGCTATGTTTTGAGTTAGGGTG
>CM021765.1:130173324-130215138 GCA_011076525.1 Nettapus auritus | reverse complement strand
TCACCCTAACTCAAAACATAGCAGCCACCCAGCTTGGAGGGGGAAAACGAACCGTATCCTAGCTGAAACCAGACAGCAGCTCGCTGGCTGGTGGTGGGAAGAAGATTATTTGCCTTGGGGGATCTTCTCTCCACGTTGCTTTTAGGCTGCAGCAAAGTGTTCCTCTAGATCTTGAAGTCTGAAGAGGTATGCAGTCTCCAAGCTCAGAGGCAAGCACATCTTAGTGTGGCGCAACTGTGTTGTGATTTCCCTGCACTAGCGGTTCCTTGAGCTCCGCTTCAAATGCAAGGGCGGGGGACCCGATCTTGGGATTTGCTATTTTATACCAAACTCTATCCTAGCCAAACTGAACTCCAGCCAAACATGAACTCTATCCTAGCCAAAACGTTGGCAAATGTGAAATAAATGAAGCACTTTTCTGCACAAGATCTGTATGTTAATGAATGCAGGCTATGAAAAATTAAAAAATGACTTAGTTATTAGCAGCTGAAACTAGATAAAGCATCTGAGTATGACTTCATTTCCTCTGTTTTCTTTGTATTTGTAATAGCCCTTACTTTTTTAAATCATATCTCTACTTTTGGTGACTGCACATTCATTTTTGGACATAGTTTTTCCTTTAAAAACAAAGTAAGTCTGGAAAATGTAATAGTACATGTAGAAAATACTTATTTTTAATTATTTTTTTGATACTTTTAGCTTTGCATTTCAGAATACTCACTTATGGAGCTGTATATCTAGAAATGTTGGATAAATATCACAAATGAATGGAGAGAATTATTACCAAAAACATAGAATCATAAAATTATGATTTTTTTTCCTCAACAATGCCTGTTGGGATTTCAGATTACCCTCTCCTACTATATAAGTATGCAGTTTAAAATGATTGTTTCATAGGATTTGGACCTGATGATCCTTATGGGTCCCTTCCAACTCGGGATATTGTATGATTCATGCCAGCAGATGATATGTTTAAGTTTTATATGTAATTACATAATAGGTTATTATTCCTTAAATGCATTTATTATGCAGCCATTTGTATTAGTAACAAAATGAGCTGCACCTGTTATAACTAAGACAAAATCTGTTAATGTATAAGGCCAAAGTGTTCATGAAGTTGAATTAACCTAAAAGGAGTGAGGCCTGCATATTACCTTGTTTAGATTCAATCAAAACCCCTGGTCCAGACAATTCTGACACACAAGTTTGACCTGAATGATGGGCCTTTATTGTCCCAGAAGGGCAAAATTATATATGTGCAGACCAACAACAAAACTCATGATGGTTCTGCACGAGTTTCTGTCTGTCAGATCAGGTGTCCAAGTACCTTTGGAAAAGCAGCTGTTGCTGTGAAACTTTGTGTCATGTATGTATGGCAAAGTTTATTACGTAATAGAAGATTTATTACAAAAAAGAGGAGAGTTTGTATTATGTGGGGCAATTATCAAACCTATTATTTGTTGTCCCTCCTGAGTAGGGATCTGAAACCCCATCCCAGTAGACTTCATCGTAGAACTGTTACAGAAGACAGCTTAAGCCTAAGCAACACTTATTAAGAGAGTAATTAAGACAGCCATCAAGTGATTGGTGATGTGGTAGGCTGTTGCCCAGCATCTGGAAGAGGTAACTTTTACAAATTAAATCTTTTTTCAGAATGATGTTAGTTGTCTCATTTTATCAAGTTAATAATAATAAAAAAAAAAAAAAAAAACTAAGCCTGTTACCATTAGTCTAAAAGGAAAAGAAAGAGAAAGATAATCTGAGGAAGGGAGAGAATGAGCAGTAAGAATCAATCATGGAAAAATAAAATTTAGTTAGAGCAAACAGGTATTCATGGAGAAAAAAAATAAAACACTTGGAGTATGGAGCACATGGAAGAGAGAGAAGCAGAGAGAAGCAACTGTCACAGAAGAACACCCACAGAGACCTGAACAGGACATAAAATAACTTGAAGGACAATCACCGTGGGTTAAAAGAACTAGTTCAAGGTTGTTCTTTTTGACAAAGGCTTATGAAAAAGCAAGGAACAGTCAGAGTGTTGAGCTTACCTAGGAGCAAAACATTCTTTATGAAAACGAACACCCTTAGAGTGTATTTTACATAAAATGAATTCATTTTTACCTGTTTACCTATTTGGAAAAACATTTAGATTCTTACCTTTTACCTGTACAGGTAATCTGAGAGCAACTGCATCAGTAGTCAAGAAGCGACAACAGTAAAACACTTTTTGCTAGTTTTTATGACCAACAGCACAGTTCCACAACTCATGGTCTCAGAAGGGACCAAGGGCTCCTGTCTCAACTTAGTTTTGCCTAGCTATTTTACAACACTGATTCAAAATAAGTCCAGCAAAAATTTTTTTTTTTTTTTTTTTTTTTTTTTTTTTTTTTTTTTTTATGTTTGAATAACTCTGTAGTAATGAGATTTTACCTCCAGATCTCAGGGCTAAAATTTTCTGAGATGGCTAGATTTGGTTAGTCAGCAGAACTCCATTCATGTATGGATTAGGTCTCCAAGTGCTTTCAAAAACTGAGGAACTGTTAGTCTTCAATATGGGAACATTGTTTCACAAGCGGTATTGGTAATTCTTTTTTTTTATTTTTTTTTTCTGGTAAGAGCTACTTTTTTGATAAAATCAAAACATTTTGATTCACTAAAAGTTTTTTTTTAAAGAATTGTCTCAATTTGCACAATAATTTCTGAGGTCATATAATCTCAAATGATCCCATTATTAACATTACTGTAAGGCAACTCGCTTTGAATGAATAAGGAATTGTATGCTCAGATACTTGCTGTATCTCAAGCAGCAGAAATCCTTGAAACTGGATCAATAATATCCCACATTGGGATAGCATCATCTCCCTTAAGGGGAATTGCAATGTTTTAAAATATTGCCCCTCTGTAAAATGAGAAAATGATTTTCCTTCCACCTGTATTTCCCTAATGACAGTCTGCAACATTTTTCTTGTTGCTTATGGGAGAAGGCCAAAGACCTTCTTCTACAGTGAAGAGGTTAAGTTATAATTAACTGTGATGATGAACATGGCTAGACTTGTGCCAGCAAAGAGTGGTTATCTTGGTGCTCAAACACTTCTTGGTAATTACTTCACCTGATTACTTGGGTTTAACAAAAGAAAACAAATGCACATTATGGTACAGGCACATTAACTTCAATACAATTAGTATAATTGCAGTGTAGTTATAATGCAGTTATGATTTGTTAAAAATAATTATTGCTAATGTATCTGCATTACAAAGTGCATTTCGAAGTTTGACTCTAGTTTCATTTTCAGTATAACGTGAGTTATGTTCATTGCTTCATCTGTCACAACTTTTTGTGTTGTTGTTTCTCTGAAGCTTTACAAAGAGCCAGTGGGCAGAAAGCCCTGATATTCCAGCCAAAATAAGGATGCCAAGTAAATTTAATGATGAAGATGTCTATTCGTATGAAATTAATGTTCTTGTTACAAGAAATGGATTTGACTTTCCCTTCTGCCACATTCAGTGTCTTCAGATATAGTGAGTATAGGTTATGTGAGCTTTTTAACACAACCTTAGCTGATTCTTGACATGATCAGTAATGGGGCAAGGACGTGTCAGTACTGAACATCACGGCAGATTTCTCAGGTGCTCATGTGGAAGGGCTGAAATTGCAGCTGTAGACAACAGTCATCCTGCTTGGGGGGGGGGGGGGGGGAAGGCAGGTAGAGAAAAGGGAGAGAAAAGGGAGTCTCTGCTAGTTATGAAGAAATGCTAGCATGCTCTCTCACTTAACCCTAGAGCTAAGCCAGAGATACAAGATAGCACTTACATAATATTAGATTTCATGCTTGAAATGATCTCAGGGATTTAGATGTTGAAAATATCCATTTCAGTGCAGGCACAATTGTCTTACTCTTCTCCCCTCCTCCGCAGTCTGCTACTCCCCTTTAAACATACTGTCTAAAATTGACATGGGCTGAGCCAGAATGAGCTCAAATAACCAATACATTTGTCCCAGTTGAGCATCCTCAGTGCAGCTAAGATGGGAGCAATTCCCCTCCTCTCTCCATTGGTCCCAATGCACAAGGCAAGAGAACACAAAAGGAGTTTGATCCAAGTACCTGTTGGTGAAAGTATTCCACTGGGAAGAGAAAGCAGTGCTGTCCTCTGAGAGGCTTCTGTTGATTGCTTTCTATGGTACTTTAATGGAAAATGACTAAGCAGCTGTGGGAGCAGTGTTCTGAACTCTTTGGATTGCATACGCCTGCAGTGCAGCTTGACAGAGAGTGATTTGCCTTTTCTTAGGGACAGCAAGTATTGGAGCACTCTACTGAGAGTTTAAATACGAAAGGAAGGATTATGGAATAACCCACATAAAGGAATAACCTTCCTAAATTTCTGTGAGAACAGTGCTGGAATGCATCTTGAAGGAAAAGAGTTTCTATCCTTCTCTAAAGCCCATGACGTCAGTGGTATCCTGTGAAAAAGAGAATTGCAAGAATGCAGGAAAAGCTGTAGTTTGTCACATATACTTAGTTCTATACATGGAATTAAGCCACTAGCTGGGGTGGGGAACAATAAGAGAAGTCACATGCTCTTTTGCCCTAAAGATCTTGAAATTAAAAACCTTTGGAAAACTATTCTTAAAATAAAACTGAGAACTAAATATCATAAAAGGAAGTGTTTATAATTTTCATCTTATGAAATATCCTTATTCTTAGGATTTCAAGATTCTTAATAGTATTTAGATGGAAAAAAAAAATATCATTAAAATTAAATAGATTATACCAAGGTGAATATTTAACATGAGGCACTTAATCTCTTGCCAGAACTTAATGACATTTATGACACAAGAACATATGAAAAAGCTGAAAAAGAATAATTATTTTTCAGCTGTAATAACTCAATACGGAAATAGCCCCTGGAGTAGCTACATGGGTAATATTCACAGGCAGTACACACACAGGCTAGGTGACTACACATAGTCAAATGGGCAGTTACTTGTGGGAGACCTGAATTCAATTTGCCATGGAAAAGAAAATAGTCTCATAACAGCCTTTCTCTGGCAGTTATTCCCAGCTGTGTACTTGAAAGGGATCTCTTGTCCTATACAGCTGTTCTTTCACAAGCAAAACGGAATAAACAGAAGCCCCTGGGTCTTTAATGAGACTCTTCCAGTCCACTCCATGGGACAACAGATGACAGCGATGAAGAGTATTTTTTGTGCAGCCATATCAACCGATGTGGTCCTCCTAGAAGTTCCCAGATCTTCCTGAGGACATGGATGAATTCAGCCCTAGAGCAAGGTACTTTCAGCATTCTGAGCTGAGTTGGAAAACATTTGCTTTACTAATTTCAGTGAAGATGTAGCAAGTGCTTGCTGATCAAACAAGAAGGACCCTAAGAAAAGAGCATTATCCAACTAATCAGCTAGGAAGCACGAACCAGATACGTGGACTTTGTCAGACTTGACATAAAGCATACTCTTCTGCATGGTGAAGGAAACTCAGTATATAGAAAATTATTATTATTTAATGAACTCCCATTGTCATTCTCATTTAAAGTTGCTAATGAGGCTGAAGTCAATATCCTTCCTCTGTTCAGTAAAGTGAATTCTTCTTCTTGACAGGCTGAGATTGCCAGTGGGTAGACACAGATTTGTGAGAAGAACTAAATTGTGTTTACTGTGGTGACTGATTATCTCCCGAAGAATCATGTGTTTTTCTCCAACAGTAGAGGATATAATTTAATTAGACTGTTATTTTAAATGTTCTGATTTTTTTTTAATGCATTAACTTATGGCCTGTGGCTGATAGAAAATAAATTAATGCTGACTCCTTTGAGTGTGGAATGAACTGCAGTTTGCAAGAGGAGAAAATTAATTATAAATGCCTGCTATTTAAGTTTTCCAGATTCAGATGATAAATTAAGCAATTATTACATGTCAAGTATATAAACAGTAATTCATCAACATTTCAGCTTATTAATTCTAACATTTGCCATTCCATGTAACATATTTATCACATTTTATTGCTTGTTGATGAAAAATCTAGCATAGTTCTCTCAATCATCTTTACACAGCTGCATAATGAAGCAACAAAATTGAGATGTATATCACAATTCTGAATGCCACAGAAGGTTCTTGTTTGTCTTGATTTCAATTCAGAATAAAGCACTGAGACATCAGTCTGGCCCAGTTTCAGGTGTTCATCTTCATTTCAGCTGCCCAAACTTGCTTTAAGGTGTCGTGCCTCTGTGCTCCTGATTGTATTTCAAATCCCATTTCTGCCTACTCCTGCATGTCCAAGCCCTGCTGACTTGTCTTGCCTGGATGCTCCTTCCTCCTTTTTCTAACCGCATCTCTGTGGCTTTTCCCATGCTTTCTCTGTACCTGGAATGACCTAAGAGCTGAGCATTGAGAACTTCCCATTATTTTCACATATCTTTCTGAAATCCTGGTGTCCCACTGTGATCCTCACAAACTCCTCATCAGTGGGAGTGACATTTTATTTCACCCTCCGATTCTTGGACATAGGTGTCTAATCCAGGATACTCCACTCCAAACTTTATGGACTGAGAAGAGGAGGCTCAAGACCTAACATTACTAAGACTTACAGCTATGTTGTAAATGATGTATTTATGGAGCAGTTGTTAAATCTTCCTGTTCTGCCCTACAACTTCAGTTTGAAGATTCTTTCAATATGGGGTGTCAAAACATGGGAGCAGAGCCATGTGGTTGGACAGATCAAGGCTGGACAATGTGAGTTGCACAATGTCTTTGTGCTGCTGTGTAGCATGTGATTAATCATTTTATATCCCTTGGTGAAATTCTGGACCAAATTACGTTAATGGAAAAGGCCCATGACTTTAACCCCTGACTTTTTTTTATTCCTTAACAAGGTTAGCCAAACCAGGCTGTTGATAAATCAAGTGTGAGAAAAAGCAAACTCATGAATCTTTCAAGGTCTTCATCACATTTAGGGTAAAGGGAGAGCTGTAACTGAAGGTTAAAAGGCTGCATAAAATTCCACGGTCATTTAGCGATTCGAGTGCATCACTGAAGTACATGCTAGCTTTCTGGCAGTTCTGAAGGGAAGAAGAATTTGGATTAAGTTACCTAAAGCTTAGAATCTATTAAAGCAAAGAATCAACAACAACAACAAAAATCTAGTTTTCTGTTCTCAAATTAAAATATTTTTACAATCTACATGTTTCTTTATGCATCATACATGTTGCAAAAGAAAGCTGTCACTCAGCTGATTTGTCTTCTTACCGTCTTGTGATCCACTGTGACACCTAGAGCCTTCTGCACACACCTCTTCCTTAGTGAGTTATTTCTTAGTCTTGCAGTGCAGATGGATACTGCCAATGCTGTAATTTTATACTTATTAAATAGCGACTTTTTTCATTTTTCAATTTGTCAAGGTTTCTCTGAGCATTACTTCTGTCTCTCGAGCTGCCAATAGGTCCTTCCATTTTGATGCTGTGTGTAAATTTAAAGTGTACACTGTCATCATCTAGTTAACTGATAAAAACTTTCAGCAGTTCCAAGATAATCTGGTTTAATTCAGCTGCTAGTGTGAAGTAAAAAAGATAATAAAAAAATAGGGAAATCACATGATTAAAGGTTAAGCATGACTCTAAATTCACAGTGATGGTGTTTCTAGGAAGCTGACAATAACAGGAGAAAAACACTCTCAGAAGAGAGAAAATAGTTAGAAAATTTATATTTATTTTCCAGAAGACAAAGCTGGAATAATTTCTATGATGAAAACTTCACATTTCCTTCATAATAGTTACCATGGAATTAAAAATAATAATAATAAAAATTATCTGATTTCATTCTTTAGAATTATAGAGAGTCTGTAGGAAAAAAAGTAACAATAAGCACATGCTACTTCTAGAAATTAAAGACTTAGGGAGAGGAAGGTTAGAAACAAAATTTAAGAACAAGTTATTTCAGAAAAGACATATGAGATATATGTTAGCAGTCCCTCAAATGAAGGAACTATGTAAGATATACCAAGGTCAAAGCTTACCTGGAGATATATGTCTTTGTTAATAAACTCTATTTCTTCTAGTCCTAAGCCCTAAAACCCATCAGCCCACCAGTGCTAAAACCACTTAGCCACAAACACACGCTACATGCATTATGTAGAATAGAAAACTTCATAGAAGCATACTTTTCTGATGAGTGTGTATGCGCCCAAAAATCTAGATCTTAACCTCCTATTCACACAACTGAAATTGAAGCAGGTTTTGGATGATCAAGATGCAGCCAGTTTGCACTGTGTTGTGCCCTGGAGGTCTTCTGGGCCATCCACTCCCACAGCCATGTGCATAACACCTACCCCTGTGCTAATGAAGCTCTGCCTTAAGATCAGCTGAAATTTTGACTTACCTTGAAGTGTCTCCTTAATACCTTTTTTTGGGGGTTAAAAATCTTTTTTTGGATCTTCCAGAATATAACACATTATAAGCTATGGCACATAAGTAACAGATATTGCTCTGATGAATCCTGAGCCACTTAAGTTATTTGTACTTGGTATCTTTATATTTATTATGAAACAGTTTCTTTAGAGAAGCAGGCACAAGGCTGTCAGTATAGGAAAAGTTGCCACTAGATTCTCATTATGTCATGATTAGATTATGTCAAGATTAGATATAAGGAAGAAATTCTTTACTCAGAGGGTGTTGAGGCCCTGGCACAGGTTGCCCAGAGAAGCTGTGGATGCCCCATCCCCGAAGATGTTCAAGGCCAGGCTGAATGGGTCTTTGAGCAACCTGGTCTGGTGGGAGGTGTCCCTGCCCATGGCAGGGGGCTGGAATTAGATTATCTTTAATATCCCTTCCAAACCAAACCGTTCTAAGATTCTATGTACTAAGGCAGTACTTTCCTTTGGTACCATCAATGGGTACCACAGGATAAAATAATAAACTTGGACATGACTTTATAAAAAGAGAGAAATTAATTTCACTGTAAAATAGAAAATCAGAGCTCTCAGCTTGCAGATAATTTTGACATCTGAAGCTGGAAATGTTGCATTAATAAAGCTATCTTCAGGTGTAGCCACTCCCTAATTTCCTACCTTTTCAGTGCAGCATATTGGAGTTGGCTTATACTGCTGAATGTGCCAGCAGATCAAAGCTGATGTACAGCAGAGCAGATATCTCTGCCCCACCCATCCAAGTGGAGAAATGAGCAGCAGAGTACCCAGAGCAGGGTTAGCCCCTGACTTTTGCACCCACTTTTATGAGCCACCAAGCACCCAGAGAAAGCCTGCACTGCCAGGACAGGGTCTTGCTATGCAATGGAGCAAAGCAAGCATACTGCCAAAACAGCGGCAGTGCATAGCTAACACCAGCAGATACAGCAGCCCCAGCCCCCCACAGAACTAAGCAAAGGTCTGTAAACCCTGTTCTATGCTGTGACTAATTACAGTAGAAACAGCACTATAGTTATGCAACTACATTGTTTTCTGAAGCCCAGCAAGGACTCTACATGATGCTGCTTTTTTTGATTGGTCTATCTGAGTATGTCAGTTTCAAAAGAGATCTTTTCACACTGTACTCAGCTGGAGGCTACAGACACCTCCCAGGAGATGTGATGGAAATATCTTAATGATGACTGTATTCTATTAAAAGAATCCTCGCAGTTAAGTAAAACAGAACTGTTTTTGCAATGGATATGCAGACATTTACAGAGATAATTGTATTATACAGAATCAATACCTTTAGCTACAGTAAAGGGTCTCAGTATAGTCTCTGAGCAGCCTCGGTAGAACAGTTCATACAAAAAGACAATCAAAATTTAATAACAAAATCTACAGCTTATACTGAGCCAAACTGCTCTCATCTGCAGCTGGACAAGAAAAAGAAAGAAAATATCTCAGGATGTGAAGGGTACTGAGGGGAGACGACTTTAGATATTCTAAGCATAAATCAACTCAATAACTAAATTAAGATGTACATGGTGTGCAACTTCAGCTCCCTCAAAATGCCAGGCCTGATTTTTTTTTTCCCTTTTTCCTTTCTTAAAGGCCTACCAGCAAAAACAATCCCAAAATAAAAATATATAAATCCTCTCCAGTCTGGACTGCCTGCAGGGAAGTGAGAGTGAGAGAAATAAAACATGCCAACAAGATGTATTTATGACATCTGGAGCAGGCTCAGTACAATGAGCTTCAGACTGAAGGCTGAATCACCATTTGCTCAGCTACCCCTAGCTAGCAGAGATGGAAGATGGAACATAGCAATCCATTCACCTAGTATTTACACTTTAAAAATGGTCTAGATCTTTTTAACCAAATTATGTTTTAGTATAGTGTTGTATAGTGAGCTAAACAATTGAATATAAAACTCTGACAGGCCCTTAATTTTGGCGAAAAGCTCTTGCATTAAGTAACAAAGTCTTTTGTATCCTCTTTACTTACAGTTATTACCATTGAAATAAAGCAGGTAGTGCTGCAGTTTCAGAAGTTACTAAATGCCAGGAATTTGGCTGTCAGGACAGAATAACATTTATTAATGTGTTTGGTTGTAGGTTTTTATCCTGGTGAAAGAGGACAACGATAGCACTCTGCTGCACTTCAGAACAGTTTGAATATTTTTTACTAGCCTTAAAAACAAAATCATGACCTATTTTCAGCATTGACAAAATTAAAGATGTTACAGAAAGGGTAAACATTCCATGCAAATATAGGTTGAGTCATTTTGACTTATGGAATTGCTTGCACATAAATGAAAGTAATCTCATAAAACTTAACGCTGTCTCTAGGTTAAAAAGCAGCAGAAATCTTATAAGTGAGATTTATCAATATTAAATATAGAAGTAATCTTAAATTCTAAACATGCTTACATTTTGACCGCTCCTGGTATAGGAATTTGATCTCTTTTTCTCTCTCTTAAGAGAGAGAGAAAAATTGTGCTCTACTTTGATATGGTTCCTCTACAATCCTTTACAGGATCTGGATTGAAAAAAAAAAAAAAAAAAGAAATCACCAAATGATTTTTATGTTGCAATTAATCTGACAGTGGAAAGCAAAAAGCATTCAAATACCTGGCTTTCCATTGAGCCATTACATAAGTAAACAATTTGAAAATAAATTGTTTCCTTAAATTTGCAGATGTTTGCCTAGCATTTGGATTTACTAATACATTGTCCCTTCAATGCATATCTCTGCTTTTTTCATGCCTAGTTTTTAAAGTTCTTATTCTGCCACAAGCATTGCAATCACAACATTTAGAGTAATAATGCTGTTTAAGCACAGGAGTTGATTTTGTATAGTCTGTCAACCTCTCATTTAGAGAGAATATCTGTAGAGAGGAGGGGACAGTCAAAAAAACACTTGCTGCTTTCTTTAAGAAAATACTAAAGATGAAGAAGTGTAAAATTGTTGTCACTCTCATGTTAGTGCATTTATACTCATTCATTGTTCTTGGAAATGTAAATGTCTGAGTGTAATGCTATCTCCACTGAAGTCAGTAGAGCAGGAATTTGTTTTCTGACATGAATCCAGATATACATACAGGATTGCATCATACCTCTAAGAAATGGTTTGTCTGCAAGACATAATGTTCTAAAGGCACCTGGGTTTGCAATAGGTTCAGGGAAAGCACTGTGCCTCCTATTACAACCTAGTTCCATGAAAACAGAGAAAGAGGAATTACATTTATAATTAACATGCAGTATCCTCATTAATGCTTAATTAACCAACCCTTTGGGAAAAAAAAAAAAAAAAAAAAAAAAGGCATGACCTTCTTATTTATATATATTGCACTCTTTTTTGAAAAGTTGTTTTCACAGAAGCCAACATCAGCATGCTTGCAGCCATAGCTACCAATCCATGGAGCACATATTTTCCTTGCTTGTCTTGTTCAGATGTAAGCCCAGTTTCAGATCTATGCAGAACTTATTTTTTTTGTGGCAACCTGTAATAAAGCCTAAGAGTTCTCTGAAATTCTTTCTCCCTGAGAGCTGAAGTGATGAGTG
The DNA here is from genome assembly GCA_011076525.1 of Nettapus auritus. Taxonomy (NCBI): domain Eukaryota; kingdom Metazoa; phylum Chordata; class Aves; order Anseriformes; family Anatidae; genus Nettapus; species Nettapus auritus. The sequence goes on along the minus strand of CM021765.1, from coordinate 130,203,164 downwards.
GGAATGTACAGGACATACCCCTGCACTAACTGTGGGACGGCGGACAACGGGCCACAGCAAGGGCTTCCTGCAGGTCAGGAGCCCAACCTGATTGGCCCAAGCCCTCCAGGCAAAACCCTTCTGTGTTAGCCAGCAGCCAGCAGACAGTGCCAGTGGTAGCAGGAGCTCTGGTGAAAGGATTCCAGGAATTGCTAATTCATGCAAGAGGAAATATTTTCAGGGCTGTACATCTCAGGCATGAAGCAGATCTCAAACATATTACAATGTTAAGTCAAGGAGAAATTTAAAGGCCATTCTAGCACTCATGTAGGATGTTGTTCCCAGTAGCTGCAGATGAAGAGAGACCTTTGTACTTGTGGTATTCGATCTCTGTTACCATGATGAGATTTGGTGAAAAATTCCTTTTATCAATATTTAAATTAACTCTTCAAGTTTGTTCTGATCATAGTGTTGCAATGTATTGTCTCATCCAGGCAGTAGTAGTTCAGCTGCCTCACAGAAAGATCTGTGGATACATACAGTCTTTTTTATGAGAAATTTTCACTGAAAATAATCAATTATTAAAGCAGTGTCTCTCTCACATTTCTCTTTGTGTTTTTCATCCCATTTTATGCAGCCAGAGTTCAGGGCGGGCAGCTTCAGATAATCAAACACTAGATAAAGAATTCTGTTTCATATAGTATAATGTCACAACTAACACAATCCTAAGTCTGTGCATGAAGAAGCATAGTCTTTGGTGCTAGCATATGTTCTAGTTGTGACCTACTGAAATCAGAGACATAGTTGTTAAAGGAAGGCATAATCCTGTTCAGCTAGGGCTGTGTATGACATTGATTTTGGTTTCACACAAACTAAAGATCACTCCATCCATTCTCTTCTTGTTCTTTTCTTCCTGCGCTAGATGGCACTGTGATGTATATTATCGGAAAGAGCAGCTTTTGACGTAATGTAAAAATAACACAGATTTCTGAAGAAAACCTAAAGTGACAGTGGCAAAAAAATGCTAGCAAATGTTCTGGAGTTCTCAGTGATGCACTGTAAAAAGCATGTCTCATTTCCAGTCCATGAATTTTGTGTCCTCTCTACCTCATTGTTGTTTTGAGATGACTATGTTAGGGAGGAGGGCTGCTTTCTGGAAACAATGCAGAATTTTATTTCCATAGCTGTCAGTTTGCTAAACAATGAGAATGTGAACATGCTTGCAGGTATTCTGCAGAAAACATTAATTACTCTGCTTCAACTTCTGGTAATTTTGTAGCTTCTAGGAAGAAGTAAAGATTATATCAAGAATTTCACTCCCTCTTCCCTTCCCACCCCAGCTCTGGCACTGTAATAGGTCAGGAAGATGAGCTTTGAAACACTTGGATATATCAAAAATATTGCTTGAGTTTCAGTTCTTATGAAATCAGATAATATTGCAGTATTTAGGAGATGCTTTTTGAAATATCTGTTCTCCCCACCACCCCCCCCCCAAAAAAAAAAAAAAAAAAAAAAAAAAATCACACAGCAGGGGATGTTAGTTGGTACACAGCTTTTTTAATGTTATTGCAATGACAGCTTTGGGTTGGTAGCTGACATTAAAATGAAAGAAAAATGTTTTCCAGCACAACCCGTTCAAGAGCCAAGGCTGTGACAAAGTTTTTTAACAGTACAGTGATTACAAATGAGAATTGACTTTTAGAGACTTTTTAAAAGAAGCCTGAAGCACAATGTCATATTAGATAGTAGCACCGCTTTTTTAACTGGAAAATAAACTTACTTGAAGATGTCAGCTCAATCATTGTTTTACATTAACTAAATGCAATGATATCAGCATCTGCAGAATCTGTAAGACTGCTTTCTTTTATGTTGCTATGATACCATATTATTATTTGATATGATATGCTTTATAATCAACTAACATAAGAATAATGGTCAAGAGTAAAAATGAATAATTCAAATCAAGAAAAAGCTCTCATTCTAAATACTATTTATCACACAGTTTCCCTCTGATAAGTGACCCTGTGAAACTGATATCCGTAGGTTTCATGTTTACTGTTTTTCAATTACTCCAGTATCAAATAGGGTTACTTTCCAAGCTGTTTGCTCATTCTAACTGCTATTTTTGCAAACTCGTCTTTGGTCCAAACTGATTTCCTGGCTCTCTTAAATTAAGAAACATAAGATGTAAAAGATCGTTGTCACAACAGGACCAGTATAGCCCATTGTCAAGCTGGTGAGGTTAAACAGGTTCACGGGAAGCAAATAGCTAAATTATTCTCATAGGAACGGGGAAAGCACAATAAGCTCTACCTGTTCATCAAAAGTAAAAATAGAGACAGATGACATTTTTTCACTAACTTTTGCAGAACTCAGCTCAACATTCTTTGTTCAGTGCATTGGGTGATCTTCTATCACTGGAGCTCAGGGATCCTACAAAAATCAGCAAAATAACCAAGGGACCCTGAGCAGACTTGGCTCCAAGGGAAGGCAGGGCAGGGTGCCAGGCAGCCCAATGAGTCAGCTTCTTCCACAGAGCCATGTCCAAAGCAGCCACACACCCTATTTGATGAAGTTTACCTACATTTAAAGAAAATCAGTGGTCTGGGGACACGTGGTCAGCAACATAACATTTGCTGCTGATCAAAAATGAAGCCACCAACAAATTTGCAGTTCACAGGAAATTTTAAACAGTGTAACTTGATCAGATGCTTTAGAATTAAATCAAATTTTGAAAAGTAATTTGTTATAAATTAGAAATCCTATTTCTCTGCAGTGAAGACACCTTTTGCCATTACCACAAGAAAGCATGAATTAATATGCCATCAAATCAGCAGGGTTAGAAAGGGTCACCTTTAAAATTACTTGACCTAGTAAAAGCGGTCTCAAGTTCACGCTGCTTAAGACAAAAGCACAGAAATATCTGAAGGGTAGATGGAATAAAAGTTAGAACTCTCTTATCTCCATTTAAATAGTCTTTCTTATTCTATGCTTCATAGCCTTATCTCTCTGACTCTGGTAATTACCTCTTTACCCATTCACCACCTCAACAATAGGCATCATTTGATAGGCACGTGAGATACTTTTAAGAGGTGTGCCATTGCACTCTACACTGTTTATGATGGCACAACACAACAATACAGAGTTTTAGCAAAACAAAGCAACAACTGATATTCGACAATATTCTGCACATATATATTCCCCATAGCAAATATGCATGTGAATGAGTATTTTGTTAAGCAAACCCGTTCATACCATATGCTTTGTTTAAGAGTGTCCAATATAAAAACTCAAGTGTATATATACCATAATATTTATGTATTAATATCTTGTAGATTATGTGTTTTTATGCAGTTAATCCACCTCTGGGCATGCTTTGCATGCTAACACAAATTAAAGATGACTGATGTTGTTTTATGATATGCAAATTGATGTCTCACCTGATTCGTCAGAGCCTTATCATTTCATAGAAACAGTGGGACCCAAAAAACACAAACAACTATTTGGTTGTCTTTTCCTGTGAAGAAACAGTGTTTTTGTGGCACCATACAGTATCATGAAGGGATAGAATAATTTGCTATAAAGAACCTGTTGGGCTACCAAAATCAGTTCTATCTCTAATGAAAACATCAGCCTAGGCTGATCACCTGTATCTGATTTGTACTAGCATACAAAGTATGCACATAGTTGAATTTATGAGAAAAAAATCAGTTTTGCAGTGTAAGCTACTTTCCCTCAGAGCATAGCACAAATTACTTACTTCAACGTCTAAGTAAAATTTCCACTACTGTGTGGCAGGATAATAAGGATTGATGCAGCAAGTTTGAAACCTGATATATGGAAAACAAGAGGAGCTCTATCAATGTAAACTGTAATTCACAAACAGCACAGGTATTTCTTCCCTTGAGAAAAAAAGGATTTAATATTGCCTCTGCCAAACTCAAATATTTATTAAAATACCTGAGGACAGCAAAATGCTCTGGATCCACAGTATTGAAGGTATGTAGCTAAGAGGTTCCTGAAACTGGTGTATGGATTTGCAGCCATAGAATGGCTGCTGGCCGTTTCCAAGAATTCAATGAATTTGTTTAAGTGTATAATTCCCTTGTTGAGAATTTTGAAATTACAGTTTCCTTCACATATCTGTAAAACCCAGCCACCACATCTAGGATGCATTTCTATAGGTTCAAGCAGACTTCACATAGTTGTTAGTCTACTGTAGACCTCAATTTAGCGGGGCTTCACCTGAAGCATGTTTGGTGTGATTTGCTTTGTGAGGAAATGAAGCTGGGGACAACTACTTGATCCTGAAGAGTCACACACCATAGTAACATATGACTTAGGTAGTGCATGAACTTATTCTAGTTTCAAAGCCATAGCTTGAACTAATGAAATTTGAATTCGTGGCTTTCAAAATATGCTCAAACACACTGTGTCAACATTAGCTGCCATTCCCAATGACAATTATGACAAGCAACCAAATTCTCTTGGTGGATAAATTTGAACTTAGCACTTTAACAGCTGAGTTCATATGAGTAGCCATGCCATGTGTGTTGCTAGTACTCTGTTCCTTGTATTAAAAGAAATAAAAATAAATTAATAAACTCTAATCTAATTTGCTCCACTAATCTCTCCGTCCAAGTTTGGAATTTATGGGGGAGCAGTCAGGTTTTAATGGCCAGACAGCATGTCCTGTTAGGTAGAACAGAGCAACGCTTGCAATATTTTTAACTTTGTTTTGTATGAAAATATGAAAATATGACATGCCTTCAGAATTACTTAATAAAAATCTCAACTTTTTCAAAAGCAGGGATACAGCTACAGCCATATTAGAGATGAATACAGACTTTAGCTGCAGCTACATATGGGGAGAGTGCTAGTGCTGTCCTAATACTGAGCTAAGAATGACAACCAGGAAGAAAACATACTTTAACACCTACAGACCATAAAGTGTGAGTGTTGTGTGCATACAAGCATAAATTATGTGCACAAACCATTTGCAGTTCTATGAGAGTAATGCAAGCTAGCATAACAGAAATAAGCTGAATGGTACTTTCAGCATCCTGATCTACTCTCCCAAGGATGAGCCCCAGACAGTGAGTTTGACCGCAACCTAGCCATCAGCTGAGTCAACAAGAAATCTGGGCAGAACATCTCTCTGTTCATTAACCTCTTAATCAAATTATTCAGTGCAACTCCAAAATTATTTTTGCTGTCTTGATTGATATTGAAACTTCTTCATGCACACTGAGAAGAACAAATGTAGACAGAATAAGTTCATAAACAGTTCCTCAGGAGAATTTGAGATTCATTCAGTTTGGTTTACTAATATTTATTTATTATCAAAATACCTTGTGGCCAAGCAGTATTAGGTCCTCTTTGTGCTGCATACTGTGCACACACTCAAAGAGAGTGTCCTGCCATGAATTGTAGCCAGCTATTAAGACAAGCTGCGGATGTACAGAACACAAGAAGAAAGATCATTGTAAGAATGATAAGTGCCAAGTTCGTTCTACAGTATTACTTTCACAGGCATTTAACTAAAGGGACGAGGAAGTTAAAAAGCCTGAAGAGAGATCATAAAGCAAAGAGTGGGGCATAAAAAGAATTTAGGGCAGCCAACTGGCAATTACTTAAAAAAAAAAAAAAAAAAAAAAAAATCAAGGAACCATGGAGTGAAAGGAGTAGACACTATCTTTGCTCTGGCTTAAAATACTTCTGTAGGTCCTGTGAATGGTACTTCAGCTCATGTAGTCTCTCTTATGACCACCAGCCCTGTAAGATCTAAGTGACAGACCTGAGGTCAAGCACCATTTGTTCTCTGCCTTCCAGCTCTGGACCAGCATGGAAGACTGCTATGGATGGACCCCACTTTAACCCAATTTTCCCTCCTTTCTTTGCGACTGATATCATTTCGCCTGCAGCTGCTTTATTCTCTTTCTTATCCATTTAACTCTCTCCTTTAAGTATTCATTTCCCAAGGCTCTTCCAGTTTAGTACCGACATACCTCGGAGTTCAGATTTACTTCCAGACCCTTCCAGATTCATTTGTTTATCATATGACCTGACTAAGGAAAAAAAAACAATCCTTTGAGCCAGAGGAAGACATGCATGTCAGCTTCTCTTCTGTGTACAAATGGTATTGCTCATTCTGCTGGACAAGGTTAACCTTGCTTTAAAGGTTAACCTATGGACACAGCTCAGCTGCAGCAGTATTTTTGGTCCATAAGCATAGGACTGGTATATCTGTTTTATTATTCACCTGATGTTTCACTCTTTTGGGGATCTTCTAGAAGTATCAGGTACCTGGCCTTGCTGGACTCAGACTCCCATTTAGGCTAGGTCACCAGCTTTTAATAGCTCAGAATAATTTTGGATCATTAACTTCTTCAATTATTTCAGAAGTGCCAGAGAGTTCTGGCAGCAGCAGAGTTTCTCCTGGCTGTGTGAAATATCCCTAGTGAGTGCAAGTGCAGAAAAAAGAATGTAATGCTTCTACAGGAGAAAATTTTTCTCTACTTGAAGAGCCTAACAGTATGAGCAAGGGTCAGAATGGGGATGTCACAAACCACGTTATTAGTATAAAACAGGATTACTGGACTGTTAAAAGTATGATCTTAAGTTAAACCTTACCCTGACCTTGTCAAGGTCCCAGACATGGGATATCTTTGTCCCCACACAAGATCCCATATTTCTAATGGTTTTCCCTGTCATTTTATGTTTGTTTGTTTTGAAAAGCAACTGCATCATTTTGAGGCCTGAAACTAATGCACAGCGTCTAATCAGCTGGGCAGAGATGAAGCTGTTCCTTCTGTCTTGCTAAATGCATACTGGTAAAAATCAGCAGTTTCTCAGGAATAATCTTGCAGAAAAATTCAGCTCTGATATTGCTGTGTTGTTAGTGAAGGGAGCACATACCTGAGAATTCATTGCTTTATCCACACTGTTAAACATTCACAGTTGAAAAGAGACATAAATAATGTAAAAAATGACCATCCTGTGGGAACATTTCTTGACTCATTGAAGTATCTATCACACCTGCCTTCCTTTCCTTCCTTTTTCTGCAAGAGTTTTAAATTAGAGTCCAATGTTGAAAATATTTCTGCAAGTTCTTTGTGAAATCAATTCCTGTTTCTGGAGGATGTTTTCAAAGTCTCAAATGCAAAATATAGTCAGGAACCTTGTGCAGTACCACACTCAATAATCACTCAATAATGATAGTAAATCAGTGATTTTTTTTTAATTAATCCTATCAATACGTAAAATGTAAATATAACAACTGGATCAGGAAGCTTATATTACTTGTGCTCACCACACACAGATTCTTTTAAACTAGAAACAAACTACAAACAAAACCCAATTGGAAAGAAGTATTCAATAATGGAAAGCAATGTTAGCATTTTAGGAAAGGTACAAAATATGTTTTTTGCTGAAACGAAGTATTTCTTCAAAAACAATAAAATGGCACAGGCTCCCATCAGGTCAATCAGCATCATTATGATTTCTGTAACACACATCTTTTACACAGCTATTTAGCTTCTGTAGTGGTTTTCTAATTGTGGTAAATTTATCCTGTGAGAAATCCAGCTGGACTTTTAAAAGTAGTACTTCCAAAGATAGATGGAAAGAAAAAAAAAAAAAAAAAAAAAAAAAAAAAGCCTCCCCCCCCCCAAAAAAAGACTGATAAATAAGAAAATGGTGGTTTGTATGTGGAAGGTGTCAATATGAAAGAATGGCTATATGAAGACAGGTAAGAAAGTAGGTGAAAGCATCACAACACTTAAAAGGTTGCTTCTGTTACTACTGCAAAGCCAAGATTACAAAGGAAGAAGCATTTGTTTCTATCCTGTCAGTAATTGCAAGAGTTAAAAAGCATAATACATCATGTCTGGCTATGGTGAGAACCCTCCAGCCCAGAAAGAATCTCCCTCCAGATACACTGGGTTGTCTCTCTCAGCTGGTGACACAGGCAGTCACCATTCACTTAATACAGTTTTGTATTTGAGAAGATGCAGTCCTGTTCTTTCCTTGCAACAAGCAAGTTACAGCACACAAAGAAGCTCTCCTAGCTGAGTGTTTTGATTTTTTTTCTCTTTTCAATATTTCTCACATTCTGCAAAGTAACAAGTGATGTGGAAAATGGAAGAGTGGGAGGTCACAGATTAACCAATACTGCAATTGGTGTTTGATGTGTATATGGACCAAATTGTGTTAGACATAATTTATTTGTGCTTATAAACTATTTTTTTATAAAATGGAGCAGCACTGAGATGAGAGAGAAAGCACATCTCAGAATACCAATTTAGTGCCCTGACACAGAATCTGAAGCAGGAAGACTACAGGTTTAAGTCATGTTTTCCCATGATCGATGTGAGTGTCCCTTCTAATAAAGGACTGATAATTCTGAAGTTAAATGTTATTCATGTTTTTATTTGCTGTGTTTTCAGATAAATGTTCTGATGTTCTGTCCATGTTGAAACCAATATATATATATACATGTCCTCTAAAAAAGAACTGTAATAGAGATAAATTAATGTGTTCTGAAATTAATTTTAATTTTGAAAAAAAAAAAAAAAAAAGTTATATCTGAGCTACTTGTCTCAATATCAGCTACAGATAATACACAGAAATGGGCACCACTAGGTATTTGTCATTAGACACTTAGACTGCAATCTAAAATACATCAGATTATCTGCACCTTTCTCTCCACTACCTACAAAGAGAAGAGAGATTAGGCATTTTAAACATGCCTGTAAATAGAAAGAGATGCCTACTACCCCTGATTCTCTATTGGCTCTGTCTTTCCTAACTAAAACACTGTTATTTCCTCTGTCCTACAATTTCTCTCTGTTGTCTAGATAAATAATATGCATTTTTGGATCAGAGTTATGCTTATGCTTGCCACCTAACAAAATGGGATACGGTTTTCCAGGCAGTACTGTAATTAAATCATACATGTGTTATCAAAAAAAAAAAATTAAATGTGAAGCATCAGCTGCAGTATGGAACACAGTTGTTTCATTAGGTAATAGGCAGTTCCATAGGAAATCTTGCTTACAAAAATCAAAAATGTAAATGCAGCTATCTCATTAAAACTTTTTGAATCTTTAACGCAGTGTTTTCAAACTTTCACTTGGAGCGCTCTTGGAGAGATGGTTAGAAAATATGTATTCAAATGGATCGAACTGTTATACATATATGTATATATATAAAATTCTCCAAGAATATTCTTACTTGTATATATATATATACAAGTATAGTAATATATGTTTATATTATTAAACATATATATATGTTACTAAGCTAACAACCTGAAAATCTTTTTAAATTTCTCCTGTTTCTTTTTTTCTTTCTTCTGGCACTTCTCTCTCTTCTTCTCTCTCTTGTATGTACTATCTTTATATTTCGTGTCAATAACTCTTCTTTGTCCTTTTTCCTGAGCCTTTCCTTTCCAAATTGTCCCTGAAAACTTAGACTAACACCTTCATGTCATGCAGTCACCAGCAAAGTTTGTGTATTGACTTCAGTGGACATAACTTCCCTCACTGATTTCCATATCTGCTTCCCCCTCATAGCAGCAAAAGAGGAAGGTGATAAGGTGATAGCTATAATAAAATGAGCTTTTATAATGCAGGCGATGTCAGGTAAGTTCTCCAAACAAGAAAGCTCAGTCTTGCAGTAAAAAAAAAAAAAAAAAAAAAAAAAAAAAAAAAAAACTTTTCTCTGGCAGCTGTGTGACATAAGGTAAAGGAAAATTTCCAAACAAAAATCTTGGAATTCAATTTATCAGGTACAGATACATTGGAAACATTCACATTTTTAACAAGATGTAAAACAGATCCTTATTCCATACATAGAGAATATTAAGGCATTTATTATGCCCACAGAGTAAACTCAGAACTCTGATTAGATAAAACACCTCTCACTAAGCCAGCCAACCACTGCCTTGCTTCTGGCAAAATCTTTGTTTTGAAAAAAAAAAAAAAAAAAAATCCTGTAAGATATCCTTGTATGCAGCGAACTTGTGTGGATTCAGGAAGGCTAGTGCCTGAACTGACGAATTCCATGTGCAATAAGGAAAACGTGTCAGCTGTGTCTGCCTGTAGGGCCATGGAAAGGAATCTGTCCATGGAAATAAGATAATTTCTTACCAATGTGGTTTAAACATTCTTCTCTTCTCCCTATATTATAAAAGATATTGTTAAGCACTACAAGATGAAAATCAGAAACAGTTCAAACATTGCTTTCGGCTTTTCTGACTTGCCGTTATCTGCCAAGTCCATGCAAATTACTAAAACAAAAAACAGTATTCAAGATGGTCTTGACTTACTTATATGAGATACAGGATATACATAAGCTCTCGTAGTTTCTGAAGGAACTAGAGATCCTCTGGAAGGAATTTTCCCCAAAGTTTTTAAGTCTTCGTCATTTTTGTTGGACTTCTAGTGAAGGTCATATTTGAAAATAACTGTTAATTTATCTGAGATCATAAAGTGAACTGTACTCTCTAAGTTTCTCTACTACAGTGCCCCCGATAAAATATTCCAAACATGAAATCCTCTGCCAGAATCTGAATGAGTGTGAAATGACCTAGCTCTTCTAGAATTTGTAGAGCTTTGCCTCAGCAAAGCAAGCCTTACACAGTTATAAGAGGAAAAAAATAAATAGTAGAATAGAAAGTTCTGTGTCCTTTTTTGGGGTGATCCTCAGAATCAACTTGGAATTGAACTTGAGGATGTTCATCTCCAAGAATGATTCCAGCTGTAGGCCATAACCATATGGAGAAGGATAAATATTAGCAATCATCAGTCAGGCTAAGGTTCTCCCCAAGACAGTGTTTTTTACTATATAAGTAAACTTTTCCAGTAAGTTTGAGACTGGTAGCTCAAACTCTGATTTAGGACACATAGGTTTTTATATTTAAGTATTGAGGTATTATATTTAGGTTTCCGTACAACAGCAGCAAATCAAAATGGTAGAGGTAAAGTATAACAGCATACCTTTGGAAGTCCTCACAGCTGCTAGCAACATTTATTCCACAAAAGACCATTCTTTCCTGTATTTCCTGTACAGTGATAATTCCCCACAGACTCTTCCATCCCTCCCCCAGTCCAGGAAAAGCTCCTAGCTGGTTTCTTACATCACGAAAGAGCCCAGAAAAGAGCTGTTATCAAGAAAAATATGTATTATAACTCTTCAGACAATAACTTATATTACCTGTATAAACAATATATGTCTTGTAAAACAATTTAATAATGGCACTTTTTAAACCCTAGATTTTTCTTACCTAGAATACGCATGGAGAGAGATACAGATAGGTATGCATATATTTGTGTGTTCAAAATGGGCCCAAGGAAAATAATGTTAAAAATTATTATATTGAGAGTACAGTGCTACAGTGCTAATATCTGTGATTTTTTTTTCCCTGTTTACTTCAAAATTTTACGATCTTACAGAGCAGAAGTCAAAAGAAGAGAATCTACAGGGTTTCCTCCTGTAACATACGAGTTTTCTAACCCTCAGACAAGGAAAATGGGTAATTGAACTTAATGGAAATCTTTCAATTGTTTAGTGCTGGGGGCAGTTCTACATGTTCGCTGTAACTTCATGGATAATTATATTATTGTTAAATAATTTTATAAAATTACTTAATCACTTTCTAGTCAATTAAGTCTCTGATATAAAATTTTGTTGATTGTACCACTTACATTCCACAGGATCATGGGATAATTCAGGAAGGAAGGGACCTACTTAGGTATCCAATTCAACACATGCCCAAAACAGTGCCAGCTCTTGGGTCAGAACAGGTTGCTATGGGCCTGATCTGGCTAGGGCTTAAAACCCTTCAAGGATGTAGACAGCACAGCCTCTAGGGAACACCTGGCTCCACTGCCTCACTGTCCTCATGGGGAAACAGTCTCTTACTCTAGTAAGAGAGTCAGTGTCTTCAGTCTCTACTTAGCCTGAACCTCTCTTTATATATGTATATAAATAAATAAAATGGACTAAGGCATCTGCGCATACGGGATGGTCAACCTGATAAGGAGAGCTTTAAGCAAAACCTAAATCAAAATATTTTAAATAATTAATCTGAGGTGGCATGAACATATTCCCTAGTTTTCCTAGCTTTTGGTATACAGCAGGCTCTTTTTACCTATGTACACCATTCCAAAGTTGTATGTTAAGATTCAGCCAATCTATATTACATATGGAGCCCATAGTCTTGGACAGTTGTTATATGATATCTGCTAAATGGTGGCAACAGTGAGAGAGAAACAAAAAAAAAATAGTATATCAGAAAATAATTAGAAAAGAACCTGAGAACTAAACAGATGTAATTCTGCTACTGGCTATATAACTTAAGCAGCTTCATTGTCATTCATGTATTTAATATATGCAGTTCTGGTCATTTAATCTGAAAACCTTTCACTAGGGAGAAAGTCAACAAAGGAACAAAACATCTTCAGGAAAAGGAAAGGATTGCTTGGAAAACAGATATAAGGCAACGTGGAATTAATCTATAACATCAGGATGACATAGCAAAAATGAATGTAAATGGACACTGTTTCTTTAAAAAAAAAAAAAAAAAAAAAAAAAAAAAAACTGGCTTGAAATGACAACTTGAAATTAAAAATAATTGTTTTGTTTAGTTTTTCATCCAGTGCGTGTAAGTAGTAGAACTCATCAGTACAGCAGAGGACAAAAATATAAATTAGTTCCAAAAATATCAAAGACAAAATTACAGAGGAGACATTTAATAGGAATATTAAATACTTCACTGAAATTAAATGCTGACTTAGGAAACAATTGAACTATCAATTACTGGAATATGGTAGATTATACTAGGGAAAGGATCACTCTGTACTTGTCATCTTTCCCTTAAAAATCTTTATTAACTATTACTAGACCAAGACGAGCTGCATGAACTGATCTGAGCATGTTCTTACATTCTTTCTGCATGTTATTCCAGCATATTTATTTATTGATAAAACTGCAGGTCAAAATATACTTAAATAGAAAAATGTCAGACTTTTTTCACCTTTGCCTTCCCCTAAACTCCTCTTACAATTTTTCTTCATTTTTCCTCCAAACTCTACAATGTTGTCAACAAAACTGAAGAAACCCATAACCAGGAAGTAGGGAACGACACATTACGGTGGTTTTACTCACATGGGCATCTGAGCTCCACCACAACCTCTGCCTCACTCCCCCTCCTCAAGGGGAAAGGGGAGAAAAGACAATGCAAAGGGCTCAAGGACAGGGTGATCGCTCAACAATTATCATGATGGGCAAAACATATTCTGACTAGGGAGATTAGTAAAGTTTGTTGCCTATCACTAGCAACCTAGAGAAGTGAGAAACAAAGAAAATAAACTAAAAACACCTACCCCCATCCACCCTGTTCTATATCCTCACCCTGAGTGGCAGAGCAGGGGAGCGGGGAATGGGGGCTGCAGTCAGTCCCTAATGCTTCATCTCTGCTGCTCCTTCATGGTCACTCTCTGCCCCTGCTCCAAGTGGGGTCCCTCCCACGGGATGCCATCCTTCCTGAACTGAGCCTGCTGGGACTGCCCACAAGCAGCAGCTCTTCAAGAACTGCTCCCACACGGCTCTGTACCACAGGGTCCATCCATCAGGAGCAAACTGCTCCAGCATGGGTCCCCCACAGGCAGCAGCTCCCCCCAGGCCCCCTGCTCCTGCGTGGGCTCCTCTCCACGGGCTGCAGCTCCGGCCCGGGGCCTGCTCCTGCAGGGGCTCTCCATGGACTGCAGCCTCCTCCAGGCCACATCCACCTGCTCCAGTGGGGGCTCCTCCACCCATGGGCTGCAGCGTGGAGATCTGCTCCATGTGGGACCCATGGGCTGCAGGGGGACAGCCTGCTCCACCAGGGGCCTCTCCGCAGGCCAAGGGGAACTGCTGCTGTGTGCTTGGAGCACCCCCTGCCCTCCTGCTGCACTGACCTTGGGGGCTGCAGGGCTGCTTCTTACTCCTCACTTTCACAGCTGCTGTTGTGCAGAAGTTTTTCTTCCTTTTTTAAACATACTCTCAGACAGGTGCAAACATCACTTACTGTCTCGGATCTAAGCAGCAGCGGGTCCTTGCGGAGCCAGCTCAAACTGGCCCTTATCTAACATGGGGCAGCTGCTGAGCTCTGCCCAGAGAGGCCAGTCCTGGAGCCTCCCACTACCAAAACCTTGCCATGTAAAACCACCACACACATGCATTTACTGCTTTTGACATTGTCCTATAATGCTGAAAACTGTAAAATGCCAGTTCATGAAATTTCTTTTGGTCTTCTTTATAATGAATGACTTTTTTTCCTCTATGCTATTTACCACAGAAGTCCCATGTTTGTTCCATGTGTTCAACTTGTGCATGACCAGGGCCTATCCAGTGCCCTTTACATAGAATTGGTCCTCTCAGATTTATTGATATACTTCAGTTCAGTTCAGTGAGTCTGATATACTCTATTCTAGCCAAAGCCAGAACAGATGTGTATTTACTAGGGGAAAATTCATAATTTCCCTTCTGTGGAATGTCCTTTGTGACAGATATTCATATTTAATATTATCTACTTTAAAGGTTTTGTACATCCTTCATGCATGCCCTAAACATTTTAATGTTGAACTCCTGGTCACCCAAAGCACAGAACTGTATTTCTACACTCTGCTATTCATTTCATATACATATAGTATTCTTTAACTCCTCTGGGAGCAATTGAGCAGCATATATGGCTGCCTGATCACAAAGTTTCTTTACATTTTTAATCCTTTGGCTGTAAAACATTGTTCTTCTGTACATCATGAATGGAATGTCATAAATCTGGAGTCAAGACCTAGTCATCCCTAACATTTTTTTGAGATTGCTATAATGAATTTTGGTGTAATGACATGAAGAATAGTGCCATGTGGAAAAATCAAAGTATGTAGTGAAAACACCTAAGGAGACCTAAGGTCTACAGCTATGAGTTTAAAATCTGTATGAATTAAATTTGAGGTCTATTTTCTATTATAACTGTCTTCTAATTCTTGCAGCTGACATAAAGAAAATTGTAATACATCGGGGTTTCTAATTGTGCCAGATTTCTGAGTTTCAATGGGTGTAGGTGCTTTTTAGGTCTTTTTTGATCTGATCTTTTAGTAGTATGCGTGAGTTTAAAGTTTCAGGTTATACAAGAAGCAGATTTTCTTGGTTTTGCTTACTATAGTGATGTAGTCAGAAATGGTCTTACTACAGACTACTGAAGTACAGGTAAAGATATGAACTGAGTAAAACAGAAAACCACAGTGTAAAGACTGTAAGAGAGGAACATTGCTAATTTGTTGACCTGAATTCCTTATGTGAATAGTGATGTTGTTATGTTCAATGTGGACATATTTCTTCAAACTGATAAATCTTGGAGAAGTTTAACAGGCTAGGTCAAAATTACATTTTTGTTCACATATGTTGTGGCTTGACCCAGCAGGTAGCTAAACACCAAATAGCTGTTTCTTTCAGTTGTTTCTTTCTTTTGACTTAGGAATTAAAAGACCTCTTTTTCCTTTCTCATATTTTCCATTAAAAATATTTACTGTTCCAAAGGATTTCTGTTTTCCGGTTGGAACTGATGTTGTACAGTTTTTGTTTGGGTTCATGTCTAATATTCAGAGTCTGGCAGTCTTATAAATTTAAACGTAATTTTTAGTATGCCAGAAACAGATTTAAAAAATAAAAAATTAAAATTAAAAAAAAAAAAGGCAACAGAGAACAAGTAAAATCTATCAATAGTTTATCAATAGTATCTACCAGTTTTCCATTTGACCTGAAAAAAAAAAAAAAATAAAAAAAAAAAAAAAAAAAAACAGCCTGGTGGAATTTCCAACCATTAATCCAATTTTCCAAACCTCTAGGGCAGCAGGGGCACATGCACATCACTTATCGCACCTTCAGATCTGCTTTAAGGAGGAATGCATGAACACCTTGCTACACCTAAGTCAATTTAGCTATTTTTATTCAAAGTGCATGCTACTATCTGATCTTTAGCTAACACCAGAGATAAGTGTGAAACCAGAGTGTAGGTCAAGTGTGGGAAAGTGCTCATTCTCCTACGTGCCTGAGGCTTTCAGCTTATGAGTTATGGTACTCAAAAATGATTTTCTTTTCCTTGTGACTGTCTTAGGACTAATTTAATACTGTTTTTAATGACAGCAGTTTAAGATAAATTATTTTTCTTACGGTCATAGCTCAAGTCCAGGTTGAGCTTCAAAAGCAGAACAATCTCTGTCAAGTGGCAAGAAACTGTGAAATATAATTAGAATCACTGGTAATCTCTACTCAAAAAGACTTAAACCAGAATTATGCAATTATTTTCCTTTAGGAGAGCTTGTCTAGAGGATTTACTTTCCTTTTAAATCCAAGAGTCTTCTAACATGCTTTGTCAAATAGCAGCACAGAATTTGCTGAAAGAATTTCTCTGACCTTAACAGTGACTTGCTCTGGGTGTCTTTGTGCCTGGGGAGACTGGGTTATTGGGTTTGCAGCTTCTTCTTTGGCATTTGCTTATTTTCAAACAAGGAGGTCTTCAAGATAGAAAGCTCACTTAGATGTTTTCATACAGCCATGGGAAAACCTTTGACTATTGTTCCCAGTTAATTCAGTTAATTAACTAATTAATTAACTAATTAATTAATTCTGAGACAGATTTTTTTTTTTTTTTTTTAATGCATGTATTCTGATGTTGTGCAATGGCTTTGCTGCTGTGGTTTGCATCAGGATTTAAGAAAGGCATTACGGCATTGCCTCTCATGAAACTATTCATGCTCCTTATTGCTGAGGAGCATGAATGTTTCACAATTGTCAGCCAACACAACACATCTACAAAATAAAACAGCCTCATCAATGGAATACACTTGCAGTGAGAAAGGGATTAAGCCCAGGCCAGAAGCTGTGCCAAGGTGGGTAACTGAACCCCAAATTTCTGACCATTAGATGCTCATTTATCTTGGCCCAAAGCAGTAGGAGGGAGCCCATCAGTTAATACAAAAGCACGTTTCTGTTGCAAATACCACTGTCAGTTCTACGATCACTAACGCATTACAAAGCCCAAGTTACCAAGAATCATTTTCTACTTTTTTTTTTTTTTTTTTTTTTTCATCTAAATCTGTTTGTCTTGATGCACTGTCTATATTAGAGATTACTGCCTTTATAAGAAAAATAGCAAGCACTGAGTTTTTGGAGCTAGGAGAAAGATGGATACAGTATCTCTGTGTATTATAAAGAAATGCTGATTTCAGAGGCACCAGGAGAATAATGCACTCAGAAGCTTTACCTTAATAGAAGGAGATAGAGAGTTTGTAGTTATGAAAATGTAAAATAAAAATTCTACTTCATGTATTAGACACTGGACAGCATGATACAATCTGCAATACATCCCTTATAAAACTAAACTGTGTGTTTAAATATTATTGAGCATTCCTTGTACATATGATGAAATTGTTTTTATTGCTCTCAATTTCAGATTTTCCCTTGGGAATGCTTGGAAACAGGAATTCATATCTGGACCTTCTTGGAGGCCCAATGAGAATGAATGATTCAAATGAAAATTAATGTTGTCAAATGTGTTTCTCACAGTACTGCTACTATAGTAACCACGGTCTTATATTTTAATGATATTAACATAAATGTAAGCAATTAATAACTAAATATTTTTCCCTTGACAGCTACCTCTGCAAAAACATCTAAGTTAAAAGTCTTGAGTTCATTCTGGATTCCTTCCTTCTTCTATTTTCTTACTTGCAGTAAAGGTTTTACAGCCTGCAATAAGCTCTCGGCAACTCAGATTGTGCCACTGATAGAAAACTGCATGAATTCACACAGTCTGACTGGGCTTTAAGTCATGACTGGGGTCAAGACCAAGTATGTGAATGGTGGTATGTGGGAGGAGACCTCATTTCCCCGCCCCAGCTCTGAAGGTTGATATCCATTACATGTTTGATCTGCAGAATTCACAGAAATAAGCATCAATAGCATCTTAGACATCAAATAAACAAGTAGAATGTATATTATCCAATATCCACCCCTCCCAGAAAAGGAAAAAATAAGAATAAAAAAATAAAAATAAAATAAAAATAAAGCAAGAAAAATGGCAAAACAAAGCTTTTTTTTTTCTTTTCTTTTCTTTTTTTTTTTTTTTTTTTTTTCGAAAACAAAGCAGTATATATGCATAACCTCCATGATGAATTATTTTATACTCAATATACTCAATATGGCTGTAGAGCATTGCAAGTCAAGGACTGATATTAGAAGTTTCCTCACACTTACTCATTAATACACTTCAACTCAGCTTTGATATGGTTGAATTGATTCCGACTGCAAAATTCATATAAGTTTTCAGGAGTTCTGAGCTATTCAACCACATCACTTTGTTGCACATAGCAGTGAAAGCAGAAATGGCCTCCAAAGTATATTTTGCCTGCAAGCAGGGCTGTTTGTAACTGGGAAGTTGGCATCTGATTTCCTTTTGATTTTCACATAACTAAACTGCTTATCAATATTTGTTCTTCTCATTTAAACTTCTCACATATTATCTTATAGGTTGTTTTTGTCACAGATTAGAGACAAAATCTGTTCTCTGTTACACACCTGGAGTTTCCTCTTCAACCTGAGCTAAAATTTATTTCATTGGTGTTGCTTTACCTTTTTTTTTTTTTTTAGAAGATTTTCTTATGTTTTTATATATTTTAAATAAATATATTTTGAAGGGATTCCACCTCTCTAAATGTCAACAAAAAAAGGATTCTTTGAAATAGTGAAATAAAATACTAATTTATTTTTATATCATTTCCATCAGCTTTCTGCTTAAAAAATTACCAAATCCACTTTATAAACATGATTAGTGTGATTGTTCTAAAGCACGCTTTTTCAGGGGATTTACCATATACAGAAAAAAATGTCCCAACATGCATAGATGTTTCTGAAGGAAAATCTTGGATCCTTTAAATTATAAAGTCTTCAGAAAAAAAAAGGTTTTATTATATGAGACATCATTTGCCTCTATAATGCCATCAAAGTGTTGAATAATAATTACAGAATGTATAAGAAATATGAACAAAAATAGTTTCTTCTTTTCTGAATATCGTAATATATTTAGCCTCCAGATCTCCTCAAGAAAACAGCATCTCATCAAGGGCAAATAATGTTATTAATCAAATAAGCTACTTATGACATTTAAATAAATGTCTTTCACTTTATACACAAGGACAATATAGATGATCTGCAGATATCAGTTGTTTATCACACTGATGTATTTTTGTTATCATAATGCCATTACCTTGCCACTGATACACTGGATGCAAACTGCTTATGGTTTCAAGGCTTATTCTGGTGACAAAATATGAAACGAGAGGCTTATGAATATTCAGAGGCTTTCCCCATGGCACTAACTCAGGTCTATTTATAGATACGATTTATGGAGCTTATGAGCACAGCTAGAATTTGAATTGAACATTAACAGTCCTTTTATGCGTGACATGACAGTTTATAGTTCACAACATCTCTCGGTTAGAATTACCAGTAAATATAAATGATTTTTTTAATCTATTAGTTTAAGATAAAAATCATCGTTCCAATCCTGCAAGCTTAGTTCTCCTGTATGAGTCAGATAAGGGGGAGGGAGGAGAAAAGATCAAAGGAAGAATTCACTCCAGCTTTCCCCAGAGACACAGGAAATCTTCTGGCTCCTGGACAATTTGAGTAGGTTTATTGTCCAGCTACCCCTTCACCATTAAGAGGATGGAGTAAAAATATAAGAATTAATCTTAATTTGTTAAATGAAACTATATCAAGACTTTGTCTTGAATGTTCCAGATAAAGGTGTCCTCTCCATACTTTAGGCTTCATACATCTCTCTCCTCTCCCATGTGCAATCTTAAGACACTTGAACAATAATAACTCCTATGAATATCTGTGGCACCCAGAATACATGGGCCCCTTCTGTTTGGCTGACCACCACAGCCAACCAGGAGGGTCAGGGGCTGCCCACGTGTGAGACGGAAGAGAATTGGGATGGAGAAGATGAACAAGGACAAGTAACACTGATCAATACCTGTAGGAGTCCCTGCCCCAGAACAGTGGAGAACTTTGATTTCTAATGGGACAAGGAAGAAGGAAAAACAGGGACAGATTAGGGAATGGAGTCTATAATTAAGGAGCAGCTCTGAGTGTGCTTGGGTAATCAAATGCATGGGGGAGTTTTGACAGGAATGGATTTTGCCTATAATAACCGAAGGAAGATAAGATGAAGATGGCCTGTCACCTCCATAAAAACTGGAGTTTGAAACCTCAACAGCGTATTAGGCATTCTATTTGGCTTCTTGGGATGGGGCTCTCATTTTTTGAAGTATTTTCTGTAGCTAGAAATAAAATATAAACAGGCAATAGAGTGGTTTCTTGGGTCATTCAAACCTCATATGGCTGGTTTCGTTACCCTACTCATGCTGCCATTTAAATTTATTACTTTATCTACCCATAGGAGGAGAGAATGCTTTTTCCTAGGGTTTTCACTACCACAGTTATTATTTTAATTTTCATATATGTAGAGAATTTTCTCCTCTTCAGTAGTATAGTCATTTCTTACTTTCTAAGGGACAGCTTGAGAGTTTGTCTTTCAGAACTCTTCCTCTAAAAATGCTATTTCAGGGACCTTGGGCAATAAGCTCTCAGCTTTTCCATCTTCCCTCTTGAGGCACGTGGTCTAGCTTTCAGTCTTTTACTGGCAAATATACTTTTGACTGTAGTATCTGAAACAGAGCTCCCAAGAACCTCTGTAAACTTTACATTACTATAAGGGCTCCAGCAGGACTTGATGACTCAGGGTTTGATACAGCTCAATTTAGATTGCTTATGGGTATCTGCAATGGCTGCTTCCTGCCTTCAAAATAGTCCTGTATAGAATGGAAACCCAAGTGTGCAAACTAGACTGGAGGCACTATGCATTTTTCAGTATGCCCTAAGTTGAATGATGCTACAAACTATATGTCCTGGGGATATCCAACATATCCCAACAATAGCTATACCTAAATGCTATCTGTTTATTACCTTGAAAGAAGAGTTAGAGTCTTTATGTAATCTGAGGACTCACTGTACCTCACAGAAGCTGAAAGCCAAAAGCAAAATGCTGTTTTCATGATACTACCTCCTCACTGAGTTCTCTTAAAATGTTATATTTGAAATTAAGCACTAAGCAAGTGGCCATGTGAGTTCATCACAAGGGTCATAGATGACTGTAAAGTCTATAACCACAGTTTTCAGAGAAATAAGAATGTTATTTTCCAGTTGAAACAGCTTGTCCTCTGTAAATACAACTAGAGACAGAAGCTCGAGAATTTTGTATATGTTATCAGTCATGGATCTCAATAGTTTGAGGCATCCAGGCAGAACTCAGTGACTTCACTGGGCCACATGACTTTTTTCCATGAACTCTCCAACTGCAATGGATTTTTCATCTTTTACTGATGCTTTCCCAAAGCTGCTTGAAATTTTGCGTAATTCATCTTGTTGGGTTGAGTAAAGTTAAGGCTCATGAATTAACAAAACTTCAAAACAGTTTGAATGGAAAATTCATGCTTATCTCTGGCAGACTGTAGTCATATTTCTACGTTTACACTGATGTACAACTAATGATATTTTATCTTTAAGAAATCATTATTCATGTTAGAAAATGAATAGGAAGATTGCAGTGAAAGAGTGATTTGGAAAATAAAGCTGTAGTGAGAGGTTAAAAAATCATTTATCATTGATTTTGTGCTTTATAACTGTAAAAACAGAAGCAGTTTTATTGAACACCATTTCATGAGTGTACATAGCAGAAATAAGCCTCCTGTTTAGTTCCAATGGCTTACTGACTCATTACAAGTAAATAATAATTACAGAGAGAGTTAAATGTTAATTCAAAGAAGCTTAAAAAAGGTCTTTAATTGTCTCTTTTTCCTGGCCTGTATTTTTAAATTACAGGCTACTTACGCTTTCTGGTAGCCATGATGCTAAGCTTTTTGTGGTCTCATACCAATGAGAGTCATGAATACAACCAGCAGATGATTTTGTTTCCAAATTATATTTGTAATTGACCAAAAATAATCTTTCATTCTTTCCAAAACATATCTCACATTCACTATTTTCTACACTGTTTTTCTTATAAAAGAAAAAAAAAAAAAAAAAAAAAAAAAAAAAAAAAAAAAGATTCACAGCCCCTGCTCAGGGACCTCTTGAAACACAGAATCTTCTGTCCTAAGAAAAGTCCCATGTATATACCTTATGATTGTGTAGCTCAGATCCCATCTCTTCTGTGAAAGTGGGAGGGATCAGGCATTCATTTCCTTCTATCTCCCTTTTTTCCCCACTCTGGTTTGGCTCATGTCTACCAGAGAGCTAATTGAGAGCTGTCACCTAGTGCAACACCTGCTGACACTCAACGGAAGTCTTCAAAAATAATCAGCAAAAGAATGGAAGTGACGCAGAGAGAGGAGAGACGTGTTAACTTTGAGTTTTATTTACAGTGTTTGAGGTGAGAATACAGTTCCTATGGAGGAAGAAGAATGCCTGGGTACTACGATGTCTTGGTTCCCTCTATTTTAGTTCTTTGCCCTGAGTATGATGTCCAAAGTGAGTCAGTTTCTGACAGCACAGCAATATTGCTCACAAGAAAAACCATGAAGCAACAATCATTGCAAATAGACATTAATAATGTAAAGTTAATTAACAACAGAAAAAAAAAAAAAAAAAAAAAAAAAAAAAAAAAAAAAGAAAGTAACAATGCAATAGTCATACTATGAATAGAGGCTGTTGCATGTTCTCATATAAGCTAGATATGTCAGCATCCAAACAGGACGACTCAAGTGCAGTACAAGAACTACTCTAGAAATATTTTATTTCCCAAGAGAGATAAAGAAAATGTACTTTTTCAACAAACTTTCTTGAATAAGCAATCAGGATACTGGGATACTGGAAAGAAAAAGAGACGAAAAAAAAAAAAAAAAAAAGGCTAACCCATGCAACTAATAATTCTTAAAAGATTCAGTAATTTATGATTAGCAAAAGGGACCAAAGATGCAGGAGCACAGCTGTGAATATTTTTTGTTTTCATGTTAGTGAATGTTTTGGTCAAGTAGGAAGTTAGATAATATGTCAAGTTAATCCAGAATGTAAGTCACAGCAGACAAATAATGCATGCGCACGCGCACACACACACACAAAAGTGAGGCAATAAGTTAATATGCTAAATCAGAAGGCAAACGAGCAAAGTTTCCAAGATATTGGAAGGGAAGATGTGGGGATATGGGGATATGGTGGTAAAATCCTGACAAGGGAACAAGGTTAGATACAACTTCATCTCCTTCTCCATGCCCTATCAGTAGCACTAGAAATTTATTAGTATCTTCTGCACTGCTTCTGGCAAATCTGGCCTTGAAATAGAGTATTCTATATACCAACTTACTAACCATAACTGCAACAAGAGATATCATTATGCCAAAACTTAAAGTAATCATTTTGGAATATACCAAGGAAACAATTAGCAGCTCACAGAATGTGGCTGTTAATGGATAATATTAATGCAGTGCAAAATAAATATATATATATATATATATATGTTTTGGAAAGCTCAGGGAAGCACCAGATGAAAAGACAAAGCAGCACACAAATAGTAAATGGCATGCCAAATAGACAGCGGGACATCAGTGAATGCAACAGACTACAGAGACATTCCCAGCACTGTGGAAAAGAAGAAAACAAAACTGAAAACCAGACAAATTTAAATTATATAGACAAAACATCATTAAGACAGTTGAAAGTAGAGTATCAAGGGAAACTATCTATGCTTAAAATTGAGAAGTGATACTGCCTTAGCTAAACTACCACTGAATACATGAACTTAGTGACACTGGATATAGGACAATAAAATTTCTACAGATAGCTGCAAGACCTAAATTAAGAGAGAGAGGACGGGAAAAAAATAAAAATAAAAAATAAATAAAAATAAAAAGCCAAGTACTCACAGCAAGACTTTGACAGCATGTCACAAACTGTTATAATGAACTTGCTAAAAAAGACAAAATGTATTGAAGGGCTGGGATATTTTTAGATGTGTTATACCAGACAGAGCACTCTGAGGACTTCAGTCCTTGCCTTAGAGAGCAGGAGGTGTCCGGTGGCTTTTAGCAGACTGGGAGCTCTGTCAGGTTAGCTGCCTGGTTTCTTACAATCCCAGGAGCCTCCTCTTGGTGCTTCAGGCACCTGGTTCTTAATAATATGTGTATGAACTAAGAAAGAAAAGGAAAGAAAGGAATCAGAGAAGTCGAAAGACATTCCTGAAGTCAGAGAAACCAGAAGTTGAGTAAATGACACAGTAACTATTCAGAAACATAGGTCTAAATTGTTTAAATGAGGTAGTGATTAATACTACTAAATACCAAGAAATGGAAGGAAGAATGAATTCCAGCACTTCAGTGCAGAAAGACTGACATATTATATGGTAATTATCTTACTACATGTTGAACAATATAAAGTAAATACTGATGCTCGGGTGGGGGAATCTGAGAGAAAATTATCGATCAGAAAGACCAACAAATAAATTTGTATTTATATTACTAATCAGTGAGTGTCCTGCTGGCTTTAGGAAATATCCAGGCAAAGACAAAACAAAACCATGGCAGATAAGGACTACAACCTCACTGATCTTTTAGAAGGAATCAGAGAAGCAAATCTAAAATAAAATATAAATAAGATGGAAATGCATTTAATTGCAGTATCATATTTGGGGCACTTATTAATCTTCTGCTGTAATATAAATATAAAAATACCAGTGAACACGGCACAATAGATACGTGTGCCTAAAACTGTGAAATAGATTCAGTGATAATACTTCTTATTAGATGGATGCAAATGCTTTGAGGCGTGTACCAGACAAATAAGAGCTGTAGCTACCTTGCTTTTGAGCCAGACTCTGTAAATCTAGCTGCTGGTCACCAGCTATCCTGTCTTATGCTGTGATGTGAATAAATAGGCAAATTTCAGTGTAATGCCAATGAGTCAATGCTTGTGGCTTTTTTTTAATGAAAGGAACAGCTGGTAGCTTTCGTTTCAAGGTCCCTATGGCAAGCTGAACAGAAATACATACAAATGGAAAAGAACATCAGGCAACTGTTTTTGTGTGTATGAAATTCATACATGCATTCAAGGATAAGAAACAGAAAACAAGAAAAAAACGTCAAAAGGTATTTTAAAGTATACTCTCAAGCATCTTTAAAACATGTTATTGAAAGAAGGATGCAGTGAGCAAGGTCACTGATTTCCTTCGTGAAGCAACCCTACAGTAGAAAAACAGAGCTTTTGAATAGGTAGATCCTCAAGCAGATTAGAATAGAGAACTATGGGGGAAAAAATATCTAAATAACACTGTACCAGTTCCAAAATGAGGACATAAAACAACAACAACCACAACAAAAAGTAATCAAAAAAAAAAAAAAAAAAAAAAAAAAAAAAAAAAAGTAAAAAAAAAAAAAAAAAAAAAAAAAAAAAAAAAGCTAGCTTAAGGTACTACCTATTCTCTCAGAGGAGCTGGAAAGCAAGAGAGAAGGCTCACTTTATTTCTGCTGTTTGATAGAAGTGTATATAAAACAGCCCGTTCATAATATCAGAGCACTAAGAACAGAAACTTCCCCAAGAATACCTTGAATCACTTCTGAAATTGAGACCTTTTTCCAGAAAAATAGTGACATCTATAGCAGGTACACTATGAGTAGAGAGGTATGGAGGACAGACACTGTTTTCACACCAGATTCCCTATTTCACATCTGAGCTGCTTTACAAAAAAAAAAAAAAAAAAAAAAAAAAAAAAAAAAAAAAAAAAAAAAAATTTGTAGGAAAACATCTCATTTCAGAAATTTCACTTTACATTGTGGTGGGAATACCTAATGTAGTTAAATTTAAAGATTTTAATGGGGTCATTTCAAATAAAAACTTGAAATAAAGTATCTTTCTCATTGAAATTGCTCTAACAAGCTCATGTACATGAATCCAATAAGCTGATAAATAATTGCTGTATACAGCAGAAACAACCTCTTTATTACAGAGTGCTGTTTAGATTTCTGGGAACCAGGCAAGCTCCCAGACACTACCACAGTGATCATTTTAGACCCAGCAATGACACATTCTAGGCATATAGTGCCAAACTGCATGGTTTTTATTTGCACATTTTAATTGGGGTAAGTCTGTACAGCTTGCCTAAGAGAGGAACTCCAGCCACATCACACTAAATGAGAGACAGTCTAATGGCCACACTCACCAACAGCTGAACATATTAAACCAAAATAAAATAAATCAAAGAAAATCTCTGATGAAACAGCACTCTCAGTGAGGGTCTTAACAACACTGCTGTGTAATGGTGGGTGTCAAATTGTGTGTCTACCTCAATGTTATCAGACATTACCTTATTACAGCTAGGTGTAACAAAAATGGATGCTCAAAAGTCAAAGCCTACTCTAACTAGCATATGTAAAATTGTCAACAGTTCCAGTTTTTTTGGGGGTTGGTTTATTTTTAAGAAAAGTAATGTATTTGGAAGGAAGTAGTACATTAAAGAGATAATAGTCATTCACATATCATGGCAGAGGATGGATATATATTTTATGAAAACATGGATGTATCACTCCATTACCTACAGAATACAGAAATACAGACAGGGAAGACATGTAAGAAATACAGACAGGGAAGAATTATGCATTTCTTTGAGCCACAAATGCGAGCTGCATAGCAACACTAGTCCAATCCCAGCAAACAGCAGACTCTCCAGCACAGCATCACCCAAAACCCAAGAGGTTTTTAATCCCTCCAGAATGCCAGATTGAGAATTATGCCTGAATAACTTTGTACAGAGAAGAACCTTGAGGAAGAAAAAAAAAAAAAAAAAAGGCAATTTATGAGCTAGTCATTGCTGCTGAAGAGAGAGAGGGGGGAAAAAGTGGTTTCTGCAGGTTTATTTTTAAAGTGGTACAACTTTTGGGTATAAACTAAATACATGAGCAGTTTATAAAACTCATGATGATATCATTAATGTTAAAGTAGACCTGCTGCAAACTATACAAGATCTGTTTTACATCACGGCAATATAATGTTTCAAACTAAGCATTAGGACCGTGTCATCTGTATCTTATCTAACATTAGAAAAACTAATTGTAAACAGAGCAATAGGAAGAGGCTAAGAAGTTTGCTTGGAGAACATTTTCTGATCTGCAGGGTGAATCAGTTCTTGCATGTCTGGATGAGCAGGGATTTGTGGAAGAGAGGGAAAGGGAGTTTCTTCCTTATGAACTTCTCGGCTTTCACCTCGGGCACTGAGAAGCATTACAGGATTGACAGGTTGCAGCATATGTTTCTTCTGACAGCAAATATCAGTCGCATTCTGCTCATGATACTCAGAAACAACACATGGTAACTTACTGGGATGAGCAGAAGGGTTTCTACAGAATATTTTGGTAACCCTGATCCTACTAGAATAATAGAATAAATTCAGGGTGAGCAAAGGGTACATTTACAGTGATAGCTATGCAGACACGTCCAGGCCTCCTTTACAAGGTTCTAGCTCCATTCAATTCCAGTTTATTCAGGAAGTTTCACTTTCAGAGAAGAATTTTGGTCTACCTGCACTCATCTCTATGGACACATTCCAAAGAGAGAGTGACTATACATGTGCCACATAATTCAATCTGTTTTTTTCTTTACCTCCTCCTATACAATAGCATTAGTAATAAACCCAGTGAAATTTTCACTACACATAATTTCTTTCAACAGAGCATTATGGACAAGCTACTTCAGCCTCTTACCATCTCTGATGTGTTCCTGAGCCATTCAGAAGATACAGACTAGCTCTGAGGATCTGTGCATCCTAGCTCACAGTACTCTGAACATCAGCACAGTTCTCCTACACAAGAGTGCTGTAAAATACAGCACTGTACTCAGTGTAGGAGCAAGCACAAATAACTTACGGGCATGAGGAAAGGGAAGTACTACCAAACTATGTATTTTACTGGATGGAAACCTCAAGCATCACCTGTCTATTTCTTTTTTCTTTAAAAGTGAAAGATCATCCCACTTGAATTGGGAAGTTCTGAAGAACATAAGTTGCACAATTACCAATGGCCTTGTGTTGTGTTATTCCAGCTACTCTGAAAAGCATTCTGCAACCAAAAGGTACTACCTCCTTTTATTTCATGTTTGTCTGGCAAGAAGTAATGATAGATTTATTTTAATGCATCAACAAAGTGCCAACACTGTGTCAGATCAAAGGGAATGCTTACTTGAAATCACGGAGTTAATACTATTTTGTTCCTGTGTTCACACAGACTAAAAATTCATTAATGTATAAGGTAACAATAGCAAAGAGTTTAAAAGCTTTTCTCTGTGAGTGCATGTATGTCTATAATAATTCTGTAATTGCTGTGTTAAGCCCAGTAGATTTCTAAACATGCTATCATCCCACTTTCTTCCCAGGCCCAGATAAAATCTGCTGACTCACAGATAAAAACAAAATATTACAGAGTTTAAACTAAACTAAATCATGTTTGTCTAGTGTAAGGAAGAAATGATACTGTTAAGAGAAGATGGTGGGAAACATTTCTCTGTGCTATCAGATATTACCTACTGCTGCAGTCAGATTATTGAACTAGGTATACTAGTGATTTGCTCTGTCTCAAAACTTGTTGAAATTCAGTGTTCATTTTGTAAAAGTTGTGGGTTTATTTGAAGTGTTAGATTTTCATGTATCTCCTGACAAGGATCAATAGTTACAATCCGTCCTTCCACATTAAAGATCCAAAGCAAATAGGCAGTGCTTCACAGCTCATGATGCAATGTGGCATAATAAAACCTGCCATATTGACAGAAGTACAATGTAAAGCAAAATATGATATAAAATATTACACTGAATATTTGGAACAATTCCTGTGGGTCTCTAAAAGGGTACATGTTTCTAACACAGAAAAAGCAAGCAATAGTGTAAAAAAAAAGTATGAATAAATGAAAAAGATGTTAAAGCTCAAGTCACAGTGTAGTATCTTTTCTATTAGATCTACTTTTTCTTCTATAAAAGCAAAAAAATACAGATGTCTAAACTATATTCTTCTGTGTATTTAGAAAAAAATGAAGTGTTCTTTCGCAAGACATGTGGCTATAGCAGTGTTTTCCTTTGTTGGATATCTAGACTTAAAATGGATATCAGTCACACTTCTCTAACTCCTTTTTACATAAATTTATCATTTTAAGGTGGGGAGGAAGACAAAATAATGGCATAAATCTCAGATCTTAGTGAAAAAATGACATTGTGTCCAGGAAATCTTGCTTTGTGATGTGGCAGCCAGGTAACCAACCACTCTGAGATCATTGCATTTGGTCTCCTGAGAAGTAAAATTATCCATAACTCCTCTGAACAGTAAATAACCACGTTTTCTTTTCTTTTAATTGATCTAAGCTTAGAAAAATATTTTACCAACAGACAAAGCACTAAGCTTTTTTTCAAACATATGGGCAGAATACTCATTCCAAATTGAAGATCAATAAATCAAAATAATGTATTTGGTGGTGAAGAGTTACTGGGATCAACTGTCTATGCACACTGGATTGGGCACATGGCACATTTTTACCTAGCATTAAGCCAATATTATTTGGAGAGGAGAAATACCTTCATCCAGACTGCTTCTCTGATTTACAGGATTTGAACATGATTCTCATGCTGCCCCAAAGAGCAGTCTCCAGTCAGGCAGTGAACCAAATAAGCTAAAATTCCCTTACTTTGAGGAAAAAAAAAAAAAAAAAAAAAAAAAAAAAAAAAAAAA
>CM021765.1:130155350-130173224 GCA_011076525.1 Nettapus auritus | reverse complement strand
AAAAAAAAAAAAAAAAAAAAAAAAAAAAAAAAAAAAAAGTGATATTG
This sequence comes from Nettapus auritus, assembly GCA_011076525.1. NCBI lineage: Eukaryota > Metazoa > Chordata > Aves > Anseriformes > Anatidae > Nettapus > Nettapus auritus. The sequence continues at coordinate 130,173,177 of CM021765.1, read as the reverse complement.
AATGGCCCAATTATCCCTATCAAAGGGCTAACACAGCTCTAGATCATTAGGATTTGTAATGTGCTTAATCTCATGCTGCTTGGTAGTTAGACCATCGGTCTGAGAGATAAGTGGACTCGTTCTCCATGCAAATGAGAGATCCAAAGGTCTCCCTGGAAGAGTTTTAATGTTTGTGTTTTGGTTTTTGGTTTTTGTGGTTTTGTCTTTTTTGGGGTGGGGGGGGGGGGGGAGGAGGAGGGGCAGGGAGGATCAGCGCAACCATCTATACTTTGTGCAATTCACAGGCAGTTTCAAGAGTTCAAGGGCAGGGTCTTGTGCCTCAGGGACATGTTCAGGACCTTGGATTTTTTTCTCTGAGCCTCACCTGCCGTAGTCACATCTCTTTCTTTCTGTTTCCTGCTGGACTTAACTCGTCTTTGTCTTTAATATTTATAAACATTAGATATTTACATGCCCTTCACATCACTGGTGGTCTTGACTGAAATGTAAAGCTGTAGGTATGAGTGAAGAGGTGACAAGAAGGGACCCAAGAGTCCTCAAAACCCAGAGTCCAATCTTATTTACAAATATATATATATTACTATCTGATCAGAAAATAAAGTGAGTTATTTTTAAAACTTTGAGAATACCTTGCTTCACAGTTACAGTATAAGTCCTTTGGAGAAACCTATGGAAAGACATTTCCTTGACATTCTTCTTCACTTTGAGTACTCCTGATTCTGGAGCTGTTATATATACATCAGGTACATCAGAATACATTAAACAACATTTCTTATAAGCCACTAACTAATTATCTGGCTAAACCTGAACTAATTCTGAATAGAGCCAGTGTGTGGTCTTTGCTTATATGTCATTACTGACCTCCAACCAGGATAGATAAAAGTGAGTTGACTGCGTTACCTTAAGTGTTTCCTTGTTCCATCTGCAGGTTTCTGCATATCCCATTACAAAGTGCATGTGAACTGCCTGGTTAGCTGGATCAGATTCAGCTGAGGTGAAAAGGGTCAATGCCCTCTGAACAAGAATAACTCAGGAAACAACAATATGGATTTCCCCAGTGTGCTGAACAAGATTTCTATGGCCTAAGCTGGTATCTCCTAGGTTTACTGGGTTCTCATCCATTCAGCAAGTTACTTCTATGTTGCTCTGTGTGATAAGTGATATGAACTATCAATGTCCCCTTTAAACATGTGGACAATTGCCCATTAACTTTTAGGCTGAGAGCTACCTCCACTTACAGCCATGAAGTGGGAGTGTCTTCCTCTTCTTCCTTACCTGGACCAGAATAAAGTTAGTGACCAAGAAACCAGCTCAGCATTCTGTCTTAAATATTCAGAGTTTCTTGTCGTGTTTTTCTTTTTCTTTTTTTTTTTTTTTTTTTTTTTTTCAATGTTTAATAGGCCAGATCTTTTTCCTGTTCTGCATTGAAAAGCATGCCTACATCACAAATACAGTTTAGATCTGGTCAGTTCATTATCCTCACTAACAACAGAAGAATCCTCTTTTTAAATTCTCTGTGAAACTAATTTTTTTTTTCTGTCTTGCACTTGTTCAAAGCCTTATGGAATAGACATGGTGTGTTTTAAGCAAGATCAGTAACAAGAAAGCCAAGTCTGTTTTTAAATGAATTTGACCATACAGTCTCTACTACAGTCAAATGACCATCCTCACTCACAGTGTTTCTCTTTTGCAAAATGATAAACAAATAGCTTTAACAGATTTAATACAAGGGAGATTTTTCCATCTCCCTGTGGATCAGCCACACTTCCAGGAAGGATTTAATTTAAGCTGTACACTAAATCAGAGTTAATGAGAGAGTGCTACCTTCCTAGAAATGTCATCTTGCAGAGGGGTACTTCCGGGAATGCTATTGCAAAAACATGGCTACAACTCATCAGTAAAGAGGCAGGTCTAGATTCAGCCTCTTCTCTAATCAAGGGAAAACTTTCAGCACAGAGGAGTCTTGCTGAGGATCTGGCACCTAGGACACAGAGTTTTGCCAGTTTCCAGTGCTCTAGCTGGTCCTGCTCTATTCTCCAGCCCTACTGAGAAATCCTTATCCTGTCACCCCAGAAAACCAAACCTCTGCTTCTAGGGCTTGGGGAAGATGTGTGGGAAGGAAAGGAAAAGCTTTTATCTATGGCCCCTTTGTGAGTGCAGCAAAGCCAGAGACATGTTCCCAAGGGTTGGGAAAATGCTGTGTGCTCTGGGACTGAGCCACTTCATATGAAATCCAGTGCTAGTAGAGGAGATGGGACTCCAAGTTGCTCATGGCAAATCTAGTCTGACTCGATATAAAATTCAGACATTTCTGTCATATGTTAATTTTATCCTTTAGTGTATTTTGCATCTCAAGGAGAAAAAGCCCATGGAAGAACCTACCTTATCCACACTGATTATGCAACCATCAGTGATTAAGGGAAATTTTACAATGAAGCTTTCTTTAATCAAAAAGTGTAAAATGTATTAATAGTTAACAGTAAACATCCCTGCACTGTTTAAAAATATAGAGTTGTGTATTTGCATGTTTGTGGAAAGAAGTGCAAATGAGTTTTGTTTGAACAGCAGAAGCATCCATCAAAGCAACACCAACAATTTTCACACTTCAATAATTAACATTAATGAGAAAGCCACTCTGGAGTGACTCCCCTATGCGGTAATCAGCTTGGACTAGGCTGAACCAATATGGAACAAAAAGATATTCCCCCATTCTTCTGATCATGAATTTATCTGCTCTTTCCCCATCTGAAATAAATTAACAACTAAACCATACACAGTATATGTAGGTCGCACAATTGATGTACTACCTACTTCAGCCTCCTGAAAGAATTCATTTGTTAATACTTAGCAGCTGTGACAGTTCCCCTGCACTGGAGTCATCTGTCCAGAGTGTAATGTAACAAAGCTGGCTGCTTCTTTCCAGCAATAGCCTTTTCTGAAGAATAAGATGAACAGGTGTTCTTCACATCCCCGAGATATGGCTCTGTGCTCTGAGATGCCATTTCATAGTCCAGCTGCACTGTTTGCTTCAGATATGCTGGGGCACAACAAAATGCACTGTCATTATCATTTCTCTGACAGAGTGTGGGTGTAAATAATTTGCCCACATTAGAGAAGCTCTGGGGATCTCCATGGAAACATTTAATCATTGACATTCAAGCTCCTGGTGTTGATAAGGGAAGCAGCTGACCTATTACTAATGGTTCATCAAGGTAGGAAGCAAGATTTTTTTTTTTTTTTGTCTTGACCTGGCTAGAAATGATACAGTGATAGCACATGCTGTTATATGTTTCCTCTCTTCCTTCTTTCTCCTCCTGAGCATAGCTTGTAGTTTTATATATATATATATATATAAAATTTATTTTTCTTTTTCTCAGTTATGTCATATTGGGACAATGTGGGATAGATCTGACTGAGGAAATGCCAACCTCTCAAACCACCCTCTAAAGTAACACACCTAACTTTTTTTAAAGTTTTTAATACGTAAATCCAGGTAGGTCCTTGGATCTTGAAGGGAAAATGGCAGAGACCCCTGCAGGAAGTCACACTTAGGTGTCAGAGCAGTTCTTGCAGCATCCCTAGCATGAACATGCACACCCACTGATCCACACAAGAGTAGTTCCATTGGAGCCTCTAACAAACCCAACATCTACATGTCCTGTGCAAGAGAGGAACTGATTTTAATGGGCACCGCTGTGCTTGTTGTAGGCTGCATTTGGATTGCCATTGCCTCATCCCTGGCAAATCCCCCCTGTACCAGAAACTGATGTGCCAGAAATTCAGGCTGGTCTAAACTTCTAACCAGTCAGCAGCTCTTCCAGATTCCTTACTCTCAGCTACCAGACCACTTCCAGCACACGAGCCAGCATCCTGGTCTACAGCAACTCCTTGTTAAGTCTTTCCTCACAGAGCAGCCTAGACCCACCACCAACCAGAGACCTCCCCTTTTATATTTGAAGTGACAGCCAAGCCTTAAGACAAACACTTCTGTAGGCTGGTTTTGTTTTGAACTGACAAAAGTCTCTAGTAGTGCTCTGTCAGTCTGAAACCCAGTCTTCCTATGCCACCCAGTTTCCACTGAGATGGTGGCACCCTGATGTGGCACCTATATGATCAGCTGTACTCCAGCTGTCAATTAGTCACAGTTTTGTCCCAGATTTAGGGCTGATTTTGTGCTGGCTCTGGCTTTGGGTTGTGCTTCATTACAGAATGTGATTTGCCTTAGAAGAAAACTCTTAAGTATCTGGCTTGTCTTGTGGGAAAAAAAACTCATCATTCTGTTGCTGTCTTTATTCCAGAATAATTCACAGGATTCATTCTCACTAGGGTAACCATATATAGCTCTTCTTACATCTAACTTAAATGATTGGATGCAGAAAGGATAGAAGGTCTTACACTACTACGTCATACAAATTAAACACTTATGACTGTTTGGCCCATGTACAATTAGCAGATTAACTCTGTGTCATTCCTTGTAAAATGAAACATAACATTTTGGTTGCAAACCCCACTATTACATGTGCCATCTTTGCTATTTTTATGGCACCTATTCAAGCATGTGATGGGGTAGAATCTGGAGATTCTTCTGTTTTTAAACTTACTCTCTATTCACTACCCTTACTCATTATAGGCCTAGGGTCTAGTTAAGTCTGACTACAGCTCAGTGTCAGTTTAAGTCCATATGAGGACCATGGACTGGGTCAGATGACAGGGTGCTTTCCTGCCTCTGCTGTAGCTCTGCCACCTAATTGGGAAACACTGGGGCAATATTTTGTCTTGTGACTGTGAAAGCAGTGACTTGGTATTTCTGCAGTAGAATAGATATAACATCAGAATAACTGTGATTTTTATGTAGAAAATAGTTAGAAGGCTAGCTATTACGCAATCAGAAATGAATCTCTTTTCTTCCTACCTCTGGACACTGACAGGGCAAAGAACTGTAGCACCAACTTGCACGGAGACTGCAATTGATAGAAAGAAGCCTGCCAGAAAATGGAAGATTTGGGCCTCTTCTAGCATACATCCATTAAAAGTTCTTAATGCATACTGCCTATGGATGGTATTCCTTTTACTACATGCTTTTAGAATTCATAACCCAAGCAAGCTTTTTAAATAAAACTTTGCTCATTATCATAACACTGGAGTTTTTAAATGCTTAGAACAGGCTGCCTTATCCACATAAGAGGTGTATAAACACCATCAAAGAAGGGGCCCTTCTGCCTGTCAAAAGATGAAAACATAACATCATGCTCATTAGCAGAATTTGACTATTTCAAGTAGGATATGCATACATTTTAGTGTTGAAGGTCCTGGCTTCAAATGCAGCTTGAAATGCAATCAGTCAGTGTCGCTCACATGCCATTTACCTCAGATTTTACACCTTGTAGATTTAAAAGACTTACTTTCTGATCTTATGCAATAGGTTTCATTCAAAAGTATTAGGTTTTTATTTGAAAGCCAACTGTGTGTTCTGAGTTTTCTATTCTCTCATATTGCTGAGACTGATTTTGGATTTTTAGTTCTTTAAGAGTGTGCCCCTGGACTGGCACTTTCTTAATTGATTTCTCCTTAATTGCTACCCCTTAGCCTCAAGAGTTTGGAGGCATAATCTGGTGTAGTGAAACATTGTTTCGTGCATGTGCCAGAGGTAAGAAATGTATTTATCATCTAGCATTTGTGTACTCTCTTTATCTTCAGTGACACCCATTATGTGGGAGAGGCGTTGGGGTAGAAAGTGAAAACCTCAGTATACTGGCACCTTAAGTGCTGAACTGTGCATTAGGAATGGAGAGAGCTCTGCTCATGCTTCCAGACGTTCAGAGATTTTTGGCACATACTGTTTTAACCTCCTGCAGTTTAAATACGTTTAACATTCTCTTTCCCTTTTCCCCATAATGACTGTAATGTGTGATTTTGTTTTATCTCAGTAATCATATCCTTTTCCCTCTGAGAACCAGCTCAGCACAGCACCCCAGATACAGGCGTAGGAAGAACAGGCTTATCTGTTTGTACAGAATGTGCCATTGCTTGTTACCATAGAGCTAATGCTACTTAACAACATTTAAATAATAATTTATATTGTAAAATATAACTTACTCTGTTGTGACCTGATAAGACTAACTGCCATTGATTATTTGTCCATAATATTGTCCATGGATGTTTAAAAACAGGTACAGGAGTTAAAAAAAAAAACAAAATAAACAAAAAAAAAGGGGGGGGGGGGGGGCGGGGAAACATTTTCATAATAAGAAACATTGGTTGCTGAGCTTGTCAGTATGTACCCAGGCTCACGAGGATTTCAAAAACATTCGTTATCAAACAGACAGTATTCTTTCCAAACTACATCCTTCCCCACTGAGCCTCAACTGCCAAATTACTTTTGTATGTTAGCTAGGCTAACTCAATCCTAAACTCTTTTCATGTTCTCTTTCTTTATGGGACTACACAAAACCTAGGGTGAGGTATATGTGGGAGGTGTCCCGGTCCATAGCAGGAGTGTTGGAATTAGATGATCTTTAAAGCCCCTTCCAATCCAAAACGTTCTGTGATTCTGTGTGCTTAATAAGTTTGATACCATGGCATATCTACAGTTAGATACACCTCACAAACTACATATTACATCCAGAGGGGTGAGTGCTGCAGGAATAGGGTACATGGCTGTGGGGAGGGTGATAGAAGAGCACCTTTAGGACAGTACACAGGCATCAGTAGGAAAAAATGAAATAAAGGCTTGTCTTTCAAGTCCCACTTTTTCTGTTGTCTGGATGCTGCAAATACAAAACCTTTCTGTTTACACGGGTCCACAAGCCAAAACCCACCTTCTCAAGATAGCTGTCTAGACCCTTGTTTTTAAGAGTGGAGAAGGACTTCTACTCTTCAGGTAGGAGGAACCACTCTTTTTCTCTCTACTCCAGCTTTCCAGCACCTACTAACAATTATCAGAATGCTAGAAATTGGAAGCTTAATTTCCCTTTATTTCTCTTTTGAGTAAATGAGGCTTCAATTCCTTTTCAGTGTTTCAGATGAATTCAAAGGTGGATGGACAGTCAAATAAGAAATAAATCACTAAATATGTCTAAATATTGGTTTTAAGAGGAGAGGAGTTCTGTAGGACTGGAATTTGACCCTTAGCCCCTTGGGCCTATAAAGTGCCCTACTTAGGCATATAGGGTTTCCCTGACATAAACCTGGTGTAACACAGTAGTGCATTAGGCCTTTGGTATTTTGATATTTACCAGGTGTGCTCGAATAAAGGGCAATTTAATTTTTGCAGTAAACCAGTTCTACTTGCCCAATTTCACTTTTCTGAACATCAGTTACTGATCATTATATTCAGCTAGTATTATATTTAACCATCCAAAGAATTACGAGCACTTAAGTTCCATTGACTTCAATAGCATTAGCTAGAATGAACAAAAGCTAAGGGAGTAGGTAGGTCTTTGGATGACCAGGCTCACTTTACACTGAACAGTAAAATCTACATCTAAAATTTACAATGTCAGACTCACAACTGGTGTAATTCTGGTGGCATTCTATAGGGAAGAACATGGATATTCGTGGAAGGTAGGGGCATGCTTGATTACACTATTATCATCTGGTATTTAGAATAAAATTAGAGAAAGAAAAAACATCATTAACCAGCGGTGAACAAGTTTTTTTATTACTTTAGATGGAACTTTGGCAGTTGTTACTGTAAGGACATTTCTATATATACAGTGTAAATACCAAGTAGATATCAAGAAAACAAAACAAAAAAAGATATTTGTATTAAATAACCTCCTAGGGATTAAAGAATTCTTTCCAAAATCGTGGCTCCTCAAATAGATCAGTAATACTTTTCCTTGACTTTTTTTTTTTTTTAAATATAGTTATGTGGGTTTTGTCAAAAAAAAAAAAAAAAAGAGAAACTAATGGCATTAAAACTTGAAAATCTTAATTATGCAAGTAGTATGAGAACTACACTAAATGGTTCAATATAATATATAGAAAACATGTAAAAGACAATGCTCATTCTGTATGGTTATTGACACAATCTGAGTAGTGTAATATAATACACTTCTTAATACGATCCATTCCAGACAGAAGGTAGCCAGAAATTTTGCCAATTCTCGGTATAATGTTTGCTCTATGTAAAACTAAACTCAGCCCAGAAGAAACCAGAATAATTTTCTGGGCTGTGTTTAATAGCGGTATAAGTTATTTTTGTTGACAGAGTGCCCAGAATCTGCTATTAAAACCAATTTTAACAGGTGCTGTAAAAATTAATTTCAAGTAACTTGTTCAGAATACCTTATCAACTGAGTTGACCTGACAGCCAAACATGAATGTTGCTAAGAATGACGCAATTAGTTATATTTCAGCCAAAATCATGGCTGAAAATAGAGGAATAACTTCGAGAATTGGTTAAAACAGTTCTATGTGCATTCTGTATCACACATGCATTTGAAAGTATTTTTGTTCATTTTACCAAATAAATGATGTGGCTTTCCACATCTCTGTGAAGTCATTTCCATCTGTGGTAGTATCTGACACTGATGTCCTCAGACAACATAGGTGCACTCTAAGTGCAACTACAAGCAGAACTATTCTATAAGAAAATTATCTTTTTTGTTGTAGACAGAATAGCTAAAGCTAGCCTATGAGTCACTTCACCTTTTTTTGCCTAGACTTTTCAACCTGTCAAGTAATTTATTATGTTTCCGAAGAAATATTAGTTCTAGAGAAAAGACAGCTCTTTACAAAGGTTGGCATCAGAGCCTGAGAAGAACTTCAGATAAATTTCAGTTCCAAACATTATAGGTATTTTGTACATTTTTGGCTTTGGGTTTGTCCTTTTTCTTTCTGGGTTGGAAACTTGTTCAGTTTCTGACTAGTCTTTGTGAATTTTGTTATACTGTGTGTATTTGTGTCCACTGATATATTAATGCGTTCAAGAAGCTAGATTATGAATTAGATGTTTTTTCTTTCATTTTATCAGACCAGAAAAGGAGTGTTATGATTCCTTGTACATCTGTGCTGAGCTTTCCCTTAATGGTTTCTGTTTACTTTTTTGTGAGTATTTCAAGACGCAGGTTCTTTTGTTCTGGTCCTATGTGACTGCTGCTGTGAAAGCTGTTTGCAGTGGGTCAGCAATCTTTCCATCTAGTCCTACTGGTGGTGTATTTTCTTTGAATAACCACAAAAAATAGTGCATTGTAATTCTGCTTTTTAAGGCTGCAATGATCTGAAAGCTCTCCATTCCTACTTAAATGTATATATATGGATGCTATATAGTTGCTATTTCATGATGCACATTTATCTAAATACAAATCAAGTATTGTCCGCAATGGCTTTTTTGTGTTTTCCTCATGGACAAATAGTTCAAAGGTAAATGCTGATCTGTGTTAAGTGCACCTGAATGAAAATTACCTTTGAGAAGATAATTTGCAAAGAGAGGAGCACACATCCCAAAAGTGGTGCTGTTGAAAAGTGCAATTTTAAATTAGAAAACAGTCTGTGGACTGTTGCTAGATAGAGAATACACAGTCCAAGAATATGCCTTATAATCCCAATTCAGTGATCACACCTGGACTATAGAAAAACTCCAAAAACTTGCATGGTTCCCATTCATGGATGCTCCTGTCTAACACCAAATGGGACAAAGAGGGAGCCCCACTAATAGTCAGTATGTAGCAGATGAATTTTGTTGTTGCAATTATTAAATCAATATTTTTATTAAAAACTATAATTTTAACAATCAAGCTAACACAGATTTTCTCCTAAATAAGTAGAAATATATTGTTAAATATTTTGAGTATGTTGATTTATTGTATATTTTCTAAATTGCATGAGAAGGCGAGATATATGCAGTAGTACTGAGGCATAAATTCTTGCTACAAACATAATGACTTATCAGGCTCTTCTTCCCAAGAGCAATTTAAAATTATGTCTGGTACAATTTACAGCCTGTGGAAAAGAGGTAGCACCAGAAAAATGAATTATTCTTGTGATCGTGCTTTGTTGGTTTTGAATCAGATCAACATTTGAATCAAAGGACCTTTTTGGGTGTTGTAGTAATATCCCTGTAAGAAGGATATTCTGTTTTGCTATAACATCAAATGAAATAACCTGTCAAAAAGCATCCTTATCCATTCAGTAAGCAGAATTGTAAGATAAAACGCATGCATGGCTCCTGTTGAACATGTATTTCTGAGTCACTTACTGCTTTCATCTCTTTCAGTTTCTTTTAAATTTAAATAGCTTCTAGTCCATATCAGAGACCTTATTTGAGGCAGTCTTTATCAGCACTACTTCAACGCTAATGTTTCAAAGATCTTAGGTGCAACTTTCCTGAGACACAGCAGATAAGACTAACAGATATGAACAAAGCCTGTGGGAGGCATCCCAGCTCCGCTTTTTGTTGGGTGCAAAAAAACCCTGAAGGGTGGAAATCATAATATAGAACATGGATTCTTGGTCAACTGTTTTACCAGTGTGCAACTTGTGGTCCTAAAATAATTTAAAGCCCACATATCCTGAGTATTCTTCTTGGTCTGGTAACAATTTTGGAAGTTGTTCTAGGGAATGACTGGAGGCAGACCAGAAGCCTGGATGTATGACTTCTGATTTTCTTCTGGTCTGCCTCCTGACCATTGCATAGACAAAGAAAGCAGATGTATTTGCTGAGACAAGGAGAGTCAGTCTCCCTATAAATAATGTCTGGTTCAGGACCTATTAATGCATCTACATAAGTACAAAAACAAAGCATAGTCATTGTGGAAAGGTGCTACCATGTCCTGCAGTGGCTATAGTTCCCTGAACACCAATGGCTTTGTACCCACAGAGAGTTATTGTTGTCATCAGTAACAATCTAAGAGTGAAAATCTCAAGATAAATCATTGACTGCCAGGAGAGAGTTTCTGTCTACTGCTTGTTAGTGTCAATATTTTCCATTCACACGCTATACGGGTGGCTGAGAACTTCCTGGGAGAGTTACATGGGGCAGATGCTCTATATTTTTCTTTCAGCTCCTGCAAAATGCAGACAATATTTGAAGCTACCTTTTTATATGTACTAATAGGGAGCCTGCCTTGCCACATCTTGTTATCTTTCAGTTCCTCCTTTTTATTTATTTATTTTTTTGTTGTTGTTTATATGAACATATTTTTTAACGGGAGTTTTGAAATTTGCCTGAGGACAAGCAGTCATATTCTTTTAAGATACTGTTCTACACCCAGGACCTGTTTACCTTGATTTCTTCAGATTTTCAGGCCCCCAAGATTACTGTGAGATTACTGTGCAATATGAGGAGAGAAAACAGCTTTTGTGTATCTGCCAAATCTAGAGATCTTTATTGTCATTATATTTCAGTTACCTGTTGTATGCATACATAAAAGTCATAGTCATAAGTGATTGTTATCATAGAAATTTTCACTGAGAGGTATGTCTTGGGGTCACCTAGTCCAACCTCTCATTCAAACCAGGGACTACTCCCAGCATCAGCAAACCCTTTAGTCCAGTCACTTCTTGAAAACCTCCAGGCCCCATCATTACTGTTGCACTGGTATCCTGATGAAGAAGGTTTTCCCAGTGTCCAAGCTGAAACTACCAAGACATGTTCTGTAACCACAGGTTCTCACTGCGCTGTCTTTCATTAAAAGAATACACTGGCTCCACCATTTTTGTAATTACCCTTTGAGTTTTGTAGGTTGCAATTAAACTGCCATTTAGACTCTTCTTCAGTAGGCTAAATAAGCCCAGTCCTCTCACACAGTATCTGTACATCACATATCACAGTTCTCTATGTTGGTAATCCACTGCTGAACACTCTCTAATTTTCCTGCCATTGCTTTTGAGAACCAAAATTGAACCTCGTATTGCACAGGTTGCCAGGACCAAGTAGAGGCAAATATTTATTTTCTTCAGTCCGCCAGATATAATCCCCCTAGCAAAACTCATTAGTTTGATTTATTTGTGATGTGAACATGATGTTGCTTCATATTCATCCAAGTATCCACTTTTTAGTGAGGTCCTTTTCAGCAGGGCTGCTGGTCAGTCTGTTATGTAGTTGCTGTACTAGCACATGGGAATACTCATCCTGGATGCAGAATTTTGTACTTCTCTTTGGTGAACTTCATCAGGTTGCTGTTTGCACAGTTCTCAAATTTCCCAAGGTGTCTCTGGATTGAAACTGACATATATTGTATCAAGCATTCCCCATAATCTATACATTTACTGAGGATGTTTTTGTGTCACCATCCAGGTCACTAAGAATGACAATGAGTAACATGTACCTCTGGTGTCCATGTACAAGAATACTCTTCTCATTACCTTCAACCAAATGGACATCAAGTTACTGATCATGATTCTCTGGGCCTGTTATTCCATCCAGTCTTCTGGCAGACTATTTCTCCTGCCCATGCCTCGTGAGTTTCCAGATGAGAATACTGTGAGACAGTGTCAAAAGCCTCACTGAAATCAATGTTTACTGAAATCACCACTCTCCACTTAATTCGCCACATCACCAATTATTCTTCTACAGCAGGCCATCAGGTTGATAAATAAGATTTGCCCTTAGTAAATTTGTGTTGACTGATCTTAATTACTTTCTTGCCCTTCACATGCTTGGAAATTATTTTTGAGAGAACATGCTCCATGATTTTTCCAGGGACTGAAGCAAGGCTGAATGGCCTACAGCTCCCTGGGTCCTCCATCATCCTATTTTAAAAATGAGCAAAAGTGTTAGCTTCTTACCGTTTATCACAGACCTGCTCCATTTGCCATATTTTTAACAGATTATATCACCATTACACCAAAAGCCCTGTCAGCATTCTTAAATGAAACCCATCAGCTTCATGGATCACAACGTTTTCAGCTTCTCCAGGAAGTCTCTGACCTGTTGTTCCCCCACTGTTTGCTGAAACTATCCCTTAACAAACTATGCTAGCACAGAGGTCTGGGAAGAGGCTTTTTTTTGCAGAGAACAATACACATAGGTGATGATTATGTCTGCATTTTCCATATGGTTCATGGTTAACCTCTATCCCTCAATGAATACATATTTTTTTTCTAAGATGTCTTGCAAATAGCATAACTGTAAATTTTCTTATTGATGTGCTAAAAGTTCTTCACCTATCTTAGCTCCAGTCAGGCTCTGGCTATCTGGAAGTACTCAAGCAATGCTTTTTCTTTAATTTTTCTTTTTTTTCCTCTTTATCTCTTTCTCTCCCTCTTTCTCTTTTTTTTTTTTTTTTTAACCCATACTTTTTTTCTACATCTTTTATGTTTCCTTTTGTGTTTTAATTCAATAACAAGCTGCCTGCTTAGCCAAGCATAACTCCTGCCAAAATTTCCAGCCTTCCTGAACAAGATGGTTAACTTCTGGGATTTCAATAAGTTCTTGAAAAATCAACCAACATTGCTTATTAGAGGGTAAGTACATACTCTTTTGGCTGAAGATGACACGTATTGTGACTTGCGTTCCCTTCCCTCAGTTATTAAAAAATAAAATAAAAGCTTCTATAAAGGGTAGAAACATTATTGTTTAATTACCCAGTTAAACAGTTTTACTTCTTAAAATAACAGTGTAAAATAAGCATATGTACCAGAAAGAGATACTATAACTATATAAGGAGGAAGGAAGTTAAGGAAGACCATATGTATATTCACTTTCTGTAGAAAATTCTTTACTTACCTTTTTTGGGCATATCATTTGTTCAGCCATTCCTTTCCCTGTTCCAGAAGCCACTTCACCCCTGAGAGTTAGTCTACTGCTCAGCTGACCCTTGAGTCTTGAGCTATCTTAAGGTGAATACAACCTCCCAGAGGCTTTTCTTCCTTCTGTGAGATCTCCCGTTCTTGCACCTGCATACAGCCTCCTCTTCCTCCCTAGAGCTGGGTGCAGCTTTGCACCCTGGTCTGTCTGGTTGTGTAAGGCTTGTTGTGGTGCAGCCGACTGCTGCTTACCTCCCTCTGCAGGAAACCCATCTTAGCATGTCCTGTAGGACCAACCTGTTCCAGCTACTGCCCAGTTCCCTCTTCTCTCCATAAAATCCCAAACTGACCAAAGACTTCTGATCATATGACTTATATATGGAGTTGTCGTGGCTTTGGCTGGGATACTGCTTTTTTTTTTTTTTTTTTTTTTCATAGAAACTTGTGTTTTGGAGTTTTTATGAAAACAGTGGTGATAACACAGTGATGTTTTAGTTGTTGCAGAGCAGTGCTTACACAGAGCCAAGGACTTTTCAGCTTCTCATGCTGCCCTGCCAGTGAGGAGACTGGGTGTGCTCAAGAAGCTGCTAGAACCAGGACAGCTGACCCAAACTGGCCAGAGGAATGTCCCATACCATATGACAACTTGCTCAGCAATAGAAGCTGTGGTAAAGAAGGAGGAAGGGGGGGGGAGGGGGGGGAGGGGACGGGAGGGAGGGACGATGGGAGTGATAGTGATTGTCTTCCCAGGAAACCATTACACATGCTGAGCCCTGCTTTCCTGGGCTGAACACCTGCCTGCCAATGGGAAGTAGTGAATGAATTCTATGTTTTGCTTTGCTTGCATGCACAGCTTTTGTTTTACCTAGGAAGCTGTCCTTAGCTCAGCCCGGGAGTTCTCACACTTTTACCTTTCTAATTCTCTCCCCTATTCCACCTGGGATGAGTGAGAGAGCAGTTGTGTGGTACTTAGCTGCCTGTTGTGGCTGAACCACAACAAGAGTGTTGTCCTTTGTCTCCATCATGAGTGAAATATTTATTGTACCTTAATGTAGAACTGGAATTTGAATTCCCAAACAACCCAAAGCAGTTGATACGAATATTCTCTAAGCCCTCCATATCTATTTTATGCTTTTGAAGATGTTGAAAGCCAACATAACCTGCAGAAGATGTAAAAGTAATGAGTATTTGTAAGAGGTGAGGACTACAATTTCCCACTAAATGTTAAAGCAATCATTTTGTGGTGATGGGATGATGGCAGGATAATTAAACGCCTACTTCACATGCCTGATCTCTGCAGTTGTTGAGAGTGAGGGAGAACAGCTAGCTGATCCTTATTGATCCATTTTGAGTAATGAGAAACCTAAAATTGGAGGACCAACACTGACATTTTTGCAAAGGCTAAGAAAGCAGATGTTGCCATCATTTAACATTGTCTGAGCTGGGGTAGCATTTTTATACTTAAAGAATACAGTAAGGTATTTGAAAGCAAAGAATTGTTAGCTGGTGTCAGCATGAAACTGGAAACATATCATGGAGACTAATGTGATCTTTATCTGATACACTTTACAGGTTAACAGTGTGAAGTGGATTTGCATATATATTAGCAGCACTTTTCCAAACATAGATCATAAAGTAGTAAGAAAAGTAATGGGGGAGATATGAAGACTGGACAGGGAAAATGGATTAATAATGGGTAGTAAGCAGGCCCCTGAAGGATCATAATAAATGATAAAGGATCCTCCTGGCAGAATATGACAGATGAGGTTGCTGGGAGCTATTTTCTATTTAACATTTATATTAGTGATTTAAAAATTGATTTGATATGGAGTGC
This sequence comes from Nettapus auritus, assembly GCA_011076525.1. Lineage (NCBI taxonomy): Eukaryota > Metazoa > Chordata > Aves > Anseriformes > Anatidae > Nettapus > Nettapus auritus. The sequence continues at coordinate 130,157,651 of CM021765.1, read as the reverse complement.
ATCAGAATTTACAGATGACAAAAGCAGGAGGATTTCTACAGTCAATACTTGGGAGGACATGAAAAGATTACAAAAGAATTTAATGAGGATGCAAAAATAAGACTGTCATGTGGAATTTAATACTCACAAAAAGAAAAGATGCACAGAGAGACTGAAATATGCCTTCAGTGCTTCAGTATTGTATCTTGAGAAGTGGCATTTAAGAAAAGCAGAATTCACATGAGGGTCTCTGAGTTATTTCTAACTTATTTTGGTGTTGCTGAAGTTCTCTGCATGGTAGTAAATATTTCCCTCAACACTCTACAACATTTCTTCAGTTGATTATTTTCATTACCATACCAGCCTAACGTTATTCTTGAATGTCCCACAAGGAGTATTATTTTTAGATGAATCCTGCATTTTAAGTGCACACACCTACTAAGTCCATACATATATTTTGAAAAAATATATTATAAATGCTTTTTGGGTGATGTGGGCATAGAAATGAAAAAGAGTAGATGGTAGAAGATGGTTACATCCACTCTCAGACCAGACAGGAAATCAGATGCTCTTTTTGAATGATTGAAAGGCGATTTGGTAGGATATTTTAACCTAATTTTCATGATAACATGTTGTTTTGGGCAGAAGGTAATGGCAGCTAGACACCCTGAAAAACGGCAGGATTTCCTTGTTTTTGAAGAATTGTGTATCCTCATATAAAATACCTGTAACAAACCTGAACATGATGTTTCACTTTCCCAAAAGTAAAAGTTAACTAAAGGTATTTCATAAAATTTAACTTCTTGTAACACATGGTGCCCAAGCTACAGCATTCTCCAGGACATTAAGCTTTTTTGTTAACTACTCTTTTAAAAATAAATAAATAAAACCCTATAACAAAGCTTAGTAGTTGTTCGACTCCGGCCCTGGTAAACCTTTTTTTTGAAGTGACACAAAATTAAAAACTGAAATTAGACTGGACTGAATTCAGAAAATTAGACCATAATGTCAGGACTGCTTTACAGGACAGAGAGAGAACCTACCTAATTCTGAATCCTGATTTAAATGGTTATGGCACAAGAGCATGTATGAGATCAGGGAAGGCATGAATTTCTTCAGATTCAACATCAAATGCTTCATTTAAATATTCCCTTGGTCAGAAGTGATGTTTTTTAATTGGTGTTTTATAGTCTTCCATGGTGCAAACACAGTGCCTGATCATCACATCTGGTTCTCTTGAGCATATATCAGTATTCCTAAACGAAGCATCTGACCTCGAGATCTAAAATCAGGTAAAGTGGTGCCCAGTAAAACAGCATCAAAATTTAAATTTAGTAATCTGGATAAACTTTACAGTATTTTCAGAGGATTGCAGAACCTGCAGCTCTAATGACAAGGGATTTTCAACATTCTTTTTTTCTCTGCATGCCAGATTGCAGACTTTCACACTTTATAAAAGCCCAGAGAGTGTACTACCTCTTCATTTTGACATCTTTAGATATTTGTTCCTCTGTTTTTCAATTGTTTTGATATTTGAAATTTGGTTAACAGTGTTCTCTACTGGTGAATCTTTCTGAATTAGCTTTTACAAGCTGTTTCAGAGCTGTCTTATGTCATGTTTCACCAAGTACAGGCAAGGAGGAATTATAAATTTATTTATGCTCAGCAGTGCTTTTCTGCTCAAATAGCACCCACAGTTTTTTCATGGATACAGGGAAGATATGTCAATGCTTAACATGGGAGAGGGATCTCTTGCTAGTCAGGTTCCAGCATGCAAGAGGAAGCTTGTTCCTTCTTCACGAATGTTGGTGGACCAGGCAGGTGCCAGCGCATTATTTCCATCAACCCTGATGAATGAACTTGGATCTCCCCTTCCCTTAGCGGGTCCTGAGAAGTGTTTCATGGCAGCATCACAAATACTTATACCACAGCTTACTTTTTCCCTTCCTCCTCCAGTTTACTTGAAATCCAAAGTATCTTCACCTCCCAGGGTTAACAGAGGGTTACAAAATGTTTCTGAGTAGATATGTCTGACTGAGCCTGAGAGAGCTGAATTTCTTTAATTTTTTGTGAAGTTAAAAATTTGGGGGGGGGGGGGGGAAAGAGGAAATAAGCTATTAAACTCACAAAGACGTAACATGTCTGTCACAAAATGCATGTTGATTTTTTTTCCAACCATGCATAAAATCTTTTTAAAGCTGATTTCAATCCCTATGTTTTCATTGCCAGTGGTGATAATGAAACCTTTGAAGGAAAAAAAAAAAAAAAAATTGTTTTTTGATTTTTTTTTTTTTTAGAGAAATAAGGCCAAACTGAAAACTT